>JAPQRQ010000003.1:31717633-31745771 GCA_037367365.1 Apogon talboti | reverse complement strand
ACACACATAATCGTATTAAACATGGAAAAGTGAAGAAATAAAAAAGTATACCAGTTTTAACTTCCTGTTTGATATGAGTTTTTCATACACTGCCACACCATAAAAGCTGTAATATTAAAATCGGCAGTAAATGATAAGTTATTGGGGATACCAATTAACACTGTATATCCTTGCAATGGTATATATATATATTTTTTTAAACTGATAATGACAGATGCATTTAGTTCAATGTTTACAACACAGGGTGCAAAGTATGCTTTGATGAATGTGGAATTTTTTACCATTGAGTATCAGAGAATGTCATACACATACAGTTTAAATGTGGTTGAAAGTGTGTAGTCCCTGAACTCTACTGATTCTGTGAACGTAGTTATCAGTGGTATTGATGTCTGGTGCAAATGTGTTTTATTGATGAATTGTTTGACGTCGTAGATTGTTAACGGTGTGTTTCCCATTGGGGACTGGTATTGATTGGAGTAGTAATTGTTGTTCTACATTATGGTCTTTTGTGTAGTAGTTTATTGCGATGCATTTATCTTCACATGGCAGGTTTTTATTTTCTGTTGTGATGTCATTATAACTTGTACATCACCTGACCCCCATCCAAGGACTGCAGATAAAAAAATAGCTCTAAGCTGATATGTATTGTCACAGCTTTTAATGTTGAATGTAAGTTGAGGAGGTGATACCAGACAAATCAGAAGAAATGTCAGTACACAGACTCATACAATCATTAAATATTGTAGAGTGTAGAGAGGTGGACCTCCATAGATCAGATATATTTATCCAACACTTCCCATAGATTCTCAATTGTCCTGAGACTGGGATGTCCTTCCTTAGTCCATTTTTGTTTGGTACTAACCACTGCAGACCAGGAACACCCAACAAGACCTGCAGTTGTGGAGATGCTCTGACCCAGTCATCACCATTACAATATGGACCTGGTCAAAGTCACTCATTTCCTAAAGTTGATCATTTTGCCACTTCCAACACATCAGCGTCAAGGACTTATTGTTCACTTGCTGCCTGATATACCCAACCCAGTGAAAGGTCCCATTGTAATAAAATAATCAAAATTATTAACACTTCTGTCAGTGGTTAGAATGTTATGGCTGAGCGGTGTGTAACTTATAGTTTTAGGTTTCCTCTCCTCCACTGTTGCATTTCTTAGAGCCGGAGTCACACTATATATGACGTAGCAGTAAGTTTACATAGTATTGCGATGACACGTGCTGGAAGAGTACTATAGTTGCAGTGGAGATGCAACGTATTAGTGCCAAAGCAAAGCCAAGTCAAGTAAAGTTGACGCAAGTTGAGCTGATACCGTCATAAACAGAACTTCTTCAAACAGACCAAGCTTTGGAGGAGTGTGATATCATCAAAAATATGTATTAGAGGACATGTTTTAAAAACCAAAATGAAAGCTCAAATTATTTCTGGAATCTGAAAAACAGATAACTCATTGTTGTGGAGTCAATGTAAAAGTAAAAGGTGTTACCTCTATGGTGTAGGTCTGGTCGTGCTGGACAGTCTCTCCACTCCGTAGCGTCCTGGCAAAGGTAAACTCCGTGGTGGGTGGGTCTTTATTTGCTTCTTGCGCTCCATCTCGTCCTCCGCCTGAGACCTCCTCTCCTCCCACAGGCTGATCCGAGTCGACCTCCACCCTTCCCTGTGAGTCTCCCTCTGAGTCGTCCGCTGACTTCTTTTTCTTCTTCTTTTTCTGTTTCTTCTGGGAGTCGGCGTGAGCCTTTCTTTGGCGGTACTCAGCCAACTACAGAGCAAGCGGGAAAAAGAGCAACAGGAAGTCAAATGAGTGAAGAAGAGACATTTAATAAGCTATCTGCTAAGTGTTATGCTAGTCTGCATCTCCATTTCCTAAAGATCACCTGTTTGACCTAATTCATAAGTCACATCACTTGTCTAGGACAGATTAACACTTCCTGCTTTTATTACCTCTAATAAAAGGATAAAAACTACCTACTCTGAATCTGCGCAGTTTGCCGATACTTAAGCGAAACATTGTGTGCCTCTAAAATGTCTTCTGTGCTCTGAGTGAATCCTCCCTCCCTCTGCCCATATGACCCGCCACATGCCTTTTGCTGTGCCAGGAGCTAATCCCAACTAAAGGGATTACATTTTTAAACTATCTCCACGATCTGCTAAAAGAGCTAATAACAATGCTCTGTGGGATTCACCAACATAAAAAAAGTCCCCTTTATGTGTTAAAACTAGTGTCAGGTATATGATGGAAATCAGGTTTATTCCTTACTTCATATAAAATAAGATGTTTGTGTTGAGCATTCACATGTCCACTCTGCTAACATGAGCCATAGCATCTTTCCTGACAGTGATGTGGAGGTCGTTTTGTGATCAGAAGCGACTCAAGGGTAGTCAAAGAATTCTCAGCTCAGACTGTGAGTGTGAAATTTTAGGTAAAACGTCAAACTGCAAAAAAACACTTAAGTGAAACAGACCAAAAGTTCCCCATTTTACAGACTTACATCTACACTAATAGGCCTCATCCTTGATTTGAGCACATTAGATTTAGGAGTGTTTTTAGCTGCAGGATAAACATGCATTTTTCTAAGACTGCTTGAGTATACATTGCTGACAGGAGTAACAAGATGAGAAATGGCATGAAATATATGTTCCTGAACTTGGATTTTAACCACTAACAATGAGTTTAGGAACATCATCCCAAAAAAACCCCCAAACCAATACATAGAAAAAGTATCCAATTGCTTTATGAAAATAAAATTAACAGAGGTGGTGTTTCTTTCAAGTAATTTCTCAGTCTTTATTTGCACTGTGAAAATTTTTCTTCTCAGCTAACGTTAATATCATATTCAGTGAAAGTACTAGTATTGTTACAACAGAGAGCAATGCATTATGGGTTTGTGAGTTTATTTAAGTTCATTGATTCTTTATCTGGTCTCACTATGGCATTTTGATTCATTTAATTTTAATCTGCAGAGATTTATTTGCTTTTCAGGAGCCTAGAAATTAAAAATTGTTGAAATAACGACTTCACACAATGAACTACCTACAGTCTGATCTGCTGGAAAGAGATAAAATAATCTTTATCGTTCCCACAGGGGTATTTTGGCTAGTAGTGCTGCATTATAGTTGTATTGGTTAAAAAACAAACAAAAAACAAATATAACACATAACAACAAAATGGGGCAGTGGGACAAATCAACGCAATAATTTAATACATGCAGTACACACGGCTCCTGCACATGGATAAACAATATAGTAGTAAAAGAAACTGACCACTACAAGAAAAAAAAAATAAGAGAAGTGTTAAAAGGAATACATACAATACATAAAATATAGCACAATTCTCGTGGGCTGTGATACTAAGTTATAAAATCATAATAACCATAAAAGCAGGCTGAAGAATGCCTGAGGCTGGTGTTTGTTCAGTGGAGTTATGGACATGGGGAGAAAATGAAGTTTAAACCAGTTGTATATTCATCAACTAGCTCTGCAACGTCAACCTGAAGGTAACAGTTCATACTCTGACAGTAAAATGTGGAGCACTTCAGTTGGTGAACTCAGATGTGCACTAACACTGAGTATTCATAAAATTACAACATTAGAATGTAAATTATGTTTCTAGAGGAAAGAAAAAGTAGACTTATGTTTACTTCATTAACAAGCAGATTAAGTTCATGTTTCTTCAAGCTAAAAAAACTGCATCATACAGTAAGGTTTAAACATTATGTAAATTATAGGAAAAATGTCTCTGAAATAAAAATATGTTTAAATTATTGTAATATTATCCTGTAGTTCATGTGAACATTAACTGAAGTTGATTTTAACTGTATCTACTTAATTTCTCTAAATATACTGTATTCACTTCCTAGTCATGGGGCGTCTATAAAATGAGTATGTATGTGGCTACAAAAATTTCTGGTAAATAGATGATCTGAGGCTGTCTTCTCATTGGAGGATTAAAGGATCAGCTTTAAGGCGCACAATTTTAGATGTTTATTTTCTTGTCCTTATGCGGTTGGACGCTTTTTGCTGGGCTGCTTTATACAGAAGCGTTTAGGACTCCAGAATAAACATAAAGTACTAAATCTGTTCTAAATGTCACAGGTAACAAAGTTTAGTCCTATTCAGTCTGTGGCGTGTCCATTTAGCTCACCTCTGTGTTTTAAATCAGGACTGAAGTTTAACGGAATATGATGCAAATTGCCACTTGGTTATTTGACTACATAGGTAATGGACAGACGGAGAATTTAAACAAATGTAATGAGGTCGATGCACAATTTAATGAATAACATATGACCCCCACACTGTCTACTCAGAATAATCATTTCTTCCCAGAGCAAAAGAACAAATCTGTTTGTTTCTTCAACTAAAGTGTTGCGGTGTTACACCTCAGTCTGTAAAGAAAATCCAGCCGGAGACAAACTTGTTGAGCTGCTCTGCTGTTCACTGAAACACATTTTCACTGTAAACAAAAACAACAGGGAACCGCTACAGTTAATTATCAGGGAGAAGACGACACTACCTTCACATGGACAGTTTGTGTGACTGTCATTCATTACATACGGGCCATGGGTGAGAGACAACAGATAAAGTCCACTGAGCCGGCCTGACAGCAGGGGCTACAGGTGTCACATCACAGGTGTTGTGTGGATCGCCATAATAAGGCCGTTTCCAAGGAGACCATACTAATACCTGCTCACCTGTCTAGGAAATGTCATTTCCTAGCCAGAAATAAATCATACACCAAAAATCACTTGTAAATGCACCTCAGAATCATATTTTCTAAAGTGAATTAACCAATCATAACAGCTAATAGTGGAATACAAAAGTATTGAACTTCACAAATGAAGTAAGTTTAACCCGTAAAGACCCAAACATCTACTGGCGACCAAAATCATTTACTGATATAAAAAGTTAAATAACTGTTGATCTAATAATCCTATCAATCCATGTAAATAATCTGTGTAAAATGCAGTTTGTCATCTTTCCATGGTTATCAGATATGACCCATTTGGATGTTCAGAGGCTCTGTAGTGAACGTGGAAACACCTTCATCTTCACCAACATTGATTCATCAGTAAAACCTCTGGAGTTGGATCAATGACAGTGAATGGACACACTGGGTTTATGTTCAGTTAATGATATATTTTACTGAAAAAGTCACTTTTCCTCCATTTTCTCCGTTTCTGATATAATAACTCTCAACTTTAAATTGAGCTTTTATGAACATCAATCATAATCAGTGTATTAATACAGGAAAATACCTGATTCTCACTTAAGAATGCAGAATACTGAGCATAATATTAGAATAAATGGTGATAAATCACTTAGGAAAAGTTAAAAATAGAGAAAAAACCATTTGGGAACTGACACAAAAGTAGCTCTGGGTCTTTATGGGTTAAGATCTGTCGGCAAATTATTCACCTTTGTTTTGTGCTCAAACAAATTTCACTCTATTAGGAGCAAAATCATGACAAAAATAAGCACTATTCAGTAGATGTGGTTTGGTGGTTCTGTACTAAAAGGTCAAAGGCCAGCATGATAAAGCATGAGTGGGTGTCGTCATGCCCAATCCCCCACCTACAACACACAGCTCAACCGCTGAAGGGCTCTTGATCTGCCCCGTCCCTCGTCTAAATATACCCAGCGTTATCCTTCAAATAAAAGGGCACGCTGAATGAGAGATGCACGAATTCCGGTTTACAGGATGGAAGATATGACCTTGTCAATGAAAAAGAGCCTCTGAAACAAAACAGCTCGGCTCGGCTTTACTGCTCATTTGATTATGCCCACACATCAACAACAGTTTGTGAAATACAGCCAGCAGAAATAACCCTGAGTTTTGAAGGAGTCTTTTGGTGAGCTGCTCATCGTAGAGCGCCGGCTGAGCATATGGACGACTGGAGACTGCGGTGCACCATCACCATCTGGGAAACAGAGACTACGTAGGTGTATCACCATCTGCTGTCTGAAAACATTTACACAGGCAGATATTTTATGTCTTTTTTTATGTGTGTCTAATAGCAACATAAACAACAACACTCTAGTAAACTGTATTTTTAAGTTTCTATTTAAATTAACTGGTTCACCCCAGTGTCTATTTCAATGGTTTCTCTGTTTCATACTGTACATTAACACATTCTCATGGATAATAAACTGCATTGTATCTGGAGGCTAATCATGACTTGGCACATTTACACTAGCTATTTAGAGCACAAAACAACAGATGAAAGTGGTGTCCAAACTAACATAATTAACAAAACACTGATTAAATATATCACAAAAAGCACTTTGGGTGTGAAAACAAACTATTGGCTCTACAGCTGCCATTTTTAGGACTCATACTAGTTCACACAGAATGGAAGCAAGACAAAATAATACACCACACGGCATAACACTCAGTACTTTTACTTCAGCTAAAGCACTAACAGCATTCTGCAAAAATACTACAGGTTCTGCATCCAAAAACTTGAGTAAAAATATTGTCAGCATGGTATCATATTTGTATAAAAAGGTACAAGTGGTTTTTATAGTAAAATGGTTCCTATCAGTGTTCGGTTGGTAGTTTTATTTACAGCAATGCATCATATTATCTAAGATCATCATCACTGTCCTGTGAGAATCACGTATCCCTAAAAAGTCAACCACTTATGAGGGCAGGAAAAACAGACCTGTTTTCAGCTTTGTGACCATGCATCTTCCAGCTCCACAAACATTCCTAAAAAGTTTATTTAGTTAAGAATTTTCTCAACACATAAAGAAACGCTTCATCTTGCAGGAAGATTGCAATCTGAGAAATAACTAAAGCTCTCAAATGTAATGGAGTAAAAAGTACAATATTTCATGACATGAAAATAGTCAAGGAGGAGAATTTTCTCAACCTGTGTCACTGCTCTAGGTTGACCCCCACCCGATGCATGATTCTGAAAATTACTATAAAGTGAAAAAGAGATTGAGAGTGTGGCGATTAGAGGCTTAATGTTCAGGTGTGGAAGTGGGGCAGGACAGAGAATCCCAAGATACTTATGCAGAAAACATAGGAGGCTCTAAGAGGGTTGTTCTGAGATTTTGCATTTTACTACTCTATAAATTCCTGTCAAAAACTTAAAAATGTGTTTGTGTATGCAATATGTTTTCCTCTTTTTCTTGTCATGATGCAGTGTTTTCCAACAGGGAACTGAACCCCAGAGGCTTCCTAAACCAGAGATTGCCTATAACAACAGCAATTCTGCAGCCTGTGATATTCTCTCACTGTGTTTTAATATGTTATTTCTGAGTCAAATCATTAGTTTAACAAATCAAGGTAGTGTTTTAGGAGGCAAAATTGCTGCCTCTGTGTGAATCTGGTGGTTCAGAGAGCAATAAAAGACTTCACGTTGAAAATGAATGAGGTTTGGAAGAATCTAACAAAAGGACAGGTGATTTGAACACTTCTGAGAGGTAAGAATGTTGATTTTTTTTTAATGCAAGCTTCATGACATAGACTTGTACTAAATGTCCTACTCTGATTCATCATGGAGGTATGAAGACGCCAAAAGATTTTACAATAAGCAGAGTGACTTAAGCCATTTTCACCTATAAAATGCAGATCTATAATTATGTTTGTGTGTTCAGTATAAGTTCAAGTTTATCACAAAGTTTTGACATTAACACTTATGGAGATGTGTGATTTGTCACTAAACAGGAAGAGGATAATCTCTAAACTGTATTAAGAGTTAACTGAAGCTGTCAGACAAATGTAGTAGGGTGAAAAGTACAACACTAAAATATACCATTACAAATATTGTATTGACCAGTGTCCAACATCAAATATGCAATTTTCCTATTAGAGGATGAATTCTACAATGACAAGTCAGCTGAAATTGTACATCTGTAGAACTGCACAAACTGCCATGTCAACCCCTCCACTGCAGCAAAAGAAAACAGGACAGCTGCTCAACCATCAAACTCAATTAATCACCTGCCAATCCCTTGTCAAGCAGCCTTGCATGACATCACTTAAGCATGAAGGTATTCAGCGTAATACATTCACATTAGACAAAAAGACCACAAGATTAGAGTAGAGGCCTCCAATGTCAAGTAAATCCATTATTAACGTACATAATCCATTGTGTTCATAATCTGTTGTCACACAGAGAAATGCAGGGTATGGCCATGATTAGTCACCTCATGGATTAACGTCCAGCCGTAAGTTAAGTAGATCAACTTGAACCTTTGCTATCCTCAAAACCCCCGATGCTGCATGACAGTGACCCTGCCCTTAAAACCGACACTACTAAAGTTAGCTCTCTCACTTATCTACTTTTACATGCAGAGGATATCAAATGCCCTCATCCTTATTTATTGCAATACCAAGATTAGCTACAAACATTAGCAAACATTAGATTTATCTATGGATCCTTGCTGAAAATATTTAATACGATGATGCCATATTTTGCAGAATGATGCACAAGCACAGATCTTAAGGAGGGAGGACTGACAAAGTAAGTAGCGGTTTAGGTCACAGACAACATCTTCTGTGATTGTAAAAGGTCATATCACATCACACTCTCAGGGTCGGCACCATCTTGAGCAAATCAGTGCTGTAATGGTTGTTTTTCACAGAATCTCATAAGACGATACTCAAGGGTGTATCTATTGTGTAACACGAGAATGAAGGACAAATAACTCCATAATGCTGGTAATGCACTTTCCAATACTGTCCATTTAGCCTCAGAGAGCAGAGTGAGAGCAAATAATCTGCAGATAGTGGCTTAAAACAATACCCAGACCACTTAAGACCACATTTTCAATTTGCTCACCGTCTGCAATGACTCAATAGACAACTTGTCTAGTGCAGACAGGATTTGAAGCAGGCTGTAGAGTAGATGAACAGCAGTTAGTCATATACTCAGACCTGAACACAGGGTTTTGGCAGGTTTCAACAAGATCAGACCAATTTGAATGTAGTTTACAATGTATTTCACCTATACCTCTTATCCTTCATATAAATATAAAAGATATAAATGAATACAAAAGGGATACAGCATAGAAACTGAACTGGGATGAAAATAATGTTAAAAGAAATCCGAAAAGAAGCTGACTTTTATGTTAGCCCACGTATCACATAAACACTCTGCACAAGTGGCTCACTTTGTTTCACATTAGTTTAATTACAGTGATCAATACAATTTTTTCTTCAAAGCACATTTAAAAGCAGGGCGGAAGTTATTGCACCTTTATATCAAAGTATATCAACTTCACTCATTCAAGGCCTGCTACAGTCATATTTAAGACATTCATAAACATTTTAAGGTTATCACTACTGGACTGTAGAATCATTAAAGACCTGCGAAACCCTGTAATATAAACTCTACCTACATATTGGATGACTGGATGAACACATCACCCTGAGCTGCGCCTTGTTCAATCATAAAAATAGGAATGCAATGACTCTATGTTTCTTCACTTTAATTATAACCTTTGAAGCACTTAATCAATATATTTGTTAATACAGTTAGAGTTCCCTGGCAGTTTTCTGATCAGTCTCATATTTAGCTACTTGAGTTCTGTTGCAAAATTGATGTCATTTCGTAGAATACTGGTACAAGAGGTTCTGCCCTGGATTTCCCTGTGGCCCATCATCTATGTGCTATGTGCTTCAGCAAAACAACTTGTCAACTTTCTCTTTTCCACGTGAGGACACAGTGACATGGTGCTGTAGAGAAAAGGCTACAGCAGCAGAGAGGGGTCTTTTATGAAGCAAATACCAAACCCATAACCAAGGAGATTTTCATTCCAGTGGTGTCCCCCACTGTGAAAACCTAAAAGCCAAAGCTTCAGCTCCACTATGAAAGCAGAACTAACTAGATGACACACCAAAGACAGTGTATCAGAGGATAAAGATGGTCTGGAGCAGACACACTTGAATTAACTTTGATTTATTGGATTTACAGATATCAAAACCTATGATTCACAAATGAAAAGTAAATGTGATAGTGCTGACATGTACATGACAAATTAAGACAATCAGGATTATTTCTACAATCCATGAGTCAATAAACTAATCCTGACACCACTTCTCCTTTCTATTATATAGGTATAGTTGTTTAAATGTCTTATTCAAGTGTAAATTCTGTTTCTACTGTGGTTTATTCTACTTGTACAGACACCTTTTAACTTTGTTTGGAAAGGTGCTACATAAATGAAGACTACTGCTATTCATATGTAGTGCAATGTACGTATGTTTTTCTGTCTTATGTCTGTCTGTCTTTGTTAACAATTAGGGAGTATATCAGAGTTCTTATGTACCATCCCTAAGGAAAATGTAACTCACAGGTCCATAAATAAATGAAATTCTATATATAAAAAATTTGTAAGCCTCAAGTGGAAGTCAACATATCAGATGCTAAAATGAATGATTTCTCTTAAGAACATGATGATGTTAAGGTGTTCTTGAAGGTTTATAGGTAGTATAATGCCTAACTTAATTGTGCCCATATAAAATAAAAACAGAGATGTTAAACCAAGGTGTAATTGTAAGATATGTTGTTGATGCAGTGGTCAAGAAATATGACACTGGTATGCAAGAGAAATCCATACCATTACCCTGGTCAGTGATGTTTAACATGTTTTGATGAATGGGTGGAGGGTTGTCCTGACCTAATTGTGGATGCTGATGAGTGACAGAGGCAGTATAACACAAGTTTGGCATGTGGGACACTGTTTGCTAAAGCTAGTGGGGATGTGTCCTGTAAATCCTGTTACACCAGCCTGTCAGCCTCACTTCAAGTGCATTTTATAAGGCCTCGATAACGTTGTCAGGACTTGAGTTACAGGCGATTTAGTGAGCATTGCGTGCAGTCCTGTATGTCAGTTTCATGAAGGTAAAAACACTCATTGAAGCAGCACAGACATGCAGCATGACAAAGGAGTCTGAGGCTAGCTGTGGCCATGCTAACCCCCCCGGCCGGCTGACAGAGCAGGGCGCATGTTTGCTGGATCTGACAGCTGAGAGGGGGGTTTAAAGGAGAAGGGGCTGGACCAAAAACAGCTGACAGCAACAAAGGACAAAACAAGTTGCTGGCAGCATTAAGTTACAACTTTACAGCCATGATAGCAGTGTTTTGGAGTTATGCTAACACCAAAAACTGGAAAACCTACCTTTGCTTTACCGGCCTCGAGCTTCTTTTGCCTCTCCTCGTCTTCCATCACCGCTGTCCCTGTGGCTGAAACAGACGACAAACTGCTTCATGCGAAACACCACTAAGTAAACACCTAAACACTGACTGTTAAATGTGTATAGTTTGGCTTCCAGCTCGCTTCTACAGTCCTCCCTCCCGTTTACTGAGAGCTGTCTCCTTGTTGGTAGTCCGCCGCCATGTTTTCCACGTAAACATGAGCCTGTCTACGATGACGTCGCGTAGGTGCAATCAAGGCCACGCCCCCTGACATTCCACTACTGCTGCTTTCACTTACTGATAAAAACATCGTAATTACAACATCCCAACAATTATTCACTGTAAATTATTGGCTGAAGGGAAATTATATGTTTACTACAAACATAAAAACATTACTAAAAAATCGGTGCCAGTCTTGACATAGATATAAATCAATTTATACGCTGGGGCATTAAAGAAACTTATATTGAATAAGATGAGGTGGAAAATATTTAATGTGACTGTCCTTTGCATTCAACATGTTGTGAACTGTTGCAGCACTAATCTTCTGGTGTTTCATTCAACAAATATCAAGCATTTTATGTTGTTTGACATAGTTTTTGCCATGTTAACAGAGGACATACAAAATTATAACTTGTGTCAGTAGTAGTCATTTAGGTTGTATTTCCTGTGTGTTTTAATACTCTGGACTTACATTTTCCTGGCAAAGAAATAAGTATACAAGGTTTTTACATCACTGTAAAAAACAGCTAAATTAAATGCAGCCGCAGAATTTTGAACCTTACTATTTACTTGCAGACTCATACTATTCATATAAACTAAAATCATCATAAAATTATGATGTGTTATGGTAGATTATGCAACCCGACAATAAATACAGTAGGAATAAGCTCCACCATCAGCAACTGCAATACTCACAGTGAACATGCTGCATGCCTAATCTTAAGATATTAATAAGACAGTTGTGTTTTCCAAAATTATGCACTTGTACTTTTGATATTTTAGGTATAATTTGATGCTAATAATTCTATTTAGTTATGGTTTTCATTGCATTATTTTTTACTTGTATCAAACAGTATTTTTACTTCATGTGAGTCTCTCTTCTCCCACTGTTAGAAAGCTTGGATGTTCATAATGCCAAAACATATGGGTTAATCAGCCAAACAATTAAACAGGACTTAGGAGACTATCCTCCTTATTTCATGTCTTATAAGATCTTGAAGACATAAGTTTCATATTAATATTTCATTTGTTTTTTAACTGTTGGCATCCACAAATACTTTGGAGTATCAGTTACTGATTCATCTAAAATCCTTCCACTTAAACATTCAAGTATTTATTTTACTAAAGCAGATCAAACTAAGAATTTCGTTGCATTGATAATATACGTATTTCTCATTCCTTATTTCCCTCCTTATTTATTACTGACATGACACTAAACCTTTTGCGTTCTTCTGCTTTATAACAAATCAAACTTACTTAAAATATTATGCAGCCTAAATAAATAACAAGACAGTGCTCCTGAAGGTTTTCTTATTCCTGCCATCCACCGTCTGATTTTGATATTTGATTAGAATACTTTTAATAATGACCAAAATTTCACTTAACAAGTCACAGTCTGAATTCTGCTTAAAACGTCTGCTCAGTTTCTATGGTAACCAGAAGAAAAGACTGCCGGAGCTGTCCCAGTTGCGAGGTCTGTCTCTGCTTTTTCTAATATATTAAGAGCAGGTTTTTTTTTATAATAGCCTTAGTCACCACCTCACATTTTACAGCATAATACTGGCGTGAGCTACTCCGAACAATCACATTTCATCTGAGCGTCCGCTGCTGAACAGGACAGCAGGTAACATGAGAGACTGGCATCAGTTTCTAGGACAGATGGTGGTGATAAGAGAAAGGGTGGCCAATATTTTACTTACAAACTCCATGTAAAATTCAGTTTACTACAGTTCGTAACCTTACATGGTGGTGAAAAGAGGGTTGGAAATGTATGTTCTTTGGACCATTTGGAGGATGTAGTTAAAAGAGCACAGTCTTAATAGGCATTGTAGAAAGGCTTACATGTTTAGGTCACATTGAGTTTGGTAAATTATTGATAAGACGTAAACCAGTACGTCACTGTAAAAAATATGACGGCTGGTAACTTAAAGAAGTATAACAACAAAATGATATGTAATTTTGTTGAGTGGATTTAAAGTTCTTCAAATATATTCTCAATTATTACCCCATTCCGCTGAACTTAATTGAAATTAACAGAATCACTGGTTATTTCTATTTTTTGCTAATTTTGTAGCTATAATTTAATTGAAATTCCTAACAATATTCTTATTATCTTAATGTCTTAAATTATATAAATATTTTTGGAAATTGAAAAAACAATCAAAAAATAACTTTTTATTTAGGAAAATATTATTAAACTGGGGCAATCAAGAGTGGTGCAATGGAAATATTACATAAAAATACAAAATTATTCAAGTAGTGACTTTAAAATGAATGAATAAATGAATTGTCTGAGTTTTCACCTTAAAGTCTACTCAATTTTACACCATGTGAGTTTTTTCTAAGGAAACCAGCCAAACTTAAAGAAGTTATTTATTAGAGTTTTAAAATTTAATTAATTCAGCTCAATATTTTGTTAGAACTCTTTATCTTAAGTAAATTAAGCCTTAAAGTTTTGGGGTTTTTTTAACTTACCATATATGTCCTGCAAATTTCATCTTCCTTTCTTCCTTGGTCATGTGAGGAGTTTGTTTCATTATCACTGTTATTCTAATTTGTCTTAGTTACTGCATATATTTAAACAAAGTGTGAATCGATAAGCTAAAATTTTAACCTGAACTGGTGGAAACCCTTACAAAAATGACCTCCAGTGTCAAAACTTTCTAAAACGGATTATTTATTCATGCAGGTCTCAGTCCCATAAGTTCAAAATAGTCAACAGTTTGCATAAAAGTCAATAATTTCATGCTACCTCTTGTCTGTTTTAAAAATCGCCATAATGACAAAGTTCTTGTCTGTTTTTCAGGTTAAAACATACCAGCGGCAGCAGGAGAGGCAGCTCTGTGTCTCCGGCTGACAGGAGCTGTGCAGCTTATCGTCTGGCAGATCTTCAATTCCACCCATCTTCTTTTGGACATTCTTATTAATTTACCTTCATCAAGTGAACTCCTGCTGAGCACAACAACATCTGCAAGAACTACTGAGCAGTTGAAAGTTTCGACAGTTTCTAAATTATTGATTCACCAAAGGAGTTTGGTGTCAGCAGTTACCCAAGCAACTTTAGCAAGTAGACCACAACAAATGGAGCACAACAGAGTACCATGTAATATTAAAAACACAACAATGTATGTCTAATAAGTCCCTTCACCAAACATTTGGATGGAACAAGAAAATCTAGCTACATTCAGGTGAAAATGAATAACACAGGAAAAGGAACAGAGGCAAGAGGAAACTGTTGATACTATTGCATGATCACATCTACGTTGTGTTTTAAATCATGCATGGCTGAAATACAATAATTTTCCAGTTCATTAACTACACTTTTTGCAGGAATGAAGCAGACTAGAACAACAACAATGCAAACATTTAGCTTCCAATGAAGTATAAAAATATTTCAACCATAACTGAAGTTAATAAAAGTAGGTTGTTATTGTGTGCTTTATAAGCTTAAATGCATTATGGTCAAGGAACAGTAATGTACAATAAACTATGTAGTGTTTTTACTCAAGTACATATTTACACTTTACTTGACCATTTACTGACTTGACAAATGTCATCCAGCTTTATGTATGTACTTTTTACTCCACTACATTTGGAAGGCTTAGCTATTAAGGTTACTTTTTTCTATCTCCTTTCTGACCAGTGAAGGATGAAGTGTTCCTGTATGTGTTGAGAACATTTTGAACTATATAAACTTATAAAACACACACACACAACACAAACATCACATCACAAAGCTGAAGTTGGCCTGTTTTTCTGCGTACATGAAAAGATTAGTTTTAAGAGACGTATGGTTCTCACAAAAAAAAAAAAAAACTAACTCTTGGAGTTACTGGAAAATGCATCATTAAACTAAAAACAGCTCTTTTGTTTTTAGGTTTATGAAAAGGTGACTTTTTTGAGACAATTAGTTCTCACAAAACAATAAGATTTATGTTTATATTGTCTTTATTTTACATTTTAGTCTAAGTATATACTAATATTATTACATTCAGCCACAGTCTTCTTTGTTGTGTCCTCCATTTTCATCCAGATGATTAAATGTAGCTGCAGCCTCAGCCACAACAATTGTTCCCTATCACATCATTATGCAAAAGTACCTTGTATAAGTGCGGGCAAAGGGAGTCGTAATGAGAGATAAACTGTATCCTGCTGATGACCGTGACAAAACAAAATCTACACCATGTTCCACTGGTCATGGAGGAAGCTGTCGAGTCTGGAAATGTACTTCAGCATTAGAGCTGCACTGCAAAAGCTCATTTGAATAATGAAGATATCACTGTGCTGTATTCAAATATTCATGAGTGGTGAGACTCATCAGATATGAGAGGCAGTGGGTCAGTAGGTTTTTTCAGTGCCAGGATGAAAGCCGCACCACATGGTGAATGTGGTCTCATGGGCATGCATTGACAGCTGTATGTTGGACATCAATTATTAACAATAGACACAAAACACTTTATTTTATTAGGATTCTATTGAACGGCAACTATTACAAGATATTTAATGAGGTGAGAAATTAGAAGGTTTTCTTCTTGGTAGTGCAGAAGGCCTTGAACAATCTCTCCAGAGCATTAGAAGATTAAAAAAAATAACTGATTGATAAAACGAGGCCGAAAAGTCCAAAATTATCAAAGTATGGTGGTGGCTACTAATAAGAAGCTATTTCACATTATGCTGATATCAAATATAAAGCCTGTACTTCCATCTAGTGGCTGGAAGTTTTGTATTTCCAATTCATCAGGCGGTAGTCAAGAGCAACTTCCGTCAGCAGCTATCGCGAGAATTAACCAAATAATTCTTTCGTCAGGTAGTATTGCGAGAATTCACTCGTCCGCTAGCAATTACCGCGAGAATATGTGAACTTTGAATTTCCGGTATAGTAGGGATGTCATGTCTGGACTGCACTGAGAGAAACTGACTCTAAAATGGTATGTGCTGAGGTTTTAATAAATTTCATTGAAGAAGCCGAGACTTGAGATGTTTAGGCATTTGATCAGTTAAATGTAGATTAAATGTAGAAAAAGCTGTGATAGTTTAGATAACGTAGACTCTCATGTCATTCAAGGAAAGCATGGACTCCACACTATGAAATGAGAAGTAATGAACAAATTAAAGCTATGATTGTATTAAAGAGGAGATGAACTGATAATAATACTAGTGGTTATTAATAGTTTGTGTGGAATGTGTATATAGATTTTACGGAATATGCTCTGCCTGCTAATGTAGAGAACCACTCCACCTGCACTTTAATTTCTTACTCATCTACATTTATTTGACAGCTTTATGCACAATCAAGTAATACACATAATCCATAAATAATCAAGTGCTTGGGTATATAGACAAAAGTAGATTCCCAGTATAGTTTACTTTAATTTTTGGTTGCCATTTTTTTGATGATATGATATGTTGTACTTTTTTTGTTTGTACTTTTTGCAGGTGTTTAGTTTTTGTGAAAAACATGAGCGAATCTTATCAATTTTTGCTCCAGGGCTTGAGATGCAATGATAAATTGATTTGTTGTGAAATATCAAATGGATTTTGATGACTGAGTACTTTAAAAAATAATTTATTACAGCATCTTAAATGTAAATGTTTTCTCATTTCTATCCTTCTCTATGACTGTAAATATTTTGAAAATGTCATCTTCAGCTTTTTCAGCTTTTTTTCTTTATTACATTTTATAGACAAAACAATACACAGATCTATGTTAACATATAGTGTTGTTTTTTTCTTTTTTTAAGGTCTGCTGACTCTGGCAGGGAAATGTCTAATTAACCTTTCTCACTAAAAATGGCATCGATACCTGGATTCAGAGCTCTTCTTCACTTACATCGATCACTGACTTTCCAGTGCAGCTTTGAGCTTGTACCAGTACAGTTAATATCACCTGGTTTTGCCAGGAGGCTTTGTACTGTTACCCCAACAAATACAGAGCCAAAACCAGCAGCAACACCAGAGAATGAATCTCTTCTGGATAACTTGAACCTTATGGGTGTTGACGTGAAGATGGTACGTCGGCGTCAGCCTGGAGTTCTTCGTAAAACATTCACTAATGAAGATGGCCTTGCTCAGTTCCTGGAAAGCAAAGGTGCAAACCACAAAATGATCGCCAGCGTCATAAGCCGCTACCCCCGTGCCATCACCCGCTCTGTTGAACATCTGGATCAGCGCTGGAACCTGTGGAGGAACATTTTTCAGTCGGATGAAGAAGTTGTGACCATCCTGAATCGCTCGCCTGAATCTTTCTTCCGCTCAAGTGATAATGAGAAGTTGGAGAAAAACATAGTTTTTCTAAAATCACTTGGACTCGACTCCAAAGACCTTCACCGGCTGCTGACCACAGCACCGCGGACATTTTCCAACAGTTTAGAGCTGAACAAGCAGATGGTGGAGTTTCTGGAGAACATTTGTGCTGAGCTCGGTGGGACGGATCCAGAGCAGTTTGCCAAAACTCTCATATCCAGAAATCTCTACATTCTCATCCGAAGTACTAAAAGAGTCAAGGCAAACATTTATAACCTGAAAACTTCTCTTAAACTGAGTAATTCAGAGCTCCTGGCTCTGCTGCAGGGACCAGTGGCAGAAATTCTGGATCTTTCTAATGAGTATCTGAAGAAAAATTTCAATAATCTCCAGCAGAAGATGATTTCATTTGGATGCCAAAAAAGTGACATCAAAAAACTGATCATCAACTATCCAGTGGTTCTGTACATTGGAGCAGCCACTCTGAGTTCCAAGTTGGATTGTCTTGTGAGTGGAGGGATAACAATGAAGCAGATACTGCACAAGCCCAAGGTTTTGGACTATAGCACACAAAATATTACCAAGCGACTGGAGAAGCTCAAGAGCCTCGGGTATGACTTCCAGAAGAATGGCATCAGCATCCTGGACTGCAGTCAAAAGCGATTTGATGCAAAGATGGAAAAACTTTCTGCTTCACCTGAGAGGTGAATGTTTGTCATATTGTCATTGTTTTTGACAGATTTTGTCATAAGTCTCGAATTTGTACTTTTTTCAATTCACTGAAAAAAATCTGAAAATAAGTTTTTTTTTTTTTCTTTTGCCTGAGTTAAAACAAGCATGTTCTGTTAGATCTGAAAACTATGATTTGTAGGCCAGGGCATCTCTGGTACAGCATAATGCTTTTGTATATGCAATGTGTATGCATTTAATAGAATTTCTCAAAAATTGTTTGAGAAATGCTATCCTGTGATTTGGACAATGCACTTGGCTATACTGTGATTTCAGTGTTATTTCTATTAAATGTTGTATGTACAGTTCTTGGCGATTCTGCTTTTTCATTGCGTTTGAATCAGAGTAAATTTAGTTTGGGGGATTTATTCCTTAACTCAAATATATTTTTTGACCTCTGAATCCTATTTTTCTTTCCTTTCAAATGTCTAAGAAGGCTCAAACTGCTTCATGTTATATTATTTAAGATAAGATTTTATGGTAAAATAAAGGTAAAATTCAGACCGGGGCTTCATCCAGTGTTTATAAGTAATATGTAATTGTGAATATGATGTATGTTTTTATTTTACAATCATGATTATAATCACATATAATCTTTACAATACATAAATCATGTAACATAATCATAAACAACACATTAAAACGAGAACAATGTAAAAAGGAGCAGAAATTAAAACAAAAACTGAATCTATGAATCTATGGGAGGGTAATTTATTATGATTATTATTATTATTATTTTATTTAATCAAATCATTGATTCATTCATTCTTTCGTTCTTGCATATGTACCTCAGTCCATTGCCGGAAGCAACGTTTGATTCCAATTTCTGCACGGACCGTTTAAGCAGCTGCACAGCCTTAACCTCACGCCGTAGGTTGCTGTGTTGAAGTGTGAAACGCATGTCTAATCAGACTGAGCATTTTGTTTTAACATAAAAAAAGACGTTTAATTGGCGTTAATCAGTGTAAAATACGCTACCGGTTAACTGTCAAACATTTTATTAGCGTCTAGTGTCTTCTGTTTGCTGATAGCCTGCTAACAAATTTAAGTATTTTTTTAACCTTGTCGAGGAAAACATGCAGCAATAGTTGTTTACAATAGCGATATTAATAGGTAAGTAACGTGACTACTTAATTATTTCTTTCAGTTCCACCTCAATTTAGCTGCAGTCAACATTAAGTCAGTAAAGTAGTATAGTTGAAACTAGCATAATAGTCTACAGATTATTTTTGGTGGACCTTATTGACCTACTGTTGACTAGTTGGTTACACAACAGTTAGATCTAAAGTGATCCGCTGATGAGGAGTTTCTTAGCAGGACCTGGAGAAAACTTCTGAAGGTGTGATGATGGAGAAACCTACAGAGGAAAACGCAGCTGAAATCACGACAGCTGGAGTTATAAAGGGTGAAGCTTCAATCAAACCAGAGTGAGTAATAAAAATGCTCTACCATTAGTAGAAGTCTCCCCAAACATTAACACAGCGGTTGAAGAGTGTTTTTGTCTGTAATGATGCAGCTGCTGAAAGCCTGTGAATGAAGCATCACGTCCTGTACTAATTCTGATGTTATTAAGTGAAACAGCAACAGCAAGTGTGAATTGGAGTGCTGAAGGCTGGGCCCTAGGCTTTAATACTTTTATGGTTCTGAATAGATTACTTAGATTCTATAGTTTCAAACAATGACTTGTTTTTTTTAAACCATATTTCCATACCATCAGTGCATGCACACAGCTTTTATTAATGTTATGTTAACAGAAAATTTGAGGTTAATCATTTTATTATGTTGTAAGTGCTAAAAAAAGAATTGAGACATACCACACTGAGATAAATGCATTTAGATTTTTGATATTGTTAAATTTTGTCGAGTGTATAAACCTAAACTAAGCAAATGTTTGCCTCATTTGTTAAAATAGAAAATTGACGTTGGAAAAAGTATTGACTGGGAACCAATATCAGTACTGGTTTCAAGTCCCCAGCCTTTGGGTGGTGAGTTTGTTCAAGGACAAAGTAAAGCTGGTGTGGTGTCAGCAGTGATGTATCAGCAGTTTGATGAAGGCAACAAAAACATAAGAGGCTTAACAGCTATAGTGAACATATATGACACATGCCTCATTTTGTGAGAGCATCAAAATTATTTCAAATACATTTACATAGATTAGAATACATTACACTGAACAGCTTCAGTCTCTTGCCAGGTTCGCATCATATTTAAAAAAAAAAAAAAAGGTAACATGTTTATTAAACGTCTTCCTCCAGTCATATGTGGCATATAGTTTTATCAGAGAAAAAGCAATTTTCAATCTTGTTTTGTCCTCAATTTCCTAGAGCACTAACAGTAGTCTAATAATCTAAAATGAAGTGTCTTATGAAATATGATGCAAAGTGTCATTTAACTGGTATTCTTCCTTAATTGTAAACCTGTGAATTTTAACCTTACTCCTGTAACTGTTATAAGCCATTAATTAAGTTATTGTTGCATCTCACTTAGTTGTTGTTATACTGATACTGATGATTACTTTTCTTGTTGTTGTTGATTTTTCAGGTTTTTAACAACCAAAGAAAGATTTCATGAGTTTGTGGACTCAGAGTGGCAGGGTTCCAAAGGAGAAAAGGTCAACAATGATGTCACACCTGAGGAGGTAAAGGAGTCGTCTGTGGAGGAACCTGAAGCTAAAAAGGTCAAACTGGACGCTGATGAGAGGAATAAGGGTGGGAAACAGGACAATAAACGGCTTCGAGGTCAGAATAAGTCGAGACCACATACGAAACCTACAACCTACGATGAAAGACGGCTCTGTCTGTCAGTCATTCAGGTGTGAAACTTTAACGAACTGCTCTCTAATACTGCTGCTTTTTGCTCTCTGTGTCTTTCGATAGCTTACCGTCACATCTTCTCCTTTTTCTTCAGGACAATAGAGAATGCCCTTTTGGGGAAAAATGCCACTTTTCCCATGATGTTGCCGAGTACATGGCCGGCAAACCTGCTGACATCGGAGACAGCTGCTACCTCTACGACACATTTGGAAAGTGTTCTTTCGGCCTCTCATGCCGCTTCGCCAAAGCTCACACTACACCTGACTTCAAAACCATGGAAAAAGCAGATCTAGTTAAATCCTACGAGGGCAGGAACCAGGTGAAGAACAGTCTGAGTAAAGACCTCCAGAATCGACTGAGGAAGCGTTCGGTGCCTTTCAAAAAGTCCGCAGAGTATCTGAAAACACTTTCCAACAACAGAGACAAGAAAGACAAGAAGCAGAATGGTAAGTATACAATAGTAAATACAGAGTCACAGAGAGATGAAAATATGAGGAGATTAAAGAAACAAGACACCCTGAGAACCAATGAGGGCTTAAAAAGTAATGCATTCGTAATGCACTAAATCCCTCTGATGTACAGGTGACGCTTGTGCAGCTGAAGCATCTGCAGATGGAACAGAAGAGAAACAGAATGTATCCACTGAAGCAGAAACACAGGTAATTTAACTCCAGTGAGTGTTATTTTTCTTTCTTCTGCAACTAATAACAGTTTCTTAGAGGCTGCATGTGTGTTTTGTGACAATTTTAGACAAACTCAGAGAAACAGGCTCCAGTGAAAACTGTCGGCCCGTTGACTGATACAGACATCATCAAGTTGAGGTTGTGTGAAAAGAAACAGGTACAGCTCATCCATCTGTCTTCTGTTTTTGTGTTTATTATCAATTTGCTCAGAATACAGTTCAGAATTCAAATACAGCCCCGCTAATGTGTTTTATCTGATAATAACTATGGCGTTTGTACATCTACTAATGAGCAGTGAATTTGTGTTTTAGGTCGATTTTAAAGACAAGCTGTACCTCGCTCCTCTGACGACTGTAAGTACTATTTCTGCAGTAGTTCTGATGTTACTTGTATAATTATTAGATGAATGATTGAATACTGCCAAACAAATGGGTCATGTCTTCAAAGAACTTAAGAACAAAACATTGTTTATTCCGAGGGTAAAAACTATACTTGACCAAATGAACTCAAATCAAATGAAATCGAAGCACTAGACACCTGACCCGACAATCCTCTCTGGCCGTCCTCGAGTATAGATGATAATAAGATGAACATCAAGATCAGTCTGGTCAGAGCACCAGAGCTGGATCCAAAACACTGAATGTCAGTTATTCCACCACTGTGCATCTGCAGCCAAACATCTGCAGTCGGTCTGATTCTGTCCAGCAACTGTTCCAAAAATAATATTGTGTTTTTAAGTTCCATTATCATGTACGTACAAATAAATAAATAATAAAGTTTGCCTTTGAAGACCCAATCATGAAACCCACTTATATTACACTTTGCTTTATAAATGTGGCTTTAATGTGACTCTTTTTCAGTGTGGAAATCTTCCTTTCCGACGTATCTGTAAGCGTTTTGGTGCAGACATCACATGTGGGGAAATGGCCATGTGCACCAACCTGCTACAGGGGCAGCAGTCGGAATGGGCTCTGCTGAAGAGGCATGAAAGTGAAGACATATTTGGAGTTCAGGTGATGGTTCATCTAACTCCAGTAACCTTTTTATATCCCTGAAATTAGTCTGTTAATTTGATGTTTTGATTACGCCCACACAGGTGTATTTTCAGAGTATAGAATAAAATAGAATTAAGTTGACTGTCATTGCAGGACACAAGTAGTACAGAGCAATGAGATTTTGTTTTAATCTCTGTAAAGTGGACAAGTAAATATAAAAGAAATAAGGATGAAAGCAGTTAACACTATGCAAATCTAAATACAAGGTAACTAAGTGTAGTATATGTGCAGTATGTATAGAAATTAAATATAAACATGAGTATAAATATGACAAAGTACAGAAATATGAATATGGGCAGAACTATGTGCAGTAGTGTAATTAGTTCCAGTGTAAATGTGTAATAAACATAGTAGCAGGGTGGTAATTTAGTATCTAGTGTATATTATCTACATAACAGGATGGGCAGGTAAATACATTAAAACAGTATGTGTGATAGTGTATCTGTTGTGGTTTATGTGTTAGAGTTTCCTGGCCCGATTCAGCGCAGCCACGGCTCTGAGGAATAAGCTGCACTTTAGTCTGGTTGTGTGGGTGTGAAGGGCTTTGTAGCGTCTGTCCGGTGGCAGCGGTTCACACGGGTGATGGCATGGATGTGTAGGGTCCTCACAGAGTCCGGGTACAGAGTGGATATCTCAGCTCCATTTCTGATGAGTTTTGTCTCCAGGTGGAAGGCTGCTTCCCTGACACCATGACGAGGTGTGCAGAGCTCATCAACAACAACACAGACGTTGACTTCGTGGATATTAACTCTGGATGTCCCATCGACCTCGTCTACAAGAAGGTGAATCGATCTTTGAGTGGGTTGACCTGGTTGGTTGTTAGCGTAGGTATCTATTTTACATACTACAGCTAATGGCCTTCAAAATCATGCATTTTTTTTGTGTTGCTCAGTAGATCTTCCAGTAAATTCAGAAGTGTTTTCACATAAAAAGGAGGAGGATTTTCTCACCCCAAAAAGGAACATTTCATCCCTCAGTTTAATCTCTTAGTAATAAATCTTCACTTTAAATTGCTATAGCAAATGAGTAATTACATAGGTTTAGCAGTTGATAGGACACTTAAAGTTGCAGCAGCTGAAATCACCAGAATACCACCCTTTTTTCTGAAACTCGTTCCTCTATGTCCAAATCCAGCTATTGCTACCACTCTTTAACTCATGCTTTCTGTTTCCAGGGTGGAGGCTGTGGCCTGATGACGCGCACCAGAAAATTTGAGCAGATAGTCAAGGGAATGGACTATGTAAGTATTCCACATGTTTATGTTTCCTGTTGAAGCCACTGCGTATTTTTGGTTACAAGGTGTTATTCATAATGTCTGTGTTATAAAAAAACAAAACAAAACTGACTCTGTACAATACATAAAAAAATCACAGTAGTAGTAATTATACATGCCCAAGCACTAAACCAAACTGTTCTTTTCTTTCCATATTGATCTTTTATGCTGTCTAAAGGTCCTTGACGTCCCATTAACAGTGAAGATCCGGACTGGTGTTCAGCAGGTGTCCAACATAGCACATAAACTCATCCCAGAGATGAAGCAATGGGGCGTTTCTATGATCACAGTGAGTACATAGAAAACATTATTGCAGTCATGAAAAATATATTATTATGTTAAACGATTAAAAATCACATGTAACACAGAGTATTATAGAAATCCTTTGAACTGGATATAAGATTTTGATCACTCCTTCAACAGGTGTGTTTCAGTGATTCCTCTGTGAAATGTTTTCTCAAACTAGTAATGTGTAATCATCGTTGCTCTTCCTTGGTCTGTCTTTTTGTCCTATTCATAAAGCAGTGATTTCCAAGCTTAGGGTCAGGACCCAAAATGGGTAACAGAGCTTTTTTTTACTGGACCACCACGGGCAGAGGAAAATACTGTGTATAGCATGATGATAATATGATATGTGAGTTAATTTTCCCAGTTCAAACTGAATGAGTGTGTTCATTAGAAGAGTATGTACAAGTCCTGACCTCACCAGAGTCAAGTTAAAAATTTAGAAGGTCTTGAGCAGTAGTCGTTTGGGAATCACTGTTATAAAGAAATAAGAATGCCTGATGACATGTAGCTGAAGCTGTTGTTGTTTTACAGTTACATGGTCGATCC
This sequence comes from Apogon talboti, assembly GCA_037367365.1. Taxonomy (NCBI): domain Eukaryota; kingdom Metazoa; phylum Chordata; class Actinopteri; order Kurtiformes; family Apogonidae; genus Apogon; species Apogon talboti. The sequence continues at coordinate 31,720,760 of JAPQRQ010000003.1, read as the reverse complement.
CGAGAGCAGCGCTACACAAAGTTAGCCGACTGGGACTACATCTCCACCTGCTCCAAACTGGCCAGTCCTGTCCCACTTTTTGGTATGTGGAGTTGTTGAATTAGCAGACGCAAACAAAATGCACAGCAAATTTACAGTATTAGGGGGGAAAAGAATTTAAAGAGAGAAAGTTGTGCACAGTTCATGGACTTGAACTAAGGTGGCTGAGTTTTTGTTTCAGGTAATGGAGACATTCTGTCCTATGAAGACGCCATGAGGGCAAGAGACACTGGAGTTTCTGGTATTATGATTGCAAGGTGATTATACGTGAAACAGAAAACATCATGTTTATGCCCAAGATGAATAAATGCTTAGGTAAAAGGGTAAAAAAAAAACAGTAATCATCATCCTTGAGTAAATGTATGTGAGTATTATCAACAACATGTAACTCAGTGCAGTCGACGTGTAGTAAGAAGTTCTCTACGTCAGTGTTTTATTATGCAGTTATATTTTACTGCTGTATATGTTTAAGGTTAAGCTCATTTCAGCTACTTTATAATCTTTTGGTAGTTTAATCTACAGTAAATCAGCCTGTGTTCACTCTCTCTATTATATCCCAGCCAATATCATCCTGATCCCTTGGTCACATAAGTCTTGTTCTTCTCATGGCTTCATCTGTTACAATGACAAACACATGAATTTGGCCACATTTTTATTGCCCAATCTGTGAGTGTACAAACAAACATGACTTACTGCTCCAACCCATTTCATCCAGCCATAAACAAAACAACTGACCATATGATTATTGTTGTCACTAGCCTGGTTTTGCATATTTATTCAGAGCAGAACAGAAATATAACAAATCATGTAGTCTTTGTTTACATGATTAGGGAGACCTTCATAATCATGAGGGTTTATTTTTAGTATATTTCTGTTGTATATTGTCCAGTAAATCCAAAAGGATTTTAGTTTAAAAAGGAGGATTTTCTCATCCCAAAAAAGGAACATTCTGTCCTTCACTTTAATCTCTTAGTGACAAATACCCACTTTAATTTGCTACAAAAATAAGTAATACATACAGTAATACATAGGTTTGGCAGTTGATAGGCTACTTCAAACTGCAGCAACTGGAATCAGGAAGACAAAAACACCAGAATACCCACCTTCCTTCTGCAGCTCTTTCCTCTTTGTCCAAATCAATAGACTAAGTAAGTAAGAAAAGTTTATTTATATGTTATACAATTATTCACAGAAAGAACTCACAAAGTGGTTTACAGTAAAATTAGGAGAAGTAGAATACATAGACAAACAAAGACACCCAGCTACATACACAGGCGTAAAGACATAAAAACAAATTGTCATAAAACCCACACCTAAATAAAAAACTAAATATAAATATAGATATAGACATACTGTATTTCAACCCATGCCTGTCTGAAAACACCTGTCATTACCTAAAATCTGCAACACAGCATAGATTTTCCACAGAAGTGTAGAATTTGTACTACCTCTTGGACCAGTTTACTTACACTATAGTGAAAGGTAATTGTGGAGGTTTTGCTCAATAACACCAAAAAACTATCAACAGCTTTAAGCCCCATAAAACAAGTAGTGTTCCTGTGTCTCTATGATAAACAGCAGAGCAGTTTTTGTCTACTTTTAATGTAAATAAGTAGTAAATGATCCAGACCTGAGTGATTACGCCAGAGTAAGGGTTAATATAATTTAGTTACACAATGAGAGCGACAAAATCTAAAAAAATGACTGGTCTGTCTGTTTTTCAGAGGTGCACTCATTAAGCCGTGGATCTTCACTGAAATCAAGGAGAGCAGACACTGGGACATCTCGTCCAGTGAACGTCTGGACATCCTCAGGGATTTCTCCAACTTCGGTCTGGAACACTGGGGCTCCGACACCCGGGGCGTGGAGAAGACTCGCACCTTCATGTTGGAGTGGCTGTCCTTCATGTGCAGGTAGGAAACATAATGTAATAATATACTGCATTTCTGCAGAATATGGAGGGAATCTGGATTTGACAATAATAAATAAACCACATTAGGGTAAGGGGGTCATTTTTTTTACCGGAGAAGAATTTAATATTTAAAGTATTAACCTGACAATAGTAGAAATAAGGAAATATAAAAATACAGCAGTTGAATATGAATTTGTACAAGACAGTTTTGCTACTCCTACTAAAGGTTAGGAGATAAAAAGTGAAGAAATTTTTCACTCGTCACTCAGATATACAGACAAGAAAGACTGTTTTATGCTGAAAGGAGTCAGTCAAATATATGTTTAAATGTCTTTTCTTTGCATTATCTGAATCATGTAGGAAGAAGTTGGCCTCTATGTTTTGCATCAGTGCTTCTATGTGGAGATTATTATGTCACGATGATTGGGTGATGTGTGCTGAATGTGTCTGTCTCTCAATCTGTTTGTGTGTAACCAGATTTGTTAATGTCTAAGTGCATTTTGTACTTTTTATTTCACTGCAGATTTCACTGCATGATCTTCAGTTTGTAGAGCATGTTTTCTCATTTTGAAGGACATAAAAAAAATTTTACAGGATGAAATGACAACATTTATGTCAACTTGACTTAGAAATGAGTAATAACGAGCTAATAATGTATAGAAAGGTAATCCTGTCTGACTTTTCTTTTTCTCGAAGGTACATTCCTGTCGGGCTGTTGGAGCGAGTGCCTCAGAAGATCAATGAGCGACCTCCGTACTACATGGGCAGAAACTACCTGGAGTCACTGATGGCCAGTCAGAACGTTGGGGACTGGATCAGGATTAGGTAACGACAATGGATTTGAGAAGGACTAGGAAAGGGTTCTGTGTAGTACTGATATTCTAATCTATCGTCATCATGAACCAGAACACACCCACGGCAGCACCAACCAATCAACGCTTTGTATCTACAGACTGTATCAGTGACTGAATAAAGTGTAAAGCCCATTGTTTACAGACATGTGTATTATGATATCATCAGGTTTTCATCAAAACAAACGTCGTAGTCCATTCTTTTGATAATAAATACCAAAATAAATAACACATGTCTTAAAATCCGCACATGTTGATAGTTTACACTATAGCTCTGTTAGCTCAGCTCTGAAAACAGCTACTGTAAAACCACAAATCACCTCTA
>JAPQRQ010000003.1:31704400-31715996 GCA_037367365.1 Apogon talboti | reverse complement strand
CATTTATTCCAATTATACCTCTCAGTGCTTATGCTCCTATATAGAATGATGTAACTACAGCTGCTCCTGTTGCATCATAAACACTGTTAGCAGTCTTTTTATTCAGCTCAGGATCCATTTGTTCCAGGTGCCGTCATCAGCCTCCACCAGGTGCATCCAATCAGCTCCACCTCCTACATGAACCCGGTTCACCTGTCCATCTGATCCGGGGTCCGGCATCTGGAGCGGCATGGTTTGGAACAGGGTCGAGGTTCTGGTGGTCCTCATCTGGACTCTACTGCATCTGGTTTCAGGCCAGGAGGGTTGGGAGATCATCAAGGAGGATCAACCTGAGTTTTACGACGCTAGACTGGGTTTAACTGGAGGTGAACACTGTCAACAACACAACACTGGTCTCTAAATGCAAACAAATCAGCGCTGAAATGTGCTTTGGCAGTGCTCTTGACTCGTTAATGATGTCAGTATTTCTGTAAATGTAACCTAAATGACCATTACATCCTCAAATGTATGTCTTTGAGTTAAAGGTACAGTACTTTGAAGTCCAGCAAAGCCTGGTTACATTTTTAGAGTTTTAGTGAACACACCTCAGTCTTTTCTCCAGGTTTTCTCCCTCTAGATGTTTAAATTTTCTCCATTTTTGCATACCGGTAAAATAAATATCGAAATATTTTTAATTTCATAACTACCATGACACCTGAGGCATTAAATGATCTTTAATTTGATTTTGTAAGATCTCCATTGCCATTAAAAACTGTATCTAATTTAATCTAATCTATTTATTTACTCTTGCTGTTTAACCAAACTCACTAATAAATGCATTCCTATGTAATGAATCCCAGACACTAAAGGAAGCACTTCTGGGTCATTTGACTTAATTAAAGTTCATCTAAATTGTTAATTCTCCATAAAGGTAAAGTTTTTAACCCCTCTGTTGCAGGTGACACCAGTGAACCTGATGACATTGGTGATTATGATGATTATGAAGATATAATTTCTGAAGTTAAAACCCCTGAATTTGATGAGACTGCCACCGGTGTGTCTTTCGACTTCGATCCTTCAGCTGAAGATGATTCTGATGACTTTTTGATCCCTCCGAGGGCCTTCAGTCAGGACTCTGAGGTTACTGTCGACTGCACCGACGATGGCTTTGAAATCACTTTACCAGATGGTAAAAATATGGATGCATAACGTGATAACACTGGTTCAGTGGACTTATTGTGCTAAAATATTGTTGCCAACTGGCTTAGGTTTTCTTTCTCTTTGCAGGATTCGACTGGAAACCTGACAAAGAAGCTCTATTACATTGTGATGTGAAATTTCATAATAATCTCATTTTTATACCCTTCACTGGGTGTAATGTGACAAAGCAAGTATGTTTACTGAAAGGCTACTGCACTCTCAGCTTAATGTCATGTCCTATCACCATAATGTCTGCTAAAATGTAATGTCACCTGAGTGGATAATTGGCTCTACCAACTGATATTGAGGCACTTGAACACTGAAGGGACTGCATTTCAGTGAATATCTGTCGCCCTAAATGTCAAATGGAGCTGTAAGTCTTCTATATTCCTCCAAAAGGTTGAAAATTTCTACCAGGAAAAAGCAGATTAACTCATCAATGATAAGGATTCAGGGACGGGCAGATCCAATCAGAGGCTTTTTTATTACATGTTTTTATTGTTTGGATTTTAATAGTCAAAAACATACAATGTCAACATACTTATACTCACACTTATACTACTTGGCATACTTTTACTGAGATGCTGGGAAATAATTGTCAAATTAATGCAGCAAATGTGCTTGTTGCATTATTTTACAATGTTAGAAATCAGTTTGATATTGCTTTAAACATCACACGATCCCATTGTCTTCCATATAGTGATGCATGTTATAATCCTCAGTATCAGCCAAAATGCAAATGATAGAATTCAGTATTGGTATCAGAACAGATCATGCATCAGTCCTGTTTTTGACTTCATCAAAACTACTGCACTGAGAAATAAGTAAAAGTAATGTATATCTAAATAAATCAGATGGTGAACATATCTAGAGCACTAACTGTCAAAAAACTGAATGATTTTAGGTGCGTGTTTGTTTTTTTTGTCTTTTTCTTTCATCAAAGTAGTAATTCCAGTTAAGAGCAAATATGGAACAAATTTCTGCTGCTATTTTAGGTTGTAGAGTATCCTGTTCATGCAGATTAAGTCAATCTCTAAAACAATATATCCAAGGTGAGTTACAAATAAGAACCTGTCAGGATGAAATTGAAAGAAACTTAAACATTTATTGAGAAATGTAAGTCAATATAGTGCATGGAGAGCAAATCTAAGCTTGTAAAACAACCTGCCACTAATAATCTAATTCTGTTTAGAATTAATGAATGAATATTGGACTGTTAGAGACCATAATGGTGTTATAAAATAAGAGAAATCATTAATTGCACGTATTTGTATGATAAACTATAACTAGATAATACTACAGTAGATACTATAATCTAGATTCTAATGTAAGAAAAGTTTCAAATCTTTTAATTCTTGTTTCATTTAAGAACACCATGGCTGAGAACAAACATATAAATTGTTGCAGAGTGATGGTGACATTGACGGCTACACCTTGGAGTTTTGGTATCCTAGTGAGAAAGGCGAGCAGCAGATTCTTACTGTATTATGTGAAGAAATTACCGACGGGGAGGATGGTGCTGGAATAGACCCTCGTTCAAGGGGACAATCTGTGCTCAACTCAAAGTGCCTTACACCAACATCTGAAGTCAAACCCCTCATGGAACAAACAACGGCACAAAGTAAGGGTAATGGTAAATTCAATGTCTGAGGAATGAATTTAGCTTCCAGAAATAACATAAGGTCTTGTTTCAGATTGTGATGTTCCCATGTTGGAGCGGGTGACCTGTGGCAACTCGGACATATCACCTTCAGAATGTCGGAAGAGGGGATGCTGTGTATGTTCCTCTACATCGTCCTGCTTTTATCCAGTGGATGGTAAGGCTTTGGATGGAGACGGTGTAAATAAATCAATGCCATCTCTACATTGGTTAAAATATTCAGATACTTCACTGCTTTACTGCATATCATCGGCTTACAGGATGAAAAATAAAAGCAGTTGTGCAGTAAAGTTGTCAGTATTTTATTATACAGAATGATTTTGATTCATTTTACTGCTGTAAAGGTTTAAGGCTGTGCTGTTTGTAGTTTAATTTACATTAATGCATCATGTTCGTTGTCTCTCTCCTGTGAAAACAACATTCTTTGCCTTTCTTTAGCTGTGTTTCTGCAGGTTTGCATGAGAATGCCTCTTTTCCTGTGTATTTATTACAAGACAAAAAAGAAAATGCATGAAGTATGTGCATAATATTAAAACACAAATCAGGAATCAGGAGAGGCACAAGTACAAACCAGCAGTAGTAAAATGAATATACATGCATGACTGTTAGATTTCTGTTCTTCTCCCCACAGAGTGCACTTCAGATAAACACTTCGTCTTCCGTATTTCCCATGACTCTGCGTCCATCCCTGTCGACCCCAGAAAACTGATCATTCCTGGAACCAACTGTAAACCAGTCATTGTTAATGAAAAGGTCGCCGTTTTCAAGTTCAAAGTGACAGAATGTGGAGTCCATGTTTATGTAAGTAGAGGCTGACGTTCACCGCTCTGTCCGCACTTCAGAAGAGTCTAGGAAACAGGCTTTGAACAGGACACATCCTCACTGTGCAGCTGTCATTTTAAGTAGAGTAGTTAAATATGTGTGAGCTATAACTGTGTCTTTGTTACATTGCAGAGCTGTATCTTATCACCTGACAGTTGAGCTCATATAAACTTACATTTAATGACGTGGCATAATGTGTCAGTAGGTGATGTAGGGATGTTGTATTTTTTTACGTGCACAAACTTGACTGTGCATTTGGTCATTAAACTATTAATACAACTTTGAGAGGGAAAAATAATTTTAGTCATGCTCCTGCCACCTATTTTTTACACGTCACACATCATCTAGTCATCAATAATGTAATAACTGTCAATAAAGTAATAAATTTAGGTTTTTTAAAAATGTGATATATCCAATAACACAATAAGTAGCCAATGATGTAATAAAGGTTTTGAGCCTAAAACATTTGAAAATCTAACTTTTTCATGATACCTTATATTTGGAATTATAGTGTGTGTGTCAACACGGTCATTAAAGGTTAAATAAAATTACTAAGCATTTCCTGTAAAAGATGCTCCAGTATGTGGATCTCTGTATACACTCAGACGTCCTTTACAACCCAGGAAACGTGAATCTATCTTTGACAGACTGTTGGTGAGACGCAGATCTACTTGGCTGAAGTGCAAACTGTTGTTCAAGCCCGGAACCTAAAGTACGGTGTGATTTCAAGAAGTGATCCATTAAGGTTAGAAGCTGCACATCTAATCAAACTCATTTCCAGTTTCCAGCCCGTTGACTCTTGGTTAACCCATGCTTTGTGCAGGTTCCTGATTGAATGCCGCTACAGCAAGTGTGAAGATCAGTCTTTGGTTAGTGTTTCCTACATGGTGAAGACATCGCCCATTGATCTGCCGACGTCGATCGTCGCCAAAGGCCTACATGGAGTTGTGTTGAGGATGGCCAAAGGTTGGGTGTTTATACATATTTCTAGACCAGTAATTGAATGTCCTGATTAGAGCTGCAACTATTTTTATTGCTAATGATTTGAGAAAATGGGTAAAGTTTAAAGCCATTGATGTCTTATTTGTTCCACAACCCAAAGATGATTAGATTACTGTCATAAACCAGAAAATAATTCTATGAAGCTTATAAAAGGGATTCTAAACTTTTCGATTCTTAAATAACTTGTAAAATTCCATCAGCAAAATAACTGTTAATATCCAATTACTAAATGGTCAATTGAAGCTTTCATCAGATTAAGGCTTTGTCTTACGTTTGAGCATTTTACTACATCTTTAACGATGTAAATAAAAAGCACAAGACCTCGGATATAGATTGAAGATTCTTTGTCATTCAACATGGTATGAAGAATGAAGTTGCAATCCACAGGATCGATAGTGAATGAACATTTAAAAACACACACCTGAAGAAATGGAGAAAATGGACAACAGAGCGCACACCCATTCAAATAGAAAATGGAGCAAAGTGCAAATAGTAATAATAATAATAAATCAACATAGAAAATGAGGAGAAATGAATGAATGTAAACAGATCATTGCACATTATATGTAATATTGCACGTTATATTACAGTACTTGCGCTTTGTTATATTGTATACACTGACACTGAAACTTACTCTTTGATTGATATTTTTAATAACGGCTCTATTTATGAACTATCATGGATTTAAACCAAGTAAATTCTCAGATTTCATCTTAAATCTGAATATTTTCTGGGTTCATTTGTCATGTGACAGTAAATCAAGTATCTTTGGATGTGATCTTACACCAACTAATAAATCAATTAATAATAATAAACACTCCAAATACTCCTTAGCTGCAGCATTACTTGATAGTAATCCAAACCTGTTCTTTGTAACAGATGAGACGTATTCGTCTTACTACCCCTCCTACCATCAGCCTCTGAAACACCTCCTTGGTAAACCAGTCTACCTAGAGCTACGCTTGCAGTCTCCAAAACCACATGCAGTACTGCTCATCAACTACTGCGTCGCTTACCCTCGCTCTGCAAGTAATGCTCTGGTGCTCATTTATGAAGGGTAAGAACACCATCTTCAGTATGAACCCGATGCTTGTATATTGAAGTCAACTGTAAAACCTGTCCTTGTCCTGTCACCATAACTTTGTTTTTCCCGTTTAGGTGTACCAACCCCCATGACCCAGATGTCTCCATCCTTCAAGTAGATGACCCTCCCAAAAATCAGCACATTAGGCGGTTTGTGGTCAAGACTTTCCAGTTTATGGATACAAAAACAAACAAGTACCTGAATGAAGAAGTGAGTAAACGACATGTGTGGCAAATTCTGCTAAAGCTCAGAAGCTGAATTTAGATAACGTGAACAAATTGGTTTTTTTTTTAGGAATATCACTGTGCACAAATTAAGAGTACAAAACTAATGATTATGGATGGAACAGGATGGTGCAAAAATATTAAATCTCTAGGTCAACGGTGTCAAAGTAATTTTATTTCAGGGGCCACATACAGTCCAATATGATCACAGACCGGGGAAATAAGTGAGAAAAGTAAAATTACAATATGAAAATATATCCACAAAGTATCCTTTGAAAATGTGACTAAGATGAATAACCACGTATAACCTGAAATTTAAGAAAAATGAGTAAAATTTTAACAATTTTATGCCTCATCTTATCATTTGCACATGTGCATTAATTTTACAGAAAACAATAGAAAGTACAAATGCACAAAACATTTAGTAACAGGCATAATATTGCTGACATTCCACTTCTGTTAAGACATTTTATGTTCAAATGTGTTCAGGTTATTCACATTTTTTGTGAAAGGATAGTTTGTAAATGTAAACTTGTAATTTTACTTTTTTACACTAAAGTAGAGGAAAAAATTGGAGTTGTCATTATGATAGTATTTTACTGGTCTTACCCAGATACCCCTGCTTTAGGTAAAAGAAGTGTTCACTGTATTGTAAATGCCCTGGCCACCTCAACACACTGATTTATGCTGAAGTCTGATGAATGTTGGAAAGAATGGATCATGTTTACCAGTAGAGCAATAGTTTAGTTAATTCATCGACTGCCCACATCAGCAGAGTGGTTCGATGTAATGCGTGACATTTGTAGTGGAAACACTGACCCACAATGTTGTCTTTTACTAAAATGTAATGTCTGAATTTTTCACATTAACCTTATTCTTGCAGATCTACTTCATGTGCTCTTCAGAGGTTTGCTGGTCTTCAGAAAAGACATGCCAACAGCATTGCTTTGATGGAAAGGTGAGTCTCCAAGCTCTGCAAATATAGTCACAATGGTTCTAATGTCTAAACAATGTCTTTTTTTTTTTTTTTCCCAGCGACCACCGTTACAAGCATTTCCACCTAAAGACACAGTGAAAAACTAACTCCTAAATAAAACATTTTATTGTACACAATCAGGGGTTGATGGTTTTCTATTAAATGTGTGAATTATTCAGTGTTTAAAGAGCAGATCCTTCATCATTAGACTATTATGAGCACGTTGTGGCTTATTTTTAGTGAAATCGATGAGGGCAAACAGACTGAATCTTTATCATTCAGTATACTACATTAAAGGGGCTTTACAGTATGTTGTATTTGTGATTTCGAATATTAAAAAATTACTCCTATCTTCTGTTTGTAAAATGATTAAGTATGTAAATGATTCCTGACAGGCATAAAAGTGACTGTTATTTATGGTTTGTCTTAATCTCATGACTATAGAATGAAATTGGAGCATGTATGTGGTGAATACCTCAGATTAAAGGTTAGGATCAGATGGGTTTGACCTATAAAAGCAAGGCCAACTGGTCCAAGCCTTAATATAAAATAATCTAAATAGTACAGACTTTCAGTCCTGTCATCTCCTGGTAGGTATTATGAAGCAAAGGACACAAAATGCAACCTGTATTATAAAATAGTGTGTAGATTAGATTTGATTCTTTTCTGCTAAAAATAAATATCAATTAATGCAAAGAAGCAAATGTTTACTAGTACCTGGTAAAGCAAACATTCTTTTATGGTGATAAGTTAATAAATTTGTTAAAACTGACCCTTGGGATCATCATCACTTTTCTCCCTCTTATGCGCCCCTGGGTACATAGATAAAAATTGTATTATTCTACACACCTGAGACCCAGCAATGCATTTTTGTCCTTTGTAGGGTTACTTTAATAATGGACATTCCATAAAAAATTAAAAATGTATCTGGAAACGACATAATACAACAGTTTTTTCAATCAAGACAATGTAAAACAAACAAAAAAAACTTTACTTTCTTGGGTCTTTATTTAGAAAAAAAAAAAAAAACTCTACATAACTAATTGGATGCTGGTCTGTTTCAATCATGATCAGTGTCTTCACTGACCTTTAGCGCCCCCCCAGAGGCTGAGCTGAGTATTGGACTATATTTATCACATGAATTAATCTTATTTCAGTTTATACATGTGTAAAATGTTCTGAAAGATTGAAATCACTTTTAAAAAAGTCGTATTGGTTTTTTTTCTTGTTTTGTTCCTAACTTTGATGCAACTGACAAAATAAAAAAATATTAAAATTATAGAAAAATTACATAAAACATAAAATAAATAAGCATGTTTGGAGATCCCTGGATGTAAAACCTTCTTATCTGGTTAATATTGGACCCCGACCCCCCCTCCTCTCCTTTCATCCAGCGTGACCAAGCATCCGCTGCTCACCCACAATTCCTTGCGCGACGACGCACCGTGCAACTGCTACTTTCTGTGTCCGGTGACGCGTGGAAGTGTCAGGCTTCCTCACTGTGTTTTTTCGGGGAATAAAACACTTGAACGCAGACTTTGAGCTCCGTTTTTCTGTGCGTCTGGTCTGAAGAGCCTTGCGTCACCAGGAAACTCTGGTCAGGTGAGAAGAGTCACAAGGAGCCGAACACGGACACACTCATGTGTTATCACCGCCATCAAATAACCAGCTTTGTACGCAGCAGATCCACTCATTACGCACAAATACAACTGTATGCTAATGGATAATACATTCAGTTTAATATAGAATAAACTCAGGCTTGTTCACTTCCAGTTCGGTTAAACTACACTGTCTACCCCCATTTCATTTCTACTGTTTTAATGTGAGATTATGGGATTCAATTTAAAAAATAAGCCATTACTGTAAAGTTCACATGAAACTAGATGACCAAACTTGCAATTTTGTCATTTTTATTGACTTACTACGCATCATAAATAGTGCATAAGTCGTGGCATTGTGGGTAAAACTTATAAGTATCTGCACTAGTCTTTCTGGTTTTTACATGCATTCTCCATAGTATTTACAAAAGCAATAATTTTAAGTAACCAATGTTAAGGTGGTTATTTTTTAAGTTTAACAAGTTATATATTGTATTTTACTTCAAATCTAGTGTTCCAATTTGTGTTTTTAGGTACTTTTCTAATAATCTCAGCTGAGAAGTTATAAACAAATCCATTAAACCAGTGCAAATATTGTCTGATTGCGTTTTTACATATGACAGTAATCTTTTATTTAAGTGTGCCTTGGCAGGACACTTAGAAAAGAGTGCAACAAGAGGCCAAGCTTAGATGAAAACTGGGATAGAACTGTCACAAAAGATAAACAAAGGAAAATGAGGAATTAAAGTAGGAATAACTAATCTAGACAATACGTTAAAAGAAAAGAAAGCAAAAAAATTAGTAAAATTAATAGTCAAACCTATTAAAAGCTTGATAAAAGAAACCATCACTTCATTTTCCTTTTGTCTGTTCCCTTATCCAGGCTGACACCGAATAAAAACTTTTAATGTCTTTTCTGGTAAAATAAAAGTACAAGGTCTTCAGTTAACTTGGTTATACATAAATAAGATTGACACACAACAGTCACAATATGCAAATCACAAATACCTCTGACTGCAGGGAAGGACATTATATTCTATACATCAGCAACATGTTGAATATTAGCATTGATTTATTTACAGTGACTTAATTCATTAATTTTATAAGTTAATCATATAAAGCTGTAACTAGTTAGTATAGGAGTAAGATAAAGGTGGAGAAAATGAAACACAATAATAAAAAAATAGGAGAAGCATCAAATAGTAATAAAGTAGTTTAATATTATTAAAGTTGGCCACTTACTACTATCATAAAAGTTGTTTGATATAATCAGTGCTGGTGATTTGGCAACTATTGTGAGATTTGACCACCTGGTTTTTAATAGATGTTTTAAATAATGATTTAAAAAAAAGTTTACAAAGTGTTTTAAACAAACACATAAAACAATGGTAGAAATGCACAGTCACATAAAAAATAAGCAGGTAAAGAAATGAATGGAAAAACTAATGACAGGTGCATTAAAATAAAGCAATGCCAGACCTGATTGTAGAGTCAAGAAAAATTAAAGTGAAGTTAATTCATAATGAATAAATGAAATAAAAGGAACAAAAATTCAAAGTTGATATCAAACTTTTCAGCTCAGTTTTAACCATCAGTCATCAAATGTCTGTTCTATTTTGATGAAGTAATAAAACCCTCCCCCCCTTTTTTCTTTTTTTTTTTTTTTTTTTTAAAAAACAAACAATGCCAGCTCAACTTCCTGTGAGCCTGACACAAGCCACAGATCCAGCAGCCGTCAGCAGGTTTGCAGGAGGCGTGGTCTTTGTCTTTACATAAGACAGAACCAGTTGGACATACAGTCTCATTCCGCTCTGTTCAACCCTCAGCTCCCGGCAAACATGGCTCACCTCCCCGCTCTCTTCAAGTATGTGGACGAACACCAGGATGAATACGTGGAGGTAAGACTCTGCTCTGGTTTTTTTGGGGAATTTTCCTCACAGTTTCCCTAAACCCTGCAGTGTGTGTGTGTCCTCACATTGTGTTGGAACCGGAGCAGTGTTGTATCTGTTAATGTTTGTCAAATGTCATCAACATAAAACCACTGTTACACTTGAAATCTCATCTTAACTGTATCTGTGGTTGTATTCTGTGGAAACTGTAATGTGCTGTGACCCACTAAATCTGGCTTCAGTTTACCGGTAGAATGAAAACTGAGCCATGAAATTATAAAAACCTGATATTCTGCATTTTACACTCTTAGAGGGCTGCCCCTTCTGTTATAAGGCTTCTGTGCAGCTCCAAAGCCACTTTAAGCAACAAATGAATGTAAAATAAATGCAGTGCAAGTGACTTTTATTAGCAGGTTTTACTTTAAAGTGTTTGTTTATTATATGCTGTAGTGTTTACATATTTTTCTCACAGATGTGGACGTCATAATGGCTCAACTTGATGTGTAATTCTTATTTTATTATTATAACCTCTAGTTAAGCAGGAAAAAATGACTGATTAAAATTCTCTTTTGCATGAGTGTCTTGATTAGAAATTTCAGCCATACATCTATACTAAAAACATACATAAGTGCTATATTTTTTATTGAAAGAAAGTAACCATAATGCCCTCAAATATGCATGCAAGTCTTCCCCAAATTAAGGGAAAATGCTGAATCCCACAGAGCTATTTACCTGCACAATATGAGGAATATTTTGATGATAATAAAAGGTGTATGCAAGATTAGTGTATTTATTCAACACACCAGTTATTTTGTAATTAAACTAAATGTGCAAGCTGTAAGGCAAACATGCAAAACAATACCAGGGTTTTCTGTATTTTGTTTATATGTTTAAGTATAGGTTGCATTGTTTTAAATGTGCTATATCTGCTTGAGACCCAGGAAAGTAAAAGTTTGGGCTTTTTTACAATAAATAATTGTCTTGATTGAAAACAGCATGATGCAACAGATTTTCAATTTTTTTTTTTTTAATGGAAAGTCCTTTGCAGTGGACAGCATTTTTTTTTAGCTGTTAAACTCTTGTCCCCTACATAGGACAAAAATCCAATGCTGGGTCTCAGAGAAAATATATAAACTTGGCCTTGATGATGATGATGATGATG
>JAPQRQ010000003.1:31685968-31697662 GCA_037367365.1 Apogon talboti | reverse complement strand
TATTATTATTATTATTATTATTATTATTATTATTATTATTATCATAGAGTGTCCTGGTTAAGACAGCAGCAGCAGAAGTTACACAAAATAGAAATCACAGCCATACATCCACACTAAAAATATACTGAAAACACAATAAAAGTCAGTTCTAAAACCATACATAAAACACCAAGATAAGAACATACATATAAAACACCACCATTATTTTAAAAGGTACTAAAAGTATAATGACAATGTTTAAAAGCATCTCAAAGCAGAACCCGATTCAATCAGTTAGAAGAACATCTACATCCAGATTGATCCTTTTCCCATTCATTTAAAATGGCTGATGGTGGGAAGGAAAGAGTTCTTTAGTGGAGCCTGGGAATAAGTGGGAAAATGAAGTCACTGTCTTTTGTTAGTTGATTCGAACATTACTTTTACATTTTTAATGGATTTTTTTTCCTTCTTTGTCTGGTTGTCCTGCTGGGCTTCAGTCTTCGGGGTGGAGCCTGACCTGACCCGTGAAGGTGGAAGCATCCCCGTCACCCTGACCTTCCAGGAGGCAACAGGACGTAACGTCATGCTGCTTCCAGTCGGATCCTCAGATGATGGCGCTCACTCCCAGAACGAAAAAATCAACAGGTTTGTTTTTTACGTAGTTTGTATTTGAACAACTGTGACACACAAAGTATAGATAAAAAAGAAGTTTGTTGAAGTTTAAACCAAAATCAAAACAATAAGCCTCACTATAGGGAATATAGAAGTGGTTCATAGCAATTTTACATTTCATTTCAGAGGATAGAAGCTATTTATTGCTTAACAGGGCTTTTATTGGGTAAATGTTGTCTTCCTGTGCCTCTTAATTTTTTACAATTTGGATAAAATATTGGCAAACACACTTGCAGTGACCAAGACCAGACAATAATACTACAGATGAGTGATCTAAAACAACAAAGTGTGGAAAAAAAAACAGCATTATGTTGCTGATTGTGCTAAATTAAAGCAATAGAAGTCTACCAAATGCTTAATTGGCAACTCATTGTATGTACATCTGAACTTTATCCATATTATTTTTTACGCTTGGCCTTAATATGTTCATGTCAACCTCATCACCAGCATAGAATTGATTTGTTTTTGTTTCAGGAATTATGGTAAATTTAATTTCAGTTCAATGGCCAAATTAATAGTTATTATGTCGTTAGACTTGAAGACAAATCCACACTTTATGCATTTTTACAAATTTTTTATTTTCTTTGGTTATTGACATGTCATTTTTGCTTAATTTTGCTTATTTGGGTGTGATTATTTTACAAAATTCTCATGGTGTTTGGCCTGACCAGCACAATTTTTGTCAGCAAATGAACAAATAAATAGCGAGAAATCCACAAAAGCTCATCATTGTTTCCCTTTTTCAGGTCCAACTACATCCAGGGGATCAAGATGTTGGGTGCATACTTCCACGAGGTTTCTCAGCTGGATTGAATTAATGTCTCATCATAACTAACAGCTGTAAAATATTTCCATCCTCACTATCAAAGCCATAATAACTGTACTATGATTTGCCTGACACAGTATCAGTTTTATACACACTTCCTTCAAATAAAAGTATTTTTCTTTGTTACTGGTTTTTGTCCTGGTTTGTTAATTTTTCATCACATTGTTGTGTTCTGCATCAGTTATCTACTTCACTGTAACAAATACTGGCCATGGATTATAGCAGTTATTTGAGTGACTCATTTTTACTCTATATGCTCCTGCTTGTATGTAATGAAGTTCGATTTAACAGATGTCAACTGAAAAAATAAGGTTGAGTTTTTGCAAAAGAATTTATTTAAGAATGTAAAGTAATTTTTGCTCAACTACTGTATTTGTAGTTAATTTGGGTATTCCCATTTTATACTAGATTATACTGTTTTTCCACTACACTTCTTTTGAAAATACATTGTCACAAAGCAAAAAACTGTTACATTACAGAATAAATTCCCAATGTTATATAGTCGTACAAATGAGCTCAGCTGTAAACGTATCACAGTAAAATGTAACATAACTCGTCATGTGGCAATAAAATTTATCTAAAAATATGATGTAACTTGTAATACCTAGAGACACATTCTACATTTGTTTTTATAAATTGTATACTGTACATTTTGCTGATAATACTTGCAGATTTTTGCTGACAATATTGCATGACAGACGTGTCCTTTATTTATACGAGTACTTTTACTTAAGTTTTTACTTTGTAAGGTCATCCTTTATGCTCTTATACTGCGTGTATATTTGCAATAAAGGAAAAAATGACAAATGGATCTTGACGTGAGAATCATACATATAAAAGGGAACATGAATCAGCTGTAAAATTCATTAAATGAAAATACTAGTAGACTAGATCTGTGAGATCGGAGGATAGATGAAACGTAATCTGGCAACGCGTGCTGACGTTGTGTAGGGCGGGAAACGTGCACCGGAAGAGGCTCTTTACAAACATTTCATCCGGCTGCTTCGTCGACATTTACATCAAATTCAGGGCAGTCGAATGTAAATATGGCTTTAAAAGGGAACAATTAGTTAAAGTAACTCGTCGTTACTACACTGGCAAGTTTACAGCCACACTTACAGACTTTACGATTCTTTACGTAATGGGTAAACTTTGGTAGTCATGTTATAGCGTTATTATCCGAACTGTACAACCTGAGCATAAAACAAAATATTGACAACGTTTAAATGATAAAACTGTTGGATAAGTCTCATTATGGATCGGTACAACATGGTGAAACTTCTTCTGAAAAACTGGGAACAGGAGTTTGTCAAAGACCATCAGAGGAAACCCAACAAGGTGACTTAAACATTCACTGTTATGTAAGAATAACAGACTAGAATTTGATAGGACTTTTTAGATATTTTTATATTGCTGTATTGGTACTTGTACTTAAAGATTTGAATACTTATTCAACCACTTTTTTATGCAGGAAGACATTGATCAAGCTCCAGAGGAGACCAGGAGTGAGTACAGTCTATAATTTACAACACAGATGTACAAATATGCATTTTATTACTTATCATTAACCTGTTCTTTATGCATGAATAGGATTAAACTATTAAATTGTGTCCTTTTTTTTTTTTTTTTTTACTACCAGAGCTGTACAAGGAGTACCGCAGTTTGAAACAGGCTAAAGAAAACAGCAGCGGTACCAATTCAACTAATGGAAAAAATGAAAAGTCTCAATCTACATCTGAAGCAAACCCACCCCAAAAGGTACCAGAGAAAGTGTGTTAGAAGCTGTAGATTAAATGTGACACTATGTTGTCGTAGACATGATTGAGGTTGACAGTTTTCTCTCCAGTGTTTACCTTAATATCTCTTTGAATATGATAGTTTGATGCCGTCCTCTGTTTTCCCTCATGTTGGATATTCTTTTCACTGGTTTCCTTGGTCTACTTTCACAACTTAACATGAAACTGATACAGACAAGTGTTTCACAGAATTTACAGCACTGGTGTATGCTAACCCGTATATCTACTTGTTGTTTCAGGGCTCAGATTGTTGGGGTGCTCATCTGAATCGTAGTGCGATGCCGGCATCGTCTCCAAAACTGACGTCCCAGGACAGAGACAGCCTTAAAGCCTCTGCCCAATACTATGGCCTAAA
Source organism: Apogon talboti (assembly GCA_037367365.1). Classification (NCBI taxonomy): domain Eukaryota; kingdom Metazoa; phylum Chordata; class Actinopteri; order Kurtiformes; family Apogonidae; genus Apogon; species Apogon talboti. The sequence goes on along the minus strand of JAPQRQ010000003.1, from coordinate 31,694,034 downwards.
GCTGAAAGCCAACGTGGGCACACTCACCAAGGTGGACACACACGAACCCTGTTGCTGTAATGTGAAAGAATAAAGATTTTTAAATTCTTACTGTCAAAATTGTTTCTACAGGAGAGGCCGATGTCATTAAAGAAGTCTGGTCCTCATGGTCGGGTGCCTCTAAACTCCTTGGAAGATGGTCAAAGTGGACAGACAAAGAGTCCTATGGGAACTCCCAAGACCACATCTATCCAACACTCCAAAGAATCCTCCAAAACTCTCTCCAACCCCTTCTCACCAAGGTATTATTGCATGCTTATATTTGAATAGATTAATTTATTTAATCAGAATCAGATACCTGCAAAAATATTATGATTAATCACCCAGCATCCTAAAGAAGAATTTTTATTTTTGTATGTAAAGATGCGAAAAGGAAGAAAATCAGAAAATTAGGTGCATTAATAACTGATAATTTAAAAAGTGGGTTTATAGTATTAGTAACACAATGTACAGAATACTATATCTTGTGACAACGCAGTTATATATAAATATAACTCTTCCTTTATATTTCTGATGTTTGCAGACGATTCAACACTAGTCTCGGGTCTTCAGCTTCACAGACAATCCTTCCAGTGGAGGCTGAGGGACCATTTGAACCTTTTAAAGCCATAGAGTCTGAATGTCTAAATGCTGTGAGTGTCGATTGTACTGATAACGGTGTGAACAGCATTACTGAAAATGTTCCCTCACCAGTCAGACAGTCAGGCCTGTTGTCATCATTATCCGCTTCGAGTAGTATAGAAACTTTAAAAGAAGATGTTAGATCAACAGAAAGAATGAATAAAGACATCACTGGTCCAGAGGATGTTAAAGTAACCACAGAAACTCCACATAAACGTGATGTTGCTGCAGATGTGGGAACTTTGGCTGGCGTGAGGAGAAGTCCACAGTTTCGTGGGGGTTTTAAAGGGGGAACAGGAGGTAGGCCGCCTCCTGCAAGCAGGCTGAGTTTCATTGATAAGAAGTGGCTCGAGAGGTGTCAGGTGTTTGGAGAAATGGGGGCTGAGGAAAAGCCTGGAGCAGGAAACCAGGAGGTAGATCTGAAGAGTAAACAAGGAAGAATAGAATTAGAAATGCAGGGAAATGAAAGAGGTGGACAAGAAGAGGCAAGAAATAAGAAAGCAGACATGGAAAAGGGTTTAGAGAGTGTCAGTGACAGTGCACAGAGACCTGCAGTACAATGCAACAGAAAAAGTAGAGGAGGGAAAGAGGATAAAGAGATAAGAGTGGAAAGAGGACTGACCCCAGAAGACGTTAGCTTTAATCCCAAATCCAAAAGTAGAAAGAAAACTGGCAAAAAGAGGCAGAGAGAGGGAGATGGTGAGGAGGGAGAGGTGACAGAAGAGGGAGGAGTAAAAAAGAAACGAAGAAATGGCAAAAAGAAAGAGGAAGATTCAGATGCAAACACTGGCCAACCTCGAGAAGGAGGAAAGAAAAGGAAAACCAAGAAGAAAGGAGAGGACGATGGAGAAGAAGAGCTGAAAGAAAAAACAGAACCAAAAAAGGTAAGAAGGTTCATTGTACCAAAAAACTAAAGCATACACAATCCACATTTGTGAACTTCAGATAAAGGTGAAGATTATTCCCCTCAAGGTTCCACAAGAGAATTTATTTGGAGAAGTTGAGGAGGGTTTTGGAGCCAGAAAATTATATCAACCTCAGCCTGTCAAAGCCAGGTAAGACTGTACATTTCCTCAAACTACAGATGGTATTCAGGAAAAGCTGTTCAGTCTGTCAACAATGGAAAAACTATTTTAACAGGAACATGAAAGGTGCAGAGGGAAACTTTGTGAAGATAAACCTGAAGAAGAAATCTCATGTCAAAGGATACGCGCTAAGAGGGATGGCTCTACGCAAACAGGTAAGTCAATACAGTACAGTGTGAGGATAGAAAAATGTTTTTCTTCTGTTTCTGAGTTTTTCTTTATATCATCTTTTATGTTATTGTGTTGGAAATCCCGCTCTTTATGGCACTATTTTTCACTTGGAAAAGGTTTTATATTATTCCACACTGCCCTGGTCTCATCACATAAACTACTAAGGAATTTCAAATGCACTTGGAAATGAGTTTCATGGTAAAATGATACTCCAGATGCTGCTTGAAAATGTCATGTAATAAATGATAATGTAAATGCGTGTTTAGATGTACATGCAGAAGTACCAGCTGAAAGGGGAGCGTTTTGGTGGAGGAGGTGGGTACTTTGGCCGGGGAAGACGAGGCGGTTTCAGAGGAGGGTTGAGTCGACAGGGTGACACCTGCTACAAGTGTGGAGGGACTGGACACTGGGCCATCGACTGCAAGGGACGAGGTAACACACTCACACATTCACACTTTAATGTCTTTATTATTCAGGGTTGTGGAATTTTGGGACTTTCATTTCACCTTTGGGAAAGTGTGAAAATTATATGACTTAGTTTTGATACTTTCTGATATTTTCACTCATATTTGCAAGAGAATGTTAGAGATATTTAATCAGAATTGTATATCTATTATAATGATCACTAAATATCTGTACATTGTAGCTCCTCCTCCTGCTCCTGTTCCTGATGAACAACCTGCCAGCGAGGAGCCATTTGAACTTCCCACCTTGGAGGAGGTTGCCAGGGCGACAGGAACTCTGCAACAGTCACTTGGTATGCATGATGAACTTCCTTGTTGTATTAAAACCTGCATCAGGATCATGGAATTCAGGATCAGGTGTGTTAAAATCCTGATTTGTTCTCCCACAGCTTCTCCCAGTGTCAAAGGTGAGCAGGATGAGCAAAAGGAAGCGGACAATAAACAAAAAGATGAGGTGTTGCTGGATGTGATTCGTCCTGATTATGAGCGTCCACCTCCTCCTCCGCCCATGGAACCACTTTATGGTCTCAAAGATGATGGGAAAGTTCAAGGTAAAGTGATCACTTGTTTACTTAAATGAGCCACAGAAAAAAAACATTTGCTCACAGTTTGTCTGTCTCTGTGTATTTTCAGTAACACCAGCTGAGGTGTATGCAGGACTAAGAGACCTTGGCTACCAATCATTTAGACCAGGACAGGAAGAGGCCATTATGAGGATCCTCTCAGGTACAAACTGAACACACATAACGACTGTATCTGTATTCATACGTTTTATATTATTGGGATTAAAGCTTCTGAAGCCAACACTGAATCTGTGTTACGAACATCCACACATATGACCTAAATCACTGTCAAGTTATTGGTTTAATGTTTGGGAAAGCTACATATGCAGACAACTGCAGGTTTGGAAATAACTATTAAACCAGTGCGATGTGGTGTTGAAATGTGTTTTCTGTCTCTTTCCTTATGGATTCTTCTGGTCTCAGCCTATATTTTGTTCTAAAGAGGTTTGAATATACAGTTGTCTTGGTCTTTGCTGGTCTCCTTGTAGTTTCCATTTTATCTAACTCGCTACGGTCTACCTTGTACATGTAGCTGATGAACATGATAATTTTGTCTTAAAAATGTTTTTGGTAATGAAGAGTAAAATTACACTTTTACAATTTAAATATTTTGTGTTTTCTATGCAGAGTTTATCAAATGAATGAATGTTTATTGTCAATTTTTATCATGTCATTGATAAGAGTCATTTTTTTTTTTTAATCACTAAAATTATTTTTTTTTTTTTGATTGATTGATTCTATGCTGTGTTTCTCTTTCTTCCTGTTTTTAGGTCTGTCCACTCTTGTAGTGTTGTCAACAGGAATGGGTAAATCATTGTGCTACCAGCTTCCTGCCTACCTGTACGCACAGCGGGCAAAATGCATCACTTTGGTGATCTCACCTCTCGTGTCACTGATGGATGATCAGGTAACGGACAGACACAGGGACGCTCATGTAGATGTGAATCCTACCTTTGCTGATCATAACTGAAAGGATTGCACCACATGTTCACTCAAGAGTTTTGTTAACAGATTTGTTGTGAATGTGTGTAGTTGTCGGGGCTTCCAATCAGACTGAAAGCTGCCTGTATCCACTCCAACATGACGATGAAACAGAGAGAAGCTGCAGTAGAAAAGGTAAAGCACTGTTTAGAGTCTGCAATATGAGTAAATATAAGACTTTAGATGAAGATACAGAGTTTTTAATCATGTCTCCTCTGTTCCTCCAGGTGAAGTCAGGTGATGTGTGCGTGCTGCTGCTGTCTCCAGAGGCTCTGGTTGGTGGAGGTGGTTCAGGTTCAGGTTGTCTGCCGTCTGCTCAGGAGCTCCCCCCTGTGGCCTTTGCCTGCATAGATGAAGCTCACTGTGTGTCAGAGTGGTCCCACAACTTCAGGCCCTGCTACCTGAGGCTCTGTAAGGTAAATAGGAGATGGCTGTATGTAAGCATGGGAACTGGTATATTTTATTGATACAATACCGTTATTGATTCTGATAAACAGTTCAATTCTTTATTTATGTAGGGGAAAGGTTAAAAAAATGGAAAAAGAAAACTATTAATTAAACTAAGGTTCATGTTGCGTCCACAGATGTAAAGCTGTGAAACTCTTGTCCCTACAGAGGACAATAATGCATTGCTGGATCTCTGGAGGATATTGATGTTGTTTCCACTCTTACTTTGAAGTATTAATTACCGTTTCTTCCTCTCTGTCATTGATCGATTGACAGATTTTGGTCTTGAAATAAAAGACCAGAATACATAAACATACAGCTGAGGTAATTTTAGTCACCCAAAGCAGAGTTTAATATTATAGTGTTACAGTTCGCAATTGTTATAAACAGTGGCATCAAAGGGAATTAATCTGCATGGAGGCATACAATTCCACAGAACTGGATCATTTCTAACTGGTTCTCAACAGAAACCAGTTCTTGATTCCCATCTGTTGTTGTTTGTTTGTGGACCACAGTTTTCATTCAATCGAGGATAATTTTAGAAGAGATAAAATCATCATTTTGTGATTTTTGGTTTACAGAAAAGCATGTATTTGTTTGCAGGTCCTAAGGGAGCGTTTGGGGGTGAAGTGCTTACTGGGACTCACGGCTACAGCCACCATGTCCACTGCTCTGGACATCGCTCGACATCTAGACATCAGTGATGAAGACGGCATTGCTGTCAGATCTGCAGCAGTACCTCCGAACCTGAATCTGTCTGTGTCAGTGGACAGAGAAAAGGATCAGGTGGGATGAGTAACACACTTTGATTATTAGTAAAAACCCACACTTCACCTGCCTTCATGTGTCTGTCTGTACTTCCAAATATAAAAGAACTTTGAGTCTGTGTGGTATTTAGTTTGTCTCTCTGCTGCATTTCTTCCTTTAAGGCTCTAGTGTCCTTGTTGAGAGGCGATCGGTTTGGTTGTCTGGACTCCATCATCGTCTACTGCACCAAAAGAGATGAGACTGTCCGTGTGGCTGCACTGCTCAGAACCTGCCTTCAGGGGGTGGTGGTGAAAGAAAATAAGCAAATCACCAACAGCAGCAACCCTGCAGGACAGAAGAAGAAAGAACTGGGTAAGGGCGAGACACTCTACCGCTTAAATATGATCAGGAGCATTGATTTAACACCCAATCATATTTTCTCCTCCTCTTTCTGTCTGTGTTTTCTGTTCTCAGCACGGAAGAAGATCCGTAAACCCCTGAAATGGCAGGCTGAGTCGTACCACGCCGGCCTGTCAGCGTCTGAGCGCCGCCGTGTCCAGAACAACTTCATGTGTGGGGAGCTCAGAATCGTTGTTGCCACTGTGGCCTTTGGTATGGGCCTCGATAAGTCTGACGTCCGTGGAATCATCCATTACAACATGCCCAAGGTATGCAACACATGTAATATGTAACTTAATCTGAGCTGAGGAGGTCAGTCACTTACTTTTCATTTCAGTGTGCTTTTCATTCCAGATTTATTTACTGTGTGTTTTTAACTTTTGTTTTTAATTTGTTTCTATACTGCATTTGGTCTCTTGTAAAACAAGTTTTGACTTTGTCCATTAAAAGTAGGAACACACCAATATATCATCTAATATTTGCTGATATTGGCCAATATCTATATCTACATGTAAGATGTATTGTCACCGATGGCAGTGGCAGATGTTGATGTCTGTCTGGGTATGTTAAAGGTTTTTGCATAAATTTGTTTATCCTCCCAGGAAATTAAAAGTTTTGGCTTTTTTTACACTAAATAATTGTTGTGATTGGAAGCAGCATGATGCGACAGTTTTTTCAGATACTTTTTTTCATGGAATGTCCCTTGCAGTTCAGAGAATTACATTTTTTTTTTTTTTTTCAAATCTGAAATTCTTGTTGTCTACAAAGGACTAAAATGCTTTGCTGTTTCAAGAGGATATTTCAACTTGTATTCATTCAAAGATAACGTGATGAGCAATTGAAAGACTTTAAAATAGTCTTTGCTTTTTTATTTATAATGAAAATTTCTGTGTGAAGGTGGAGAAAACTTACAACAAAAACAATATAAAGAAACAACATAACAGTGGTATGTCATTGTATTGGCTAAGAATTTTGCAGTTGGTGCATCCACAATGAAAAGGGCTCTACAAATAAACTTTACCCATGGCAAAGAAACTCTATGGATAAATTAAGGAATATATTAATGATTAGTAATTAGATTGTCCTGTGTTATTTGCCACCAAGTTGAAACAGTTTTTGTTTTACTTTAAAGAGTTTTGAAAGCTACGTTCAAGAGATTGGGAGGGCAGGCAGAGATGGAGAACCGGCTCACTGTCACCTTTTCCTGGACCCTGAGGTGAGGATTCATCTGAAGGAAGTGAAATGATTGTTTTTCATTTTTACTCTACTCTAGTACCAGCTTTCTCAACTGGTGGGTCTTGATCCAAAAGCGACCAATTTTATTGTCAATGTGTTCTGAAAGCGGTAAATAAAGATATCTGGACAATTAGCTTTTAGCAAAAGCTCATAATGACAGTGACCTTGAACATTAGCAAATGTATTTGTCAAAAATAAGCTCATAACTACTGTATCTTTGACGAATATTTTTAGTTGGTTTGGAATCTATAAATGAAGTAATTGAAACTGCTTGAGCAATGCAGTTTTTTTCCATATTAGACAGTTAATATAAATCTGTTTAAGAAGTCTCTTTGAAGTAAATTTACTGCGGCTGTCTCTAGGGTGAAGATCTCCATGAACTCCGTCGTCACATCTATGCAGACACTGTGGACTACTACACAGTAAAGAAACTGGTCCAGAAGGTTTTCCCTTCGTGTAAATGTAAACAGATTCGCCAGAAGCAGCAGGAACTTAGTGAGGTAACTATAAAACTATTACAAGACCGGTTTTGTTTTTTTTTTGTCTGGTGACTGAACAAATAAAGGAAAGAATGTTTCCTCTGTGTCTTTGTAGGACATTGACGACTCCGAGCTGCTGGAGATGATGGATGTTGCTGATCAGGAGAACAGTGTGAATCCTCCTACTCAGCAGGACACGATACCGTCCACAAATCACAGCCAGAACACAAATATATCAGAACTCTCTGCAGCACAGGTACAAATGGATTTCTACCGCTATGGTCTGACACATACAGGGTTTCCATGAAGTCTCTTAACAATTTAACAAATTTATTACAAAAGGAAATCAATAGATACATCTGTGGAAATTATTACAAAATGAAAAGTAGATAGTGCAGGGTTTTTTTGCCTCATTTAACCCATAAAGACCCAGTGCTACTTTTGTGGCAGTTCCCAATTTAATTTTTCCTCTACATTAAACCTTTCTAAAGTGATTTATCACCATTTACTGTAATGTTATCCTCTTCAATTTGAGTTCTTTCAGTGTAAATCATGTATTTCTTATATTCAATTCATTGACCATGTAGATGTTCATTAAAGCTCAGAGTAAATTCAGAGGTTACTTTAGACTTTTTCAGTAAAATCTATCATTAACTGAAAATAAACAAAGTGTTTCCATCCACTGTCATTGATCCAACTCCATGGGTTTTACTGGTGAATCAATGTTGTAGAAGATCAGTGTTTCCAAGGTAACTACAGAGCCTCTGAACGTCCAAAAGGGTCATATCTGATGACCATGAAAAGATGACAAACTCTATTTTACACCAATTATTT
>JAPQRQ010000003.1:31659653-31672863 GCA_037367365.1 Apogon talboti | reverse complement strand
TCAAATATAGTTCAGATTACAAGAGTTTTGTTCATGTTTATGTTAGTAATATTTTTATTTTGAAGTTCTAAATATAGCTTATATGATGTTTTTTTGCTATAATTAGGAATTAAAAAAGGAATTAAATGGCTCAACTGTGATGAAACATGCACATAAAAATGAAATGTACAAATATTTTATAGGTGAAAACAGCTCTGTAGCTCACGGACCTGCCTTCCCACCCTGATGATGAAGCAGAGTCAAGTATTTAATATGACTCTTCAGGGGTGTCCAAATCCAGTCCTCGAGGGCTGGTGTCCTGCATGTGTTAGATAGTTCCCTCTTCCAGCACACCTGGAAGCCATTACATTGTTATCAGGCCTCCACAGAGCTTGATGATGAGCTGATCATTAATTGAACCGGGTGTGCTGGAAGAGGGACATATCTAAAACATGCAGGTCACCGGCCCTCGGAGACCGCATTTGGACACCCCTGCTCTACATCATAAAATTTGTATTTAAAAAAAAACAAGAGTTATCACTTTTTATCAGAGGTGTTCAGTCCACTTGTACTTCAGTCAGATTCTGACAAACGTCATTCATTATTGGGGAACTGAAGCCTTTTTATTGCTCCATTTTCTTGTGGGAAAGGACTATGTGATGACAAGAAAAAGTGATGAAATTATTCTAAATAGTGTACACTTATATTCATTTTTTAAGTCAAACCAATACAAAAAGTCTAAAGTATGGTTCCTTGTAAGTGTCTATACGTGGATTTCCCTCAACTAGTCCTGCGTTTACAACCGGTCACCTACAAAGCCACTTTATTTGCAGAATCATGCTGCAGGAAAATTTTGATTTAACACAGGATTTAAGTTCCACATTAAAAAAAGACAGAGCAAAGAGGCAGAGAAGCTTACCTCAGCCACGTAGTTCATGGCGTCCTTGAGGTTCAGCTGATGGAAAACATCAAAGACGAGGTCGTGTTTCTTCCTCGCTGACGGCTTCATCAAAAACCACGACATCCACTTCTCCTCAAAGTGTTTCCACCTGCGCATTCACAACACAGCAGCTCCATTTAATCATTCAGTCAATACATACAAACCATAGAGCATGACTTTACATACTTGTCTCTCATGTAGTTGTGTCCTATTTGTCCAGATATATCTTCAATGGCAACAAGCATGTGATCAAAGACCTTTAGAATGTAAAGAGAGATTTTCAGTTACACGGAAAGTTTACTGTTTCTGTAAAATGTTAAGTGCAGAATATGTTAGCTTTACCTTGTTTTGCACTTTCTCTACGAGTGTGATCTCAACCGCAGCAGCTCTTTTCACTTTCAGCCAGGTGACCAGAGGTTTCATTGTTATTCCCTGCAAAAAGACATGGGAGCTGCCTGGTTTTTAGCTGCATCAACAAGGATTTACTGTTAAGCATGAAGTAATCCTGTTTCTATATTCACCACACTGTGGATACAACCTGCTCTGCTTTTTATTATAAGTGTTTTCATTGTATTCCGATCTGTTTGTTTACTTGCTGCTTGTTTTCATGTATTTACAGTAAACAGAAAACTCCTACCTGAAGAATGACAGTGAAATAAACCACGATCAGAGTTGTTCCGACCATCAGATTCTTCTCCTTTATCTTGTTCTCGTCCAGCATCATGGCCAGGCCGTACGCGACGGCCCCTCGCAGGCCACCGAAGCTCATAATTATCCGATCCATAACCTCCAAGGGAACCAGCCTGAACTTGTTCTGGATCCAGGTGAGGAAAAACACACCTGTAGTACACACGCACACACACATAAACACAAACCGTCTTGAGGCCACGCTCGTCTCCGTTTCCCCAAAGTAAGTAAAAGCAGAGCGAGAGGGGAAACTGAATCTCACCGATGAATCTGTAGACGAGGACAAAGAGCACGGTGAGGAGGATGAAGCCTGTGTTCCACACCCAGATTGTTTTATCGATGGCTGAGATGCCGAGGAATAAGAAGATGATGGTTTCAGATCCGTTTGCGAACACCTTCATGACGTATCTGACAGTGATGACGGACTTCTCATCCATGTTTGCATTTATGTACTTCTGGCAACAAATCCCACAGAAGGCGATCCTATGGAACAAAGCACTGACGTTCACTAAAAACATGTATGTAACAGAAGAGTCTACTAACTAATATATTCTTTGTTTTGTTGCATTTTATTTTATTCAGTGGATTTTATTTCCTATGCATTCTATGTATTCACATTTCATCTTGATTTTATCTGATAAAGTGAGGTTTATTTTCAATCTTATGTTAATACAATATGTTAATGCTGTGTTTTTTATTGTTGTTTTCATATTCATTCTGTGTCTATTTCATGTGAAACAGTTGGTGCATGTCATTTTTTTGCATTTATTATATCCTCCTGACTACCCAGAAGAGTACAAGCTTTGGCTTTTTTACATTACATAATTGCCTTTACAGGAAACATCACGATGCAACAGTTTTTTCAGATGCATTTTTAAATTTTTTGAGGAATGTCCTTTGCAGTGGACAGTGTTGATTTTATTTATTTATTTATTTTTCAATAAAGCTGTGAAACTCTTGTCCACTACAGAGGACAAAAATGCATTGCTGGTTGTCAGGAGGATATGAAAGGTGCTTTACAAAGTTTATTCTTATTATTACCACCTCACCAGAAATGTTCTTCTGATGTTGTTATTACTAAAACTAACTTGTGTTTAAGCTTACATTACTAATTTATGGATTTAAAAGAGAAACCAAAGTACACTCATCTGTGCCAAAGTATTCTGGAGCTAAAAATGTATCACTGAAGCTCATAGAAAAGAAATCTGTAGAGGTTGTTAATATAATTTATAATTTCTTCAACCCAATAGATCTTCCTCAGCCACGTCTTAACTCTTCCAAATGATGAGAATTAACACTGCGTTCGTCACAGAGAACTCACGAGAGGATGGCAGACAGGGAGAGCATCTCTGCAGTCAGGTAGGAGAGGTATCCCAGGACAAAGATGAAACCAGCCTCAATGATTTGGATGTTTTTGGTACATCTCGTCAGTAAAGAGATCAGTAATCCAAACACAAAGCCGACAAGGGAGCCGCCAAAGGCCACCACAAAGAAGGAAACTGGAGGGAAGAAGATGGAAGTGTGAGATGAGTTGCATTTTATCCAACGTCAGCCTGTGGATTATTCTTAATAGCGTCCCATGAAAACATCTGGAGTTTCTCTGTGGAGTCTGAAATTTAAAAAAAATTAAAAAATAAAGATAATTTATTACTTATTCCTTTGATGATCTCCACTGCATTGATTTTGTCTCCTCCCAGCGACACAAAGGCATCAAATACATTGAACAGCACCTAAAAACAACAAAAAAAACAATATAATTTGTTTTCTGGTACCTTTAAACTCTCTAACCTTGTAGGTCCTAATTAATATGAATGTGTGTGTGGATGGTCCATCGTTAAGTTTGAAATTTAATACCAAATTATTCTGTGGATATATTTGGCTTTTGATAACAGTAACATAACAGAAAATGTACAGTCAAAACTTAAGTAACTGTATAAATGTATCAAATAAAAATATGCTCAAATATCAAAACTAAAAGTGCAGCATGGTCCACATCTGAGTAACATATTACTGTGATAATTAGATATGTCTCGATGCTTTCATGTTTAATGTCTCTGCTGATAATGGTGGGATTTTATTACCTACATTTTGATTACTGTATATACTTTTGGGTAGCTTAATGTGTAATAATACATGATAATTTATCACTTGATTGTTATTTATTATAAATCTACCTAAAAGTGTCAAATGAGTTAAATGTGTTGGTGTAAAAAGTTAAATATATGCCTCTGAGATGTAGTGGAGTATCAAGTGTCAGGAAATGGAAGTTTTTCAAGTAGCTCAAAATTATACTTAACCTGTACTTGATTAAATATTTTTAAGTTAAATTCCACCACTGTGCCGCTGGCAGTGCAAAGTGTTCTCTAATAAGTCACAGTGAGTTCAAGGTCTGTTATTCGCTGATGTAACAAAGGTGTGAAAAGGTAGAAGTAACACCCCTTATTCTTTTTCATTCCTAATTGTAAATTCTGTTATAAATAGTATTAGTATTATATAATCCAAACAAATAAAGGCTAAATATTGCATCCAAACCACTTCAATCACCGCTTTGATTATCCAGGGATAAAGTTTTGGAAAGTTGACCTCAGGAAAAAGTTTTTCTTTTTTCAGTCGTGTTTGTATTATTTCCACTTCACGTCTCCGATGTTTATTTTGCAGTGATGAATGTATCCACCAACTCACAAACTGTTCTGCTTCTTACATCAAACAGAGACTTAACGGCAGATTATGTCACAGCATACGAACCACCGTCACGCCGTCGTTAAGGAGTGACTCTCCGAACACCATGATGAAGAGGACCTCGTTGACGTGGACCTCCTCGAACACGGCGATGACGGCCACGGGGTCGACGGCGGCAATGAGACTCCCGAAGAGGAGATACTGAAGCAGGCCGATGTCTATGTCACCTTAAGTACACGAAAAAAACAGATGAGAAAGGCTCAGATATGATCTTAAAACCAAATAAAAATCACTTTAGATAAATACTGACAACTTACTGACTTTGTTTAGTTATTATACATTAGAGAGGGTTGATTTTTGATCCAAAAGAGCAGAAAGGTAGAAATGGGGAGTCACTTTGTGTACCAACACTATATTTGTAACAGGTTGACAAATAGCGGACACCTTTTTAGAATAGAATAGAATAGAATTTATTCATCCCTATGGGGAAAATTAGCTCCCATAAAATCCACAATCACAATACAAAAAATATGTATAGGTAATATGTAATATAATATTTACCCCAGTTTTAACTACATTTTTATAAATTTTTTGCATATTTTGTCCATAAAAACCCAGTTTGTCCCAACAGTATTGAGTTTACCATCTGTTCTGTGTGTGAGAATTAGTTTAAGTTGTATTTGTTAATTAGTTTTGTTGTGTGCAATGCATTTTTGTCCTCTGTAGGGGACAAGTGTTTCAGAGCTTTCCTTAAAAAAAACAAACATTCTGTCCACTGTAAAGGACAATCCATAAAAAAATAAATAAATAAAAAATGTATCTGAAAAAACTGTTGCATCATACTGTATCCAACAAAGACCATTATTGTCACAGTTTGCTTCAAAGCTGTCTTCTCCCTCACTTTGCCTCACCTCATCAGCAATCATCTGCTCCACCTGTTGCTCACAGGTGTGCCAAATCATTGGGCCAGCGTCTATGCAGCTCTGGTTCGTCTGCTCATTGCCAGATTGTCTCAGCTTCATGTCTGACTCTCCAGCATTTGTTCTCAGTTTGGACTTGGACTGCTCCTGACAGCATCTCCTCGTCTCTGCCCTGGTAAACCTACCAGCCCTTCTGTCCCTGATTTCTAAGTCTGCCTGTCTGTTCCCTGGTTTTCGTCCGCCTGTGACTGGTTGGTTTTTACCACTCTCAGCTTCCCTGATAACGAGCTCTGAGCCATCTGTTGCCGTCCCAGTCTGCTGTGGTTTAGTTATCCCCGCACCTGCCCACCGGAGCTCTGCCACAGCCTGATTATCATCTGTGTAATATTAAAGCTTTTGGAACTGTTCATCTGAGCATGTTGCGTTTGGGTCCTCCATCCTGTACATCACCCGTTACAATTATTTCATGTAAAAAGCCAAAACATTTACTTTCCTGGGTCTGAGTAGGATATGAAAGTTGCATGGTAATACAAAAAAAACAAAGTAGTATAGCAAAAACAGTAAAATAAGATATAAGAGCTTAAAATTAAGCAAAATAAAATAATTACTGTGCCCGTGCAGTGTGATATTGAGGGTGGGAGGGAGATACCAGGGGTTGTTAAAGTGTCTGATGGCTGTACATTCCACCTCTTTGAATATCTACAAAATAAATTGTAAAGTTGGCAGGATGCTTTTAATACCAACCGTTTCTCCTGATAAACCCAAGCTGTTAAAGTGTCTCTTACCCATGGCGCCTCCTTGGTGACACCCCCACAGCGAGAGCCCCACAGTTGCGGCGTTCCAGCAGGTCCCGATGACAGCGTGGATCAGGATTCCGCCCAGGTTGCTGAAGAAAAGCTTGTTTGGCATAAAGTAACCGGCGTCCAGGATGATTTGGGGCAGCAGGTAGAAAAAGAAAACCGTCGGGGTGAGACTGAATGTCTGCTGTTGGTCCGCGCCCCAGATAATCCCCCCAAAGATGAAGCCAACGCAGATGAGCAGAGCGCTCTCCGGGATCACGCTGGTCACATGGTGGTTGGCCTCGATAACTGCAGAGACACAAAATAGACAAACGTTTGAGATGTGAAAGTTAAATATCACATAGTCCATCTTCATTCATCCAGTTGGAATTGAGGGAGTAGAAACACCAACAACTTCCTACAGCTCCTCCTGGTCCCCTAGTCTGGACCTCTGGACCCACTGGAGGTGATCTTCTGCATTACAAAAACAGCTAAATGTCCAAACAGCATACTGATCAGCTGTGGATTTGGCCAAGATATGTTGATTATTTCATCAAACTGCTTTGCTGTTAACTAGAGCTGGGTGATATGGACAAAAAAATCATATCTTGATACATTTTGCCTGAATGACTACACAATATTTCTTCAGGAGTTGGTTACATTTTGATCTTTAAGCCAATGTCGCATATAATACTGATTTTACAGCGTCTAGAAAATACACCATACAAACTACAGGTTAAAATGCTCTAAGTCTGATATTCACACCCATTTACAAGTAGTATCTGTGAGACGAAGAAAGCCATAGAAAAATGCAGAATCAAGTCTGTTGCCACATCTTACCTTAACAATTAACATGTTCTCGTTTACAATACAGTCACTGCTTCCACCCAGAGCAAATAGTGATACGTTTTAGTATCTTCAATATATCGCCAAGGACTAACATTGACTTGTTTGCCCTGCGAGACTCCACCAGGAGTGTTAAACTGCAGAAACATAGGGCTGAGGATCTCTAGACCACAACATAAACCTTTGCTCTTTATTGTATTTAGATGCAGATAGAGAAAACTCTCTCATTAAAGAATTCTTATATATTTTATATATATAACACTTTATCCTGATGAACTGTAGGTTGGTATTAATCAGCACTTGGACAACATTTGTTCCAAATTAGAGTATTCAATTCAATTAAAACAAGATCCCATAATCACTGGTACATAAAGACACTTTAGATGAGATGGGTCAACATCAGTGCAAATATAACTGTAGGTGTTGTAATAATAATGGGATGGGATTAGCATGTTAGTGCAAAACAGCTGCAAGTGGTGTAGGCTGAATACATAACTGAAAATTTAGTACAAAACAAGCAAGAAGGTAAAAGTTCTGGTACTAAACATTGTAATACAAAAATGATGGTACATACAATATATTATTAGATTAAAACTTGTGCAAAGTGGTCACCATTCAGTATGTAAACACTGGTATGTAGTATTTTTAATATCACTAACTTTGGTTACTTTTGTTTAGACTGAGGAAAAATTGTGAAAGTGTTGTGAGGTTGCAAAATTTGCAAATGATCAACTGTTGCAGGTAAGAAGGACTTATAGTTCTGAGTGTATCATTAACCAGTATGATGTGTCAAAAACCTTTCTGTATAACTGAAGAGAGACTCGTTTTAGCATTATTATTTCTTGTGCCCCTTACAAAATGTCTCTAACAATATTTGACATTATTTAGAAGTCACACAAATGAAGTTAGACTGCATTGTTCTTCTGTTTTGGCCGTCGGTCTACAGTTGTGCTAAGAGACGTCATTCAAACAGCAAAACATTAAGAAACTTGGATGAAGATGAAGTTGTATTTCAACAAGTGAAGAACTAAAGGAACATTTTTTTTCTTAAAACACTCAACCGGGAAGACTGAAAATGAACATTAACAGTAAATATAGTCAGATTGCAATAAGTTGCATTGATATTTTTGATCTGTGTGAGTAATTTTCACTAATAATATCAATAAACTACAAACTACAGGTAACAATTTACTGACGCTGAAAAGTATTTGAATACCTGAGCAATGGTTTATCACAATCAAGAGGAATTTGTTAAGTAATACAAAAAAGACGGATCTCCTCTGTTTGGAACAGCAAGCCCACGTTGATAATAAAAATAATAACTAGTGGAATGTGAACTGTTTATACGTCACAGAAAACACATACCTGTGAAAACACACCTTTGACACAAACTTAGGAAACATTTTTAATGTGAGATATGAAAACCACTGATGCATATGCTCTTATGGAGATAATTATGGTTTTCTATTGTTAACAAAATGTTAATAATGTAATGTAATGACTAACAACTATGAACATATACCTGCTTTATCACATTCATGTTTTGGATGGTCTAGACTTATCTAAAGGGTTAAAACTACAATATGAAATGCAACAAAAACTAGAAGAAAACAGAAGTGTAGGTAAAATTTGCTTAATTTTCCATTTCTTCCTTGATTGTGTTGTAATGCTGACTTTTTCCAGCTTCAAGAAATCAAGACTAATAATTAAACTGAAAACAACAATCAAACCAAACAACAAAAAGAAGACAATTTACACGTGTAAGAACTCCACTTGCCACTTTTAGTTACATACCCATCTTAGACACACCGGCCACCAATATCCATAACACAATGAGATAAGGAGTCTCCACATGGTGCCACTTAAAGGTGACGATGGGTATTCCTGTGATGTCGGAGCCATTTCCATGATGGTGTGTGTCTGATTTTGACTCCCCGTTCACCGCTGACACCCCCGAGACCAGGCAGATCAGCACCACTGACCCCCACAGCCAGAGGTGAACACTTCCACAGTGCTTCATTGACACAAATAAGAGACAAGAAGAAAACCCACGTCCTCTGACTTGTCTGTACGACTTCAGAATTCACGAACGCTATGAGACAGTTTGTCACACTTGTTATCCCTGCTTTTTTGCGTGTTTGTGTCCTGTTTCATTTACTATCACTACCTTCCCATCACTTAGTCTTTCTTTCTAGTGTTCCAATTTTCTGTCTGCGTGTGTGACTTTGTCGTCTCATTCCTCCTACAGTCTGTGGTCAGCGGATTCAGAAGTGTGCTGATCCATGGCTCAGCCTTTTATATACAGTATCTATGCTATGACCAACAGTGTGTGTGTGTTTGTGCGCATGTGTGTATTCAGGTTAAAGGACTGAGGGGAGTAAAGGATGTCTGAGGTGGGTTATTCAGTCACATTTAAAACACTCACCACTTACTGTGTTGTGTTTTCCAGTTTCACTCATGTTGTCTTTATGTGTGTGTGCATGTGTTGAAGCAGAGGTCATTTAATAGACATGAAACAGACGTCTGTGTGTGTGTGTGTGTGTTTGTCTCACAGGTTTGTGGTTAGTAATGATTGACGCTGACGTTACTCAATACTGGTTAAAGCCTTGTTGCCCTTTGAGGGAGAGTTGCAGATGTTTTTGGGTTTTTTTGCACATTTCCACAAATAAACTATATCTGATGCTGAATTTTATCAATCAGTGGGATGTTCTACTCCACTGTGATTGGCTGTGATTCTGAAGACACCTCAAAAAAGCTGCATGACATCTACTACAACATAAACATATGGGCCAGGTGAGAACTTTAAGTTACTGTTGAATACAATTATAGACAGTACATAGAAGCAGGTGTAGTAACTGTGACAATCATTTTTAAGCCAGAAGTGACCATATTTGGATAAAAGGGAGGAGCTTGGAAGCACTTAACACTAGCTTACTGACATGGTGAGACAGTAGCTTCATCAAACATTGGCAAAGTAAAATCCTTTGGCAGTCTTATTAATTGTAAGTCAGTCTTGTGTGATTTATTAACTACAATGACAGCAGAGCAGTCTGTAAGGAAATGGAAATAATAGCAAGACGGACATACTTTTTTTGCGAGCATCAATTGACATTCTTTTTTTTTAGTTTGTTTGCCTCTATTATCTCCTGTCTCTGATTTTTTGCTTTTAAATGTTGACATAAATACAAAGTCCAAACATGGGACGAGTGGAGCTCATCTCATGGGTCGTATCTTAAACTCCAAGGCCACCAGGATAATCCAATATTTGTTTCTTCTAACTAGGAGGATGTTTGTTCCTTAACTCAGCAGTGTTTTGGGTTTAAATTTAACCATATCTCGACCATCGGAAGGAACCTACATAATATTTAATGTTAAAGATACTGACAGAAAATGTAAAGACACCTGTTTTGACCTGTGAAACTTCAGTTTTTAATTTTTTCAGTATTTTGAGATTTCGAGGTTTTATTCAGACTAACAGGGACACTGGTGTCACCACTCTGAGTAGTACACATGGTATTTACTGCACCTATTGTAGCGGGATAGTAACTAAAACCTTGTCTGTATGATTAAATACCATGGGAGGTCAGATGTAAAAGTACAGGTTATTGTAACCTCCGTGAATCCAACTGCTCTGAAATGATCCATCATTTGTAATACAGTAATTATCAGACTCTACACGTCTGCAGTCCTATTTAAAGGAAATGACCTCTGATGATCTAACAACAGGTGGATCTTACAACATCTCTTCTTCATGAAGTGGACTCTCCACATCTTGATTATGTATTCCCATAAGCATGAATGGACTGTAGTTGTTGCCTGGATGTTTTCTTTAGCCTACTGTCCCACTTTGTTTGAGGACAAGGCACAATAGGCCCATTGGTAAAGCAGTCTGGTATGAACAGGTCTGATTATTTGTCACATAAGTTCTCACAGGTGCACTGAACTGGTTTGTCACAACTAAGAATGTAATGTAAGCAGCAAAATATTGGATGTTTCTCATATGAAACTGGCCTGCGTAATGTATTTTCAGTGCAATAAATTAATTAATTCAATGTGTTTCACAAAGGTGGACTTTAAAAGGATTGACTCTGACCAATAGGGTAAATGTATGTGTTGCACAAAGTTGAGTAGTTGTCAACTATCTTAAGTAGTAATTTTAAGCACTGAAACTTATTTAAAACTAAAAAAAAAAAATAACACAACAACATGGCTGAATGTGCCATTCAAGCTTCTTCACTGTAGATTAAAATAAGTATAACAATGAGGAGACACCTGTAAAACTGATGACAAGACGCCTACAACTGCAAAAAAGGACAGATATTCTCTTCAATATGTAAGGTTTTATCGGTATTCAAGATTAATCCTTTTTTTCACTTGCCTGGTCTGTCGAAATCTACTTGCGAAAAGCCAGTTTTTACTTGGTCCTACACAAATTGTTTGTTTTTTTAAATTATGGCACTCCAGCTACATTAAACAAAATATACCTTGCCTTTGAAAAATTTGTATCAAGCTGTACGATATATAGCCACAGTATTTTATGGCACATCCTGCACCTCTTCAGGCTAAAGTCTTTTTTTCAGATTGACTTAAGAGATAATTCTACAAGCCAAGAAATTCACACTTTTTGGCAAAGATAGTAAAGTAACATCTAGTTTAGTGTGGAACAGCTCAGTGGACTAGATCTCTTTTCACATAAGATACATATTACCAACATCAAAATGACTGTTAGTTAGAATAGGTGAAAAAGTATTAAAGGGGGTGAAAATCACTACAGTCTGGTCATGTTGATGCTGCAGAGACATCTTCAGTGACTGTAATAAATTCAGATTATGGAGACATGATGTTATCTCCGCAACTTTAAGGTGTGTGATCTTTCTATTTATGTATTTTCTGTTTCACTGTATTCTCAGTTTTACGACAAACTGCAACTTTCTTGACTTGTGAAGTTATCTTTCAAATTAAACGATGCCCAATTCAGACAGGATCAAAAAATTACTTCTCACCATCAACTGCAATACACTGTTTTGTTTTTTTTTTGCCAAAATAGGACCCATGGGGCACAATCACAAGTGGCAGGTGTCGCCTCTCTATAAAGCAGACAAAAACGCATTTAACCAACTGTCCCAGTTAATAAATCAGTTCTTTAAAAGATTAAATCAGCCATGTATGTGATATTGTTGGTTTGTGACGTGCAGTAAATGCTGTAAATCATCTTCACAGAAATGTACCGTCATGCATGAAGCTCCTGTTCAGCCTTATAAACTAATGACCTAATAAATCCTGCTAAACAGTGGCTGTCGCTTGGCTTAAAGCTGCCGTTTATTCTGAAATGGCCACAGCTCGGTGTGTAACATTAACAGAAACCAACAGAGGTCAACTTCATGCTCTAACGGAGATATGAGATAAAGGTTATTTTCAGAGCGGAAAATAACCTTAACAAAGCTGTAAGGAATGAATGAGTCAATAGCACAGTGAGATGACTATAAATGTAATAAAGCACCTGTATTAGTGATTTCCTGTTTCAATCATCAGATTTTTCCATATTTTCTGGTTAAAATACTAACTAAATACTGAAAGAGAAACAATAATAAATACACAATAATCAAAGAGAAAATGTAAAAAAGTCAAAATCTGATACAGCAGATTTATGTATAGTTTTAACAGTTACTCTGTGTTCTGTGTGCTGTTTATACTTGTATTCATTTTTTATTATTTAGATTGTTGTGAGCAGGATGTTTGTAGTTTTTACTTTATTTAATCTTGCACTGTCATTGATGTAAAACACTTTGTAACCCATGTTTCAAAAGGTGCTACATAAACAAAATCATACTTGCTTCCTTACAGCAGAGATAACGTTCGTGCATGACCACTGTCCCATCACAGATGAATAAAACTACATTTATTGTCCATTGTTCCTCAAATAGAAGTGATCAGAGGGACTTGAAGTGAAAGAAAACCAGTATTCTAAATCTGCTACAAGGAAATAAGATCTGAAGAAGAGTGATGCCATTGTTTGAACTTCATGTGCAGTGTGATAAGAATGAATAAAACCAATATTTAAGGTGTGCTGTGGTATTTGTATTTAAGTTTATGTAACGTAATGCTTTATTGAATCCATTTATCACTCTTACATATCAGCCTTTACACAAAGGAAGTATGTGCAATTTTTACACCTATTTATGGGTAAAACGAGGTTGTAAAACAAATGTGTCACTGAATTATCAGAAAAAATTAAATATTTACACATCTTTTTATATCCACCTACATAAAGGGCCCTGTGTTTATGATAATCCCTATATAGATTAGCACAGGCAGATTCTTTGTGTGAGTCTTGCCTCTTTCTATATGGTGCGTCTCAGTAACATGAGGATATATATATA
>JAPQRQ010000003.1:31618204-31659553 GCA_037367365.1 Apogon talboti | reverse complement strand
CCCCCACCTCCCCCTATGGTAAATCAAACGCAGACCGGGAATACGAGCTGCAGCAGGTCTTATCACCTGACGTGACCACACCTGAGGGCCACATGTGATGTCAGCCGGCATCTCTGATTGGCTGAAACACACAGAGGTTCATCAGGAGACAGAACTACAGAGGGACAAGGACAGAAGGGGACAGAAGAGGACTGAAGGAGACTAAAAAGGACTGATGCAGCTCCTGAGATCAGCTGATGATGATGATGATAGTGATGATGATGATGATGCTTGTATCCGGTAGATAGAACTCCTTGTTTTCCAGTTTTGACGCTCAGATGTTCTGACGCTTCACCTACATTTTTGCAGTTTTCTAACAGAAAAGTTCACTAATGGATTATTGATTTACTCCAATTAGAAATGCGACTGTTTTGCTGGCTGCAGTATCTCAGATCTAAAGATTTGCGACTTTTCTTCGTCATCCCTGACACAAATATTTAGGTTTTCTGTCGGGTCACTGTCCAGTGCATTTTACTGAACTTTAAAACTTCCAGTTTAGATGCAAAGATGCTCTGACGAATTTCAGGTGTTTTACAAAACTGGAAAAAACGTAGGACAAAGTTCCAGAATAATGGATCTGCAGTGTTCAGGACACTGATGGATGAGTCAGTTCATCGCATCATGCTGTGAAGTATGTGACTGACACTTTGTGACATTTAAGAGAACATTAAATGATGGTAATGGGTCATGAATATCTGAGCGACAGCACAAATGGCATCAATATCTACCGCGAACTAATGTTAATGTTACATGACACTCCAGTTATAGTGACAAGGAGTTTAACAAGGACGAATATGATACTCATATTCAGGCATCTTTTCCAGTTTTGATGTTCTGAAGCTGAGTTTCAGAGAACCATGACTATTTGGGGTTAATGAACGCCTGAGTGACGACACAAACATCTATAAATGGTGTCTGAAGGGTGTCTAAGACCTCAGCTGATTAAATGTTATAATTCATTGCTTTTGTTCATCACATCACGGTGAGAAACATTTTATTGCTCTTTACTGACATTAAATATCACTGCTGACATTAACGAACATTATAGCAATGATCCCAGCGTGTAAAACTAAACGGGAACTAAAACCTCCAACTACATTTACAGGAATGCATCAACTCAGACCTAAAATTTGCCTTTTACTTTCACCACATCAGGCCATGACATTTTATCATTCTTTTTCGACATTTACGAGATCACTAAATATTGTTGAGATTAATGAATATCTGAACGGTGATTAAAACCTCGAAACTGCAGAAATGTTCAACCTGGCGTCGTGTAACTAAGCCTTGGGCCTAGATGTTATTAAAGCATCATCTTCATCATCACAGGAGGATGAGTCCAAACAGCTGACTGTGTCCGGAAGGAAGTGACATCACTGCTGGCAGGAAGTTGGGTTTCAGGAGGAGACAAAGACCTGATCCTGGATCAGCTTCTGATAAAATCTTCTTAAATATTCTCTAAAATACAGACGTGATATTCTATTAAAAACACATCACACTGTTCCTGTTGGTGTTGGATAGTTTGTCCCTGTTGTTTGTTTGTTTGTTGTTGTCTGGCTGAGGTTGGACAGACAGGAAACAGGACAGGACGACAAGCAGGCGGTCAGCTGCTGGACTAGTCGTCTTCGTCGTCCTCATCTTCCTCGCCCTCGTCGTCTACGTCTCTCTTCCTCTTCTGTCCCTGAACGCCCGCCTGCTCATCTGTGGACACACAGAGAGAGAGAGAGAGCGAGCCTATCAGAGGATGAGCTCGTCTGAGTGACAGGACTCTGACCAATAACACCCTCACTTACCTTCCTCTTCCTCCTCGCCATAGTCCTCCTCATCCTCCTCCTCCTAAGAGGAAAAACGAACAAAAAAAATAAAAGGCATCACTGAGCATCAGGTCGACAGGTGACTAGAATACTTTATTATGACCAGAGTTTTCCCACAGATTAAATGAATGAAATAAATAAAATAAACAATAAGTAAACAATGGTGGTGGTTTGGTCTTACATGGAAATGTCAGAAAACTGTCAGGATACACAATATATCGCTGCCAATTTGATTTATGCAATTAGATTATGTTGTATTGTAGATTATGTACAAATTCTTTTATCGTGACGACTTTTATTAAAATATAGTCTAATTTAACAAACCTGTAAATATGTGTATTTGTGGATATGACATTCATTACATTTCATTTATAAATGATAATGACCTGCAAAGACTAATAAAACACTAAAACATATCCTGGTCAGATCGACCATTTCTGTTGAATTAAACTAGAAAAAGTAAAATATGATGGCCCAGAGCGTACTGCTCCAGTGCATTCTGGGTAAATGGATACAGCTGATGTGACCTGCAGGTGACACCTGTGCTGCCCACCTGGAAGCCGAGCCCCACCTCTCCTCCCTCTGAGCCGTCGTCCTCGTCCTCTTCATCATCCTCATCGTCATAGTCACCGGTTGGCCCTGCCCCCTCTTCACCGTCTTCATCTTGAAAACATGAATATGACAGTTAATGACAAGTACAACAACGGAAGTCAGAAGTAAAAGACAAAATTAAAAGACAAAATGGGACAAATCAGCTTGGTTTTGTTTGTCCTCCAGTTACTGGTTCATGTTGAACAAATCATCTACATAACATGAAACCTTGGAAAATCATGTCACTGATTTCATGCATCTTTCATTTGACCTTTTGAAGCTTCTAGAAATCAAAGCTTGCCTCATTATACCAGAAAAACTCACACTAAAACTAAAGGAAAACTCACCTACAAAATAGTCAGTTTATCTAAATAAAAATACTAGTCAAATTAACTCAAACTAAAAGAGACAGATCCAACTAACTGCTCCATCACATCAGAACACAAGGCAAACACAGTGGTTCGTCTTCCTCTCGGTCTGACCTTCGTCGTCGGCCTCCGAGTCCGGCGCCTCGTTGTCCTCTTGGTCGAAGCCGTCCAGATAAGTGACCTGAGGCAGCAGCTCGAACACGCTCTCCCTGTAGTCCTCCAGAGACGTGATCTCACAGTTGAACAGGTCCAGACTCTGCAGACTCTTCAGGTTCACCTGCAGCATGGGACGAGACAGGACAGGTCAGCGGACAGACACCCACCGACCCTGAACCCCTCCCTCTCCCTGAATGGACCAGGGTTAAGTGTGTGTTAGTGTGAGGTTTCTGCTGACCAGAGCCTCCACGTTGCTCAGCTCTTTGATCTTGTTCCCACTCAGGTTCAAGTAGGTCAGGTTTGGACACTTCTCAGACAGAGTCTCCAGAGAACCAGACAGATTATTATCGCTCAGCTCCAGCTGCGAACAGACAGACAACAGAAGTCAATATTAACATTAATGTCAGTAATAAAAGTCATTTTATGTGTAGCAGTGTTCATATAAGAAAAGTAGCTGAAGAATTGGCATGCACATTAAACAGATATAGAATGAACATAAAGAGAAAATGTCTTAACTAATTACATAAGATGGAGAATAAAACCCACTTTATGAGATAAAACCTAAGATGAAATTAGAATATGTGACAATTCATAAGGTGGAACATAAAACCTAAAAATCAGGATCCATAACATACTTAAAATATAGTGAAACAATATTTTAAAAGAAGTGTTGTGCTTGTTGAACGTCTGATTAACTAGATCAGACACTTTAAAGGTGAATATTTAACAAGACAGTTTATAATGTCGCTCAGTCCTTATTAAAGACCATTAAGGTCTTTATGCATTGACCTTCAAACCACTTGTAAATGTTACAGGAAGCTGCTCAAACTCTGCATGTTTTCTCTTAATCTGCACTGCAACCGTTTCTCAGCATCTTTGTCATTTAGAAAAAGGTTGCACTTCAGTTGTTTACAAGGTTGGAGGTCTGTGTATGAGACCAAAATCTAATTGTGTCAGTTGTATTATATAAAGATAATGACACGCATCACAATATCCCACATCTCCTGTAAGCTGAGTGAATGAACAGTTTCTATAAAATGACCACAGTGAAGGCAAACAGGTACATACTCAGACTAGTCTCCTGTTATTTTGAACATTTGTGACAATTTTCAATCAAAAACGTAAAAATATAACACGTAAATGAAGAAAAATTAGTAAAAGCTAAGTTTTCTCGTTCATATCAGGCTTGTCAACCCCAAAACAAAACAATATAATATTTCTATATTATCATCTTACACACTGTTATGAGTAGGGAGAATGTTTTCATCACATTTGAACTCTAGTTTTACATCTGAATCTGAGGTGAAGGCGAGTGTTTGTGTTACCTTGCGTAGTTTGGGCAGTGAGGGCAACTTGGCCAAAGAGCTGAGGCCCACATTGACCATACTGAGAACCTCCAGACCAGTGAACTCATCCGTCAGACCTTCGACCTCCCCGTCGGCAGAGCGAGAGTTATCCACCACCAGCTCTGCAATCTGAGAGACATGAGGACGGAAACACAAAAACGGATGAAATGGCTTACAATTCTTAACCTGTTGTATCATATTTTGTCCTTTTCTATTTGCACTTCAGAACCTACAGCTGTAAATTAATACCATCTTACAACCAGGCATATTTACATCCTGTATTATCCATACTGACTAATAACATAAAGACAGAGGAGGGGTTAATAAGTAATAGACTAGAACACACCAGTCATTTCCAGTCATCATAACTTGGTATTATCTGTGTAAATTTCACACACTGAATATCTCTGACATCAGAACTCTTCAAATATGTGCATGTGTTGTTTAACTGAGGTATTACATAGATTTAGGTTTATTACATAGAACATTGTTAATAATTCAGAATTCAACTTCCCAAGTAGATGGTTTATGAATGTTGATCTTCAGCATAAATCATATTGTGTAGTTTACTTATGGAATAAAACTGTTAATTTAATGTACTGTTCTTGACCCCTATGAGTGTTCAGAAATATCAACACCTAAATACTACAACAATGCTTTGTCAAGTGAAGTCCTTTCCAGTGGATCATGGAATACATAATCTCTTACACACAACAATAAATTATGATAATATATGCTATACAAAAAACAGGGAAAGCTGTGTTAAGATCAAATGGATTAAATGAGAAACTGAAAGATTGAAAGAAAAATTTTAAATACCAGTGTGTAACAGGTGATTGATTTTCACAAAAGTAATGAAAAGTCACTTCTAAACTCAGATTTACTCATATTAGCGTGTCCTTTATATTGTGGCCATTTACCTGAAATTAGCATTAGAAAAATACAAAAATCATCATCTGATTACAGCCTTACTTGCTGTCCACAGACCAAATCACACAAAAACCTTCTGTCTAATTAAATAATTCTTATCTCACTCTTTCAGATTTCTTGTAATTTACTGACTGTATTTGTGTAGGGCTGTTGACGCTGACCTGCAGTTCCTCTACTGTCCACCAGATGCTGCTATGATGAGGGTAACAGTAAAGCAGTGAATGGGAGGCCCTCACATTGATTGACAAGTGCATTAGCCAATCACACTCCACTGTAGTGATGACCATGCAAGCTTTTGTTCAATTACCGTTTCATTCCAAATGCCATTTATACTTACTGTATATATTAGTATTATTTATATTATTTGCTCCTGTTTTAAAAACTGTTACATTTTCCTTCAATATAACCCTATATATCAAACTGCAGATGACATCAATGTCAACACACTCAGTTTACTACTTTAAATGATTAATATGAACAAATTTAACACAGTAACTGACAAAGTCATTTTAATGCATTTTTTTTATCCAAGTTAACAACCCTCTAATTAATATTTACATTAAAAAGGGTGAAGAATTAAATTTTAAATAGTTGTTCAATTGTAAAATTGTATCAAGTATTTCTTTAGTATAATAGCATAATTTTCTTTTTTGGTATGTGGTTAATTTGCTTTGGGCATTTGCTTTTGTTGGTGATTGTATTGTGCTTTTTATGTCTGAAATAAAACATTCATTCATTCATTCAAACCATACAGCCTGGTGACAGTTCATTGCCATGAAAATGCTTCTTAAAGCATACATACACATGGTATAAGAAGCTTTTTATTATATAATGTCCATCAGTGTAAAAGCTGTGTGTCATTAATACACTGAGTGAAACCATTCAGATCTATATTAATAGAACAAACATACATGAATGAATGAAAACGAGCATCAGAAGGGTTTAAACTATTAATCTACATAAACCTACCATAATCTATAACCACAGTGTCAGTGTGAAACTTTAACAGTATGTATGCCTTGTTGTATCTTTGTTTATTATGTTTCACATTTCATGCTTTCACCTTGCTGTGGCAGTTGATTTCATCTTGTCACACCATCTTTGTCTTGTTCCACCTCTCACATTTCTTTCACCATATGGCACCATTTTGTGTCTTTTTGACATAAAATGATGCCACGTTAGCATTTTTGTTTTTTCTCTCTTTGACAACATTTTCATTTGATTTCCATTCACATTTTCATCATGCATTTTTTGCATTTATGTCTTGCTGAGTCTTTTTCCAAAGTTTTTATCTTGTCACATCTTTTAAGACTTTCATCTTGTTACATCTTTTATGACATTTTTGTCTTTGTGAGTCTTTGACGATATTTTCATTTTGCACTATTAATTCACAACATTTTTATCTTGTGTCTTACATTTTCATCTCATATGTTTTTGTTGATACGTTTTACACATGGCCTTGTTCAACGTTGACAATCATTTTCATCTTGTTCTGCTCTTCACAACAATTTTGTCATTTGTCATTGTTGTGTCCTTTCCATTTTCTTATTGTAATGTTCATTCATGTTGTTTTTATCTTGTTGCATCTTTTACACTGTTTTTCTTAAAATAATTGTCACAGCGCCTTTACCTTTTGCACTGTTTCACATTATTTTCCTTTTCCAACATTTTCATACTGTACTGTTCATTTACATTGTTATCATCTTACGCCTTTTGTTTTTGTTGCTCCGTCTTTCAGGTTGATCTCACCTTGTGGTTCCGCCCTACATCATTATTGTCTTGTAACATTCTATTATTTCATCAGTTTATACTCAATTTCCAATCAAATCAAATGCAACTTTTGAAAATGTTAACAGTAGAAAGTACATATATTTTATATTAAAATGTAGGGTGTAGAAGGAAGGAGTCGCCAGAACATTAAAGTAGAGATACCTGAAAACTGTGCAGAAGTACAGAAATTAAGTATGTGTAAAGCTGTAGTATCTGACTGTAAGAGCAGTCTTATTAATACACTGAGTAAAACCATACAGATCTATATTAATAGTCCAGACAGACAGCTGACAGGCTGCAGGGCGACAGCATGAATGAACACCAACAACAGCATCAGGAGGGGGTTAACCTACTATAATCTACAAGCCCAGTGTGTATGTGGGTCTGAGCTGTACACCCACCATCTGCTGGCATCCCCCAATTCATAAAACATGACACCAGCAACTAGTCTGCTGTTTGTAATGCCCAGTACAACTGAATTAAGTGTGCAGTGTGTGTCCGTGTGTGTCTGTGTGTTCTTTAACCGGAGCTGGTCGGTCGACAGTCCGGTTATATAACTTAATCACACACTCTCTTTATGGAAGGACGACGAAATCTGAATAAAAAACGGCGGAAACGAGGCCGCCCGGTGCGTTCCCGGTGTTTTGCATTAACCGTTTCATTACAGCGCCTTTATCCGTGCAAATAACCCACCGAGGAGCAGTATTCAGCCGGATATATCCTGTTCATATTACCGTGCAGCGGAGTCAGTTACTATTACAGGCGGAGTAACGCCATTTTGAGTCTGTACGGAGGCTTTATCTGAACACAACTCCCCCGGTTAGACGGTTATCTCATCACTGTGACCTCCACACGGCTACGGAACTTCGATTTAGTCGTTTTAACAAAGAAATATTCGCTCACACCGACTTAAATCTCCACTAACACGGCGGTTAATCGGATTTCTGTATCGGCGCTAAATCAGTAACGCGTTACTAACCGTCGAGAGCGAGCTCAAAATGTCTGTGACCGACCTCCGCGCGTCCGCCATACAGCAACCCCAAATACCCCCAAAAGCACCCTAAAAAGACGGTAAACCCAGCTCCCACGTCCGTCTACCAACTTAGAGTTTGATAAAACAACGGCAGAGGGGATAATCGCGTCGAAGTTGCCGCTGTTAGCGACTTAAAATGTCCGCTCGCTGAACGCGGAGCTCCGTCGTTGTTGTTGTTCAGGTTGACACGCAGTGTTTTCAGGAGCAAAAGCCCGCGGTGACTCCGAAAACACCCCCGTTACGCCAAGATAAACGGCCACTGTCGGCACAAACCAACAGACGCCGGTTTCTGTTGAATTATTCGTTATATTCCGTCGAGTTGACCGTTTAACGCGGTTTCCTCCGAGCGGCCGGTGACTGATTAAAAGTTAAACTCGCAGGTCGTCAGTCCGTGAAGGTGTTTTCAGATGAATGACGCACGGGTGAACCGGACAGAAATGCTGCTTTATACGAACCCGGTGTTTTTCTTATGGTTCGAAACGTACATTGAATGCAATTTTAAACATTTTAAGGGAAATTTTGCGTCCGCGGAGCCACCGGAGATAAGGGATTTCACCGGGCGGGGAGGAGGAGGAGGGGGCGGGTGGACGTACGGAGGAACGGAGCCGCTGAGATGCTTTCACATGTCCCCAGGATCGGTGCTCCCATCCTGCCGTTTGTTATTACACACTTAGAGTCGATTTTAAAGCTGCTAGACGGACCAAAAGTTGCTCTTCGGAGCGCTTCTCTTAGCGGCAGAAAGGCACCCAGGCTTCGGGTCGCACATCACCTCCCGGGCTTCTTTTTTGAATTTAAATGTTATCAAAATTTTAAAAAAAAAACCTACTCACCTCCGCCGGGTTCCTGTTCCGCAGCTCCAAAGTGATCCTCTTCTTCATGTCCATGTTGAGATTTTGCCCGTGGTGCGGTCACAAAGCGGCGGTAAACTGTTGAGAAACTCCCGCGGATCAGAGCCGGAGCTGCTTTCCTCTGACGGCCACAGTTTGTCGACTGATCCTCCATGATACCTCCCGTCCTGCCCCCTCCACTATGGCCCCGCCCCCCATCGCACACGGTTGGCTGCTTGTTTTTCCACTGCCGCCGATTCGATAAATCGCCCGTCAATCAGGACTGAGCGGCCGTAATCCATGAAACTGGGCGTTTAGATCCCCGAAAGACACTGGAACCCTGACAAAGCCTGATGGGAAACGTAGTTTACTAAGACTGCGAACGCAATTACACCGACATTAAAATGACAGCGCATTTAAACTAGTTATCATATTCATGGTCATTCATGTGTATTACGTTATTAATATCACTTGATTAGATGATTAGATATTATTTGTATACATCTATTCATATAGGCTATATAAAAACCAAAATGTTTAAAGTACAGACAGAATACACATAATTTTTTTGCAACAAAATACTCAGTAGAGCAGAAGCTAATATTAGCAATTAATAAGTACATAAACATAAAATTTAAGGATAATTAAGGCTTTAATTTAGAACAATCACATTTGGTACTTTTTAACTCCCTGATATTGTTTTATCATATAACAGATATTTTCTATTTAGTTTACAGTGCATTTTTACTTTTGACATTTGAAAGGATGACAGAAAAATGACACAGCTAAACAAGTAGACAGTACATTATCCACTAGACAAAACAAACTGGCCAGTTTCTTTCATAATTATGTCAGGATGGTGTATTTAAGAAAAACATAACATGATATTGTAACATAAATACAAATTATGTGATTGATCTGTTTCATTTGAATATTTCTTTTGAAAAGAAATCAGCAGTTTTTCAAAGTCATCAGTGATCATAAATCTATCAGCATTTAAAGTTGATTCCATGTTATGTGACGATACTTCTCTCATCACGAAATACAAATTTAACAGTGTGCACATCTCAGATTAGTTGAGTAACTAAACTAAAACAACACAGATCAGTGTAATTTGAAGGAATAACAGCCTCCATCTATTTTAACCGTATATGTTTTAACTGTGGAGCAAAGCCTTATATCTACAATATATATTGTATTCAATCAGGGGCTTGTGGACCAGAAACAACCCATTAGAAAATCTCTATGACTAATGAACGCTGCCTATAAACCAGGTTAGTGCATAATGTGATAAATAAAACTCCAGTGAAGCCTTTTAGTCAATTATCAGGAAGCAAGAGAATACATGATGGCATGGTGGATCTTGGACACTACATATTAGCTACTATCAGTGATAATTTATGTCAGTTAATCCTCAAAGACCCAAACATCTACTGATCTAAACTGTTTAATAACTGTTGATCCACTAATCCTATCAAAACATGTAAATAATTGGTGTAAAATGCAGTTTGTCATCTTTTCATGGTCATCAGATATGACCCATTGGGACTTTCAGAGGCTTGGTAGTTACCATGGAAACACGGTCATCTTCTACAACATTGATTCACAAGTAAAACCCTTGGAGTTGGATCAATGACAGTGGACACACTTAAATAAAATGAACAAAAATGAATTAAAAAAAACTTACCAAATAATACATAACATGAAATATAAGCTGGAAAATAAGATGCAATAAAAAAATAAAATAAGCAACAAAATAAACAAAAAAAGCCAAAGTAATTAATAAAATGAACAAAAATGAATAATAAATCAATTAAATATGAATGACATAAGGCACAAACTGAAGAAAATTTCAGAAAAAATAATGAAATAGGCAACAAAGGGAAAAAACCAAATGAAATAAATACAATGAATTGATTCACCAGCAAAACCAATGTAGACTGACAAATGACAGTGGTTGGAGATGCTTGTTTTTAAGTTGAGTTAAAGATATATTGTGAAAATGTAACTATTTCTTCAGTTTTCTGTTTAGATATAATAACCTTTGAAATTACTGTGCACTTTTATGAGCGTCTACATAATTAGTGAATTAAACATTAAAAAACATCAGGTTTTAAACAAAAAATGCCAAATGCAGAGGATAATATTTTTTTTTCAGATTTCTCAGGAAACAAAAAACTTAACTAGAAATTGAGAATTTGATGATTTTGGCAAAATAAATTTTGGGGCAGTTATTTTTGGAAGGTGACATTATAATAAATGGTGATAAGTGGAAAGGATAAATATAGTGAAAAATTCATTTGGAAGTTGCCACAAAAATAGTTCTAGGGTAAGATGTGTCACACTTTATGACATTAAGGTAAACCAGAGCCTAATAATTAAGATTTTTCTTAATTCTACTTTTCACTCAATAATCTGACCATAACAAATCCAAACACCTGTGATTATGAACTGAGAAAACCTGCTTCAGTGTTTGTAACTGTTCAGTCCATAAACAGACATGAGTTTTTGTTTGTCACCTGAATGCCTCCTGCTGCATTCAGGTGCATCTGTGAGGGAGAGAAAAAAATAAGAACTACAACAAGGATATTCTTATCCAAAAACAAGTGTTTATATTTGCAATATGCAGGCAGCATCACCTTCTTCATCAACATCGTCATCATCGTCATCACTGTGAAGCCTTCAGGTACAGTTAAAAAAATACAACTTTATATGTACATAGAAAAAGGTTGGCTTGGCTGAGATTATAAAAATAACTATCATACTATCAACTCAAACGATGCCGTTTGACAGAAGAAGAGCACAACAGGCGGAGATCAGCTGATCAGCCGATAATCAGGTTATAATCAGTAACTGCAACGTTCAAACAGACCAGAGAAAAATGTGTATGGACGAAAGGTGAAACAGAGTTCAACGAACATCCTGCAGGTTTTTAGTTTCCTCGTTCAGCTTCAGTTTTTTGGAAAATCACAATGGATCGATCAGTGGAATCATCTGATGCATTTGTCTGCTGACACAAAGATGAAACAAAACAAACTGATAAACGTACCTACAAGATCAATGTGTCTGATCAGAACTGAACCCAGAGACACAGATTAATCAACTTGTCAATTAATCTACAAGAAACTTTAAATATTAACAGAACTTGGCCATGTTAGATAATATCAAAAATTGCAACTAGACGAAATGATTTTTTGGGGAAAATAAGATCTTAAATACAATATACTTTTGCATATAGAATTGTCCCATTAGTTTAATGTTCAATCACATTTAATTATTGATAAATATGTGTTTATGACTTGGACCCATTCAGGTGATCAATTAGCCTTATTTTATCATCTGATTATCATTGATAGTTTCTTTCTAAAACTGTTGAATTTTACTCAGGTGATGATATCAGTCAACTAATCACTTTCTTCCTCTTGCAAACTATAATTACATTAATCACTCGTGAAAACAATGTCCTATGATTTTTCGGAAGGGGTGGAGCTCTCCATTGTTGCCAAGCAACCAGCACAGAAGTTGCTGTTTGCAGCTACAGATGGACAAGATTTTAACATTGTGCGCTTTTAAATCTTTTCAGTGGAAGAATTTTGGGGCCAATTCTCCATTTTGAAATGTGAAACCACACACGAACATTTTAAAACGGGTCAGTTTAGTCTTTAAGCAGGTTTATCATGTTGCCAAGTCCTTGAACACATCACAACACAGGCCAGTTAAAGAATAAAACAGATAGCAACATGTAAATTATCTGGAATCTGAAAACTGAACATTAAAAACCTGCAGGATGACAGAAAAAAAAGAAGAAAACAGATTTATGATTAATACAGTTCCATGAGAGATTATTGATTAGTTCTTGTACTTGAGATATTGTTTAAGACATGACAATGATTCTGGCTCATATGTTCATAATTGATTAACCTGCTGATTATTCCTTCCGTCTATAGTCACAAAACCTCACACGTTTAACTGATAAGACATTGGACATCAAACATGTGCATTTTAGGCTTTTTTTCCCCCCAAGTGTAAAATCAGTTTTTCCTCCAGTTGACTGATTGATTTTACAACCAATTAATAGATTTTATTACTTTTTTCTTTGTTATGTATCAGTTTTAACTGCTGTTCTCTGAGACTAAAGTATGACAAGTAATAATTCTGTTAAAAGAAATTCAAAGTAAGACATTTACTCCCATATTTGAAGCTGAAGCCTGTTCAGGTAAATCACTTGATTGGTCACTGCTGATATTACTTAGGGCTGTGTGATAAAATAGTATTTATCACAATATAATCATGCTAACTATTATTCAGTTATTCTTTACAAAAACAGCCTTTGCACTGGAAAAAAACAATGATTTGACATTTATAGTGAAAATTAGATACTGACTGAAAACGCATTTGTCTTGAGAACATTTCTGGTCCAGCCCTGTTACTTGTTCTATAGTAGAAATTTCAATATAATCTGTTCTTTTTGTGTGTGATTTTGTCTCTTTACAGACAAAAGGAGTAATTCAGGGAATAATTTACAGACTAATCAATGAGAACAGAATTAATTGTCATAATTCAGAGTCTCTGTGATGAGTCAGGTTCAGTTTTTTCTCAAACTTTCATCAGTGATGTCGAGTATTGATTCCCCTCACCGTGAAAACCAGGCCATGCTGCATTCAGAATCCGCTTTTTAATCCGTTTGATCAGTTTTCAACATGATGTAAAAAAAACAAAAACTTTGTGATTGTAGTGTCCACAAAACAAACGCTGCAGCCTGTTAGAGTCTCTCTTCTTCACTCTTTTAGGTCTCAGACGCAGCTGGTTACCAGTCGATAATCAAATCAATCAAAAAATGGAGGTTATGAAGCTGTGAGACGGACGCGTGGGTGGAGTTAACTGATATACAAATGTGAAGAGCCAATCAGCTGCCTCAGTTCACTGACGATGCGTTTGGGGGAAGCAAAAGGCGAGTTAAAGCGTCTTTGAACAGACAGACGGACCCAGCGCCGGCCTTTTTGGTTTGCGATCGTCTGTGTCATCCTCTGCCGTTCTACATCCGGGTCAGTATGGACTCATCCGCCACCGACGAGCGCCTTCAGCACATTTTCGGGTCATTTTTTTCTGATGCTTCCTGTTCTACCAGAATGAAGATTGGAAAGTTCTTGTTTACACAAAAATGGAAAATCCAAAATAAGATGTTTAGTCCCAGATTTCTACTGAAACTGCAGTGTATTTGGACCTATACATCAATTGCTACAACTTCAAATAAAAATATACTGTAAATAAAATGGAAATATTGTGTTTGCAGAATGTTAAATGAGGATATTTTCTCTTGTAGAAAGATTAACTAAATATATTGGGTTTTGCAACGACTGACTAATCGATTAGTTGTACTACCTATTAAATTATTTGCCAACTATTGTGAAAATTGTTTAATCAGTCAAAAGAGGTGATCGTTTTCTGGTGTTTATCCTCCTCTGTGACATTAACCAAATATCTCAGAGCTTTGTACCACAGAAGGCATTTGAGAAATTCACTAATCAACACTTTTCACTGTTTTTTAGACAATGCCATAAATCAACTGAGAAAATAGTTGGGGGATCAATTGTCCATTAAAATAATGGTTAGTTGCAGCCCTATTCTTGCTCCTTGCCATCTTGTCACCCTCAGCCGCTCTGAGTCAGTTTCAGTTCGTATTCATCCACCACCGAGTGTGAGCGTCTGTTTTCAGCTTGTCTCTCGTCTCTAAAATGTTGAAAACCAGCGCAGATTTGAGTCCAGCCTGTGTTGCTCCGGGTTACGAGGTGACCTCGGTGGCCTCTCCTCCCGTCTCCACCAGCGTCACCTGGCCCTCCTCGCCTTCCATGATGATGCCTCCCTCCTGTAGGACCACCATCTCGCCCTCCTCCTCCACCACCCCGGGCCCCGCCTCCTCCTCGTCCTCATCTCCTCCCACCACCTCCTCGGGGCTGCCGGCGGCTGCAGCGGCGGCGTTGACTGCACTGATGGTGGCTGCGTTGGTGCTGTTGGCCTGACTCTGGGCCATGGCCTCCAGTTTGATACGATACTCCTCAGCCTCCTGCTCTTTACGCAGCAGCTGCTGACGATACTCCTGGGCCTTCCTGTTGGCCTCCTGCAGCTGCCTCTGCAGCAGCTCCTGAACAACAAGAGAAACACCTGAACAAGTCTGACATCAGACCAAGTTATCAAACCTCTGCGGTGATGGGATAGGAGCATTCAGAATTATATTTACAGGGTGAGATGATGTTAATCCTGTTAAAAATCAAGGACACCAATAACTAAGGTTTGTAAGTTATGTACATTTGCACTAAAATGTAAATCTTTACATTAATAAATTAACTCAAAATTATCTTTCAAGAAGAAGTGCAGAGAGCTCCTCTCAGCATTTACGCACATCACAATCAAATCTGAACGGCATCAATGGAGAGAAACAAACAACATTTTGATTCAGTTTGAATTGTGTCACCTTTTACACATATGATATTTGTTAATGTAAAAGATAATTTTGTGAAAGTCACACTTTGTGCTAAAGATAGAAAAGAAACATCTAATTTAGTGCCGAAGAGTTCAGTGGACAGAATCTTGTCACATGTATTTTACGTCACAAACACCAAAACATCCACTGCCTCTGCACATTTTACCTCCAACTTAGAGAGTTCAGTGTAAAAGTATTAAAAAAGTGAAAATGGCTCCAGTCTGGTCATGTTGACGCTGCAGTAACATCTTCAGAACAGATTGTGGACAGAGAGAGTTGACGTCACCTCCATCACTTTTTCCAACAAACTGACTTTTAATGACTTGTAAAATAGTCTTTTAAATTGACAAACATATATGTAAATAATGGAATAATTCAAGCGCGATGACAAAAATAACTTGTGTCTGATCATTGACAGTAATAATAATTGTTTAGTTCATTGTGTATTCATTTTGTGCTGCCTTCAAGGATGTATGTATATATATTTTTATTTTTATGGTATGTCAATACAGGTGTGTATGTATGTATGTGAAAATGATAAGTGAGGTTAACTATTTACAAAAGATCCAAGGGAATTGATTTTTCATATATTATGCTGATAGGAAGCTACAAGATAGACTGTTGTGTGGAGAAGGGGTGGGAATAAATAAGTTATACTTCCTCCCACTCCTTAAATATCATAAATATATGATCTGATCATCAGCCAATGCCTGTTTTATTTCCATGCGCAGATTAACTCTGAAATAAAAATCAGCTAAATGATGATCTGCTCTAGACAACATCACTCCAAAGTAACTGGTGATTTGTTTAAATAATGTAGATTTTTGTCATTTTCAAATCTAATTCAGAGATACAACAGAAACGTTTATTGTCAGTAGTAACTTCAGTCGACAGTGGTTTAAAAACTACACTACCAGTCTAAAGTTTGGACACAGCTGGTTTTCTTTATTTTCATGACTATTTCCATTGTAGATTCTCACTGAAGGCATCAAAACTATGAATGAACACATGGAATTATGTAGCTAAAAAAAAAGTGTGATAACTCCCAACATGTTTAATATTTTGGATTCTTCTAAATCGCCACCCTTTCTTTTGATTACTGCTTTGCACACTCTTGGCATTCTCTGGATGAGCTTCATGAGGTAGTCACCTGAAATGTTTTCCAACAGTCTTGAAGGAGTTCCCAGTGATGCTGAGCACTTGTTGGCCATCTGCGGTCCATCTCATCTCATTTAAATGGGAAGGTGTGTCCAAACCTTTGACTGGCAGTGTACGTCGGTACTTAAATCAGATCGTCCTCCACTCACCGTTTCTCCTGTGTCGCTGTGGTTGTTGGTCACTTCCAGTTTCCTCTTTCTGGAAGGGGGGGGCTGAGGCTCCTCCGTCACCACCTCCTCCGTCACCGTGTTGGCCGGTACCGCCAGCACTGAACACACAAACAAATAGATAAACACACAGAGTCAACCTCTAACCCCCTCGGACCAGAGTCTGACTGGGCGTTTGCATTCATATTTCTGTCGTACTCTGCTGTCCGTGCTGCATGGTGACAAAGAACGGCTGGGCCATCCCTCCGGTGGTCTGCAGGTTGCCGTGTTGGTCTGTTACTATGGTGATGACCCTCTGACCCCCCTCGTTGACGACAGCAGCATGCTGGATGTTGGAGTCCAGGGCGCTGGCAGCCATGGCCTCTTCTGACTCACCTGAAATACAAACAGGATGTGTCAGGGTCATTACAGTGAACGAAAACTAACATTCAACTAAAATTATCAGTGAAACATAATTTACAACTTTACACATTTTTAAGCGTCTATAAAACAGACTTTACTCATAATACCTAAAAAACAATTAAAACTATCCAATTCATCGAAAACAACTTGGGCACTTATAAAACTACCTGAAGTGGAATCAAAAACTAAGTAGAAAGGCTCACTGAAGACAAAAACCTGTACCTGCGTTGGCCTTGTTGAGTAGATCAGCCAGGTTGACCACGCCCCCTTGGATTGCAGGTATTCCCTGGATAATGAATTGTGGTTGGTTGCTGGTGGTGTTGGTCTCCACGTTCATACTCACTTGATTCATGTTCACCTGGTTCTGCATGCCCTCCTGCACAGATACATTCAATATTTCAAACAGTCTGTAGGCTCAGTCAACAGAAGGTTTGCAGAGGTCAGAGGTCAGCCTCACCTGCAGCAGTAGCATGAGCTCTGTGTTCTGGATGTCCACCGCGATGTCGAACGGCGTCTTGTCGAACTTACTGAGCGCGTGCACGTCAGCTCCGTGTTTGATGAGCGTCTCTGCGACTCCGTGGTGTCCGTGTTGAGCTGCCCAGTGGAGAGCTGTCATCTTCAACATGTCTTTGGCGTTAATGTCTGCGCCGCTCTGAAACCATCAAACAAAACATGGAGATGATGCTCCAAACCCAGAGGATGTCGAACACATCGAACAAATCGCTGAGTTCAAGTCTGACACCAGTAGTTTGACCATTGTATGTTCAGTCCATCCTGTCATCATCATCTATGTGACACGTTGATAATTTGCCTAATTTTTTAAAGTCCTTCCATCTTGTCATAGTTTTTTGTCTTTTATTTTAGCCGTCTGTAATTACATGAAATTTGTCTGAAAGTCTGAACAATCCACAAAGTGTTTTACAACCACGCAACAACGGAACCATGGCTCAGTTTGATCTGGACCAAGACCATCATTGTACGTGCTTTGAGTATACGTTAATAGGAAAAAGCACAATATAAATCTAATCCATTATTATAATTATTATTATCTGTTTTGGTCAGAGGAAGGTGTGAAAGTTGGTGTGTCCTAATGTAGGACACACCAAGAGTTAAATATGGAGCCTCTCACAGAGTGAAATATGGAGCCTCTCACAGAGTTAACGTCCACTCTGAAAACAGGAGAAAGACTTTAAAGACAGGTCAGCTGTGTTGGGTTACAGACTAAATATGTAACAGGTACAGAATAACTACTGAGGTTTTTTGATATACAGATTATAAATAAACATGGAGGATAATGTTTATGTGGTGGATTATGTTTCTAATTTACTTAACATACTGTATTTTTAGTATATGTTTGGATGGTGTTCTCAAACCTATGTTTTTGGAATGTTTTTGTGTAGGAATCTGATCCAGATTTCCTACACTGTGGGATAATCAAGTGAATCTTCACCACAGTTCTTACCCGGACGAGCAACTCCACAATGACTGCGTGTCCCTCGGCGGCGGCCATGTGCAGAGGCGTTCTGTCCACTTTGGTGCGAGCGTCTCTGCTGACTCCAGCCCTCAACAGGACGTCTGCCGTGGAGTAATGACCATGTTGAGCTGCCAAATGGAGGGGGGACGTCCCCAGCTACAAGACAGAAACGCAGAGTTAGATCTGATGTGTATGATGCATTAATAAAATAACTCAACGTGGAGTCTAGACGAGGGTCAGGAGACTGTGATGCTGTGAAAATAAGGACTCTCACCCAATCTGTAGTGAATGGAGCTCCGTTGGCCATCAGGTTTCTGACCTCATCGTCCTGACCTTTACGGGCTGCCTCCAGTAGCCGCTTACCCAGATCCACCAACGACATCTGAGGGACAAACACATGGTAACATGAGGTTAGCCTTCCTCTGTTTCAGTTTACTGAAGGATGATAAGAGTTGAGCTGATGAGTGTTTCCACTGATTATTTCCTCCATTAATAATTAGAATTAATGACAATATAATGAGGAAAAATAGATGATCATAAATATAGCTGACAAACTTTCAGTCAAAGATGACAGTTTTCACTTTACACGACCGGCAACAGGGAAAAACATCACATGGACTTCATATTCTCCATATTCCAACCCAACTCTCCTTTAAAGGGACTTCATTTTATTACTACTGATTTATTACATACATTTTCCCCCATATTTCTTGGACAAATTCATTGCATTGTAAAGACTATACTGTTTCTGACTTGACGACTGGCTGATATAGAAGAGGAACTATTGATTTATTTTAATTTACAACTGACTACTTTCACTAACATGTTCAATATCATAAAAGCTTATAGTCAGATTAGTCAGGCTATTTATGGAACAGCG
Source organism: Apogon talboti (assembly GCA_037367365.1). NCBI lineage: Eukaryota > Metazoa > Chordata > Actinopteri > Kurtiformes > Apogonidae > Apogon > Apogon talboti. Next base: position 31,640,117 of record JAPQRQ010000003.1, on the reverse strand, counting down.
TAAAAGAGTTAGAAATAAAACCTGCAAGGATGTTGTTACTTTAGTTGTTCATGTTACAAACAATAAAAATAACCCTATACAATTTGTTTTTTTCTGTTTCAACTGTGGTGATTTATCCTCAGATTTCAAGGTTAAGCATGCTTTATTTATGTCTGCTTCCTCTTCAGGATTCTCTTTGTCTTTTAAGGTCAACAGATGGTGGATTTTTGGAGGGTGGTATAATAAAGATGGTTTCAGGAAAAGTTAACAGCTGATCAATCGACTGATATTCCCACCCCCTGAAAAAAAAAGATGCTGGACTGTCGGAAATTAACTACTATTGATTTTACTTAAAATTAAATAATTGTTGAACAAAACATCTAATTTAAAGTAGTTTAGTTCCAAATAATTAATCTGGAACCTAACATTAGAAATGTGGGTTATTTTAGGAGCAGTTTTAATTTTTTAAGCTGGTGTTTTCCAATAAACTTTGTAATTGCAGTTGGGAACTAATAGTATTGATCTGTCACTACTGAAGGCAAATTTTGCAGTACACTGTGCTCAGTATAACATGTTGTATTATTGTATTATTGGTTTGTATGAGAAGCCATAAACAATAATCCATGTCTGTTTACAGATTAATTTAATAAAATCTTGATAGCAAATTCATTGACCATCAACTTTCGTTATTAAGTTCACACCAAAAGGCCCAAAACTGACGATTTTCAGCTTCTCTGGAAACTGAACATCTGTAGTTTTATGATATTTTGATAAATTAAGCAACAAGTCATCACGTTAGCCTCTTTTTTTATAACCATATCATACACAAATTCATCAAGAAAAACAGTACGTATAATTACTTGTCCACATGCAAAGATGTTTTAACTACGGTACAATCTCTTTGAAATTGAAGCAACCAATTTCAGTTTAGTTTTTAGTTAGTGATCCCAGCTGGTGTGTAAATTTTCCATAGACACGTTAGCATCCCCTCCTCATACTAAATATGCCTGGTATTATCGGAGGCTAAAGGCTACATGTCTATTATCGGACAACCACCGCCTACATGTACATAAGTTGTTAAATTATCACACAAATGACACTATGTCAAGCGATTATTCCATCCACATTGTGGGCTTTGGGGTGACAACTTTTTGTGGTAGTCAACTCAGGAAAAACAACTACGACAAAACATGTCCGATAATGGATTTACATATGAATTGTTTAAGATTTATAATAGAACAACGGAAAAACGGAAACTCATGAGGAGGTTGTTCATGTTTTTAAACGTGTAAGGGGTCATTGGGTGCTTTTCTTAGACATTATAAATGGAACAATGGTTTGCTTTTATTAGGGAGGCTATGAGAGTTAGCACGCCTCTGTCCGATAATGGAAGTACTGTCTCTACATTGCGAAAGAGCGAAGCGGGACGAGGGTTTTCTGTCCGCGGCCGAGGAGCCATTTTACGCGCCTTCATGGACCGAAAAGAGTCCGCCATGTGCCACGTACCCCCGTATGCCCGCTGCTTTCCCCGGTGTTATTTACCAACGCAGCCGTTTCCCCGTCACACAGACATTTACAGTAACACAGACAGGAAACTGTTTGATATTAAGTTGTTGGTTTTCCGGGGGAAGTCACACAGAAATTTCCTATTTTACGCGCAGAGAAAAAACTACTTCCACATCCGGTTAACTAGCATCTCAAAGCGCGGTGGCGTCAAACGGCAGGTTTCGGGGAGGTTTGTCGGTGAATACCTCCGGTTATTTGGGTTCATTCAGAATCAGATTGGAATGTGAAGAAGGAGTAATATCCCGTTTTGTTCCTCCAGAGGACAGCGGAGATGTACTTACCGCGTCCAGGTTTGTTTCAGACTCAGCCCGGGTCCGGGTTTCTGCTGGTGTTAGCCGGCTAGCAGGCTAAACACAACAAACACCTCTGGGTGCGGAGGCTTTGTGTGCAAATATCTGTCTGCGGAAGGTGCACACAAGTCAACAGTGTGGGGGATTTAAGTCACAAAGCGCAAATCATGGCATTAGGCGCCGCAGCAGCTTGTGTGTCTCTGCGGGTTGTTTTACTGCGGAAAGTTAGAAAAACATGACGAGGACGCGCCAGGAAGTGGACCCTTCAAAATAAGAGCATAGCATTTGATTCTGTTTCCAAGACAAGTTTTCTTGATTAAATTTAACTTTATGCTTTCACACGATTAATACTTTACTTTAAAGAATGAAAAAACTTCTGACATTGTCGCCTATATTCTGAGTGCAAAATATTCGTCATCTTGTCCAGGAGTATTTAGGTATTTTTCAATCTGATTTCAGTGTAATAATAGTATCAACTAGAGCACGATTACGAATGAGTATGAAATATTTCAAACAATAACGAGCATAACATGTAAGGTTTCACAGCAAAACATTGCTTATTTAGAAATTATGTATTTAGTTACACTTGCATGAAATGCGCAAAATAGGGGCACAAAGATATAAAATTATAGTAAATAGCTGCCTTAATATTGTACATCAATATAATAACATATATAAAATTCACTCTTACATTACAGTAGTAGTTCCTTAATGAAGTATTTTATATGGATTGCACGTTTATGTTGAAAGTTCCGACCGGCAAAGCGGCCCTTCACTGTGTTTACCTTCACTCTGCTGTTTACCAGCCTTAGCCGTTAGCTTAGCTGTTAGCTTAGCCGTTAGCCTGCTGCATGCAGACTGGACCAAGTTATGCCGATGGCGTCCTTCCCTCTCCTCTCTCTGCAGTCCCTGCCTCCTTCTCCTGCCGCTTTTCGTGTCTTAGCGTAAATAAAATTCTGAAAGTTGTTTTCCCGCCCAGGTTGGTTTTAAAAACTGTTAATTTATGATTTTTTTTCTGGTAAAAATATGGCCGCTCAGCGACACCGGAGGTGGAAACCTATGCGTTAACCTCCCAGTGGGCGGGAACTTCGAAAACACCGTGGAGCCGATCTGAGGTCAGCTCGAACAGCAGCTACTATAGTTGGACCCAACCCTGCAGCGCGTTGGGCCGGTCTCAGATCTGCGTCAGTGTACTCGGTTGTTATTTTCATGTAGTTTGAATAGACTTAACTGCTGAAACATGCGGGTCAGGACCCAAACTATAGATTATGAAACAAATTGATCAATATTCAGCCACTTTTTGAGTTGATTTGTCTTTTGGATGTCTTGATAATTTCCCAATTTGACTAATATTTCAAAACTAAAGGCTCAAAACGTACTTTTTTTGACATGTCAAATTTGGTTCCATATTACATGGGCCATTTTATTAATAATTTAACTTAAAAAGTTGTCAAATTATCAAATACTGATTTTATCTTGTAATCTCTCTCACCTAAGTCAATCTTTAATTTTGTTAAATAATCGTAGATGTTTTTGGGTCAAAATCAGTTATCAGTATATTCATCCTATATTTCGTTAGTCATCATTTTCAGATATTTGTTTAGAAACTTGTGTACTTTATTTCCTGTGAATAATATACTTTCTCTCACAACAGTAGTAGTTTACAACTACGAGTTATCACAATAATGTAGATTAAGAAATTAAGTCATGTCATATTCTCCGATTTTTACTTTCAAGGGTTAAAAATGAGGGGTTGTAATTATCCGTAAATGCCATGAGTTGTTCATTGTATGAAGCTGAAGATCTTTTCATTAATGGAGTTTCTATGTTTATTGTACGAATAAAACATCTTGTCTTAAATGTACTGTTTAATTTGGTCATTGTTGTTGGAAACATTTAGAATGTGTTAATAAAACAAACTGCTCTAATTAAAAACTGACATTTTCCTTTATTCTTTGTGACAGAACATAAGATGAGCTGCAGTTTGTCTTCATGATGCTCCAGCAGCAAATAAATACAATGAAACAAGGCACAGATGGAAACAAATAAATAACTCTAAATAAATAATCTGATGTAAAAACACATTTCAGGTAATTTTAACTCAGTGGTGATGAACAAACTATGGTTGAACTCAATTACAGGGATGTGTTGATATAGAACTAAAGCACTGACAGGTCAGGACAGGTATCCTCAGTGTGAACACATTAAACCGGTTTCACATGCAGTTTAGGATGAACACGGGATCAGTTGAAGTCAGACATTTAAATTCAGTGACAGGCAGGATGATCCAGGGTCAAAGGTCAGGCCAGCTGACAGAGTGGTGCGTTCACAGCAGCAGGCTGAGGTCGGCCAACAGAGCGTCGACGCTGACCAGAGGAGCTCTCCAATAGTTAAAGGACGAGAACTCAGACAGCCCCTCCTGCACAGAGACAACGTTGGACACATTAGTCAGCAGTGGGACGACGCCTAAATGATGCAACAGGTCTGCAGTGGGACTATTTTCAGCTGCGGATTAATCCATCTGTGGCACTATAGTCAGTATTTGTGCATGAAAAGAAATGGAGGCTCTACTTCAATCCCTGGACATACTAAGTGGTGTAAGGCTCCCAATAATCATGGGCCGGGGGCCAAAAGTGGTCTGCCATAAGGTCCAACTTGGCCTGCGAGGTGAATGTGTGAAATGCAAAAATTACACTAAAGATATTAACAGTTAAGGATGTTAAAATTATTTGAGTTCGGAGGCCACATACAGACCAATATGATCTCAAGTAAAATAATGTTAATATAATTAATGACGACTCCAAATTTTCTTGGTTTAATGTTAAAAAATAAAATGACTTTATGAAAATGTTTACATTTACAAACGTCCTTATACAATAAAATGAACAACCTGAACAAATATGAACAACCTGAAATGTCTTAAGTGCAAAAATAAGTACAAAATGTCAGTTACTAAATGCATTTACATTTGTGATGTGTAAGTTGTGTTAATAATAAGCTGAGACATAATATTTTAGATATTGCACTTATTTTTCATGATAAATTTCAGGTTGTACATGGTTGTTCATGTCATTCACATTTTTATAATTTAATTTTCTTTTTTATTTTTACATTAAAATGAAGTGAAACATTTGGACTATTATTATGATGATTTTTTTACTGGTCCAGCCTGGGCTGTATTTGGCCCCTGAACTTAAATGAATTTGGCAGACCTGATGTACACTCTTAATTCAATCCTTTCTGGTGACTCATAAGTGACACAAACATGGAGGTCGATCTTCAGTCTGATTCAGTCTAAACCAGTTTTTGTGATAATCAAAGCTCTTCCTCACCTCCTCATCCTGACTCCTCTTCTTATCCTTTCCTTTGCTGCGATTAATCGGCTCCTCGGTCAAACCCAGGTCCTCCAGTTCGGACAGGTCGAGGGCTGGGATTGGCTGCCGCCAGAAGAGGAAGGAGTCGTATTGGCTGTTTGACTTCTCCATCATCACTGAACCTGAAATAAAAAACATGAGATGAGAAAACTGAAAATGAATGAGTGAGGGCTAGCTGAGGTGGCTAGGCCCTGAACTGAAGCCGAATAAAAAAAACAAAAACAACACTCATTTACATAAAAAATATTTTTCGACAGGGTAAAATAAAGTATAAAAAGAACCTTATGATGACAACACTAATAACGCCGTAATATTCTGACGCCGATAATGTAGAAATAGGATGGGTTTGGTTACAATTTGTGTAGTTTGTGCGTTTATTTTCCATATCAACAAAACATCAAGTTTAATTTTTATCTGAAATATTTTTTCAGTTTGAAAACACTCAAACTACATTCATTCGCCTTAAACACTTATTTAATACCTAAAAAAAAAAAAGTTGAACAATTGATAAAAAAAAGGACAAAAGTAAAATCAAAGAAAATGTATCTTGACATGCTCATCACGTATTTTAAAAATGCATAAACAAGCTAAAGTTTTGCTAGGCTAATACATCCTCAGCCAGCTACTAAAACTAAATGGGACTTTAATCTGATTTATCTGACTTCCTTATTTTTCTCCACAATAGTCTGAAATGAATATGTTCCAAATGGAGTGGTATTTGTGTTAGAAAGTACGTTGTTAAATAAAATTGATTTCGGTTATCTACGCTTAATAATCCAATGCCCACAGGTAGCTTCTGAAGGTGACTAACTATAATCTAAATTATTTTTATCTCACTGTGATTTCTAGATATTTCACTAACTACTTAACTGGTATTCATCAGTTAGCTAATTAAATGGATAAACCACAGCATATGCCTTTACCTGACATTATCTTACGTTCATGGTGGAATTTATGTGATTCAGTGACAAATTTAGCAAACAAATCTATATAAACTCCTGTCAATATTTACGTTGTTAACACCAACCTGAGAGTGTGTTTACCTTTAAGGCCACGGTTTTATTTAAAGGTGAAACTGATATTTCTGGTCTAAACCTGGTTGTTTCTGTCTTGTGGATATTTCCGTTGTCAGTGGATGCTGATGCTGTCAGCCTCGAATAGAAACTGGGTCAACATGGCTCCGCAGACGGAAATAAACCGCTGGATTTCTAACCCTGATACACATTTCTGCCATTTAACTGCTGAGTTTTAACAGTATGTTGTATTAAAACCATTTTACATAATTCATTACAAATATTTCTCACATAAAAGAAGACAAACCTCAAATACTTAAGTCTTATCTCTCATTTATATAGTTTTTTTTTTTTTTTTTTTTAAATCTGTATGTTTATTTCTGCCAACACCAAGTATCATTCTGTTGTTGTCAGTTGCTGGGTTTAATAAAACATGTTCTTAAAATCATTTTATAATGATTTCAAATATTTATCATATAAAAGGAGACCGTCATAGATCATTTAGATCTCATTTCTGTTTTTTCACTATTTATCTTGTGTTACGTTTCGTGTCTGTTCTACTTTTATGTCTATTATGAGTGCTGTTTTATCTTCTTCCATCTTTATCATATTGTCTTTAAATCAGTTGTGTGCATTGCTGCTTCTAATAAAATAACTTTGAATAATGTTATTTTATTGTTTTAATGGATAATTTAGCATCATGTCAGTGGAAACACACACAAGGTTTTTATTTAGACTCCAACTTCCAGGAACTACATTCACATTTAGTCCATATTTATCCTCATCTGCATCCAAATAAACACAACTTAGAAGTATTTATAATAGAAATGCTGGTAGATATGCAACATTTATCCCTTATTTATGTTTCTTACCATATTTGTAGTGAAGGGTTTGACTTATTCTGATTGCTCTGCAATCAAACCCAATGTCTGTTTTTTAGTTGATGTTGCTCTGATTGTTTATTGATCGACTATTTTAGATGTTCTCTTACATATACAGTATTTATCAAATAAATGAAGACAAACATTTATAAAAGAAATCTTATGTTTGTCTCACACATCATTTATATTCAAAATAATTTCGGGGGGGCTATTATTTCCCCTGATATCAAACTACCTCCACATTTCTATTGTTTTTATTATCGTCTGCTGTTATTGATGCTTATTGTTTTTATACAATATATATTGTTTATTATCAGAAGCTATTCATCAAAACCACTTATCTAATATTTACACATATTTATGATGTAAAAGGAGACAAACCTTGATACTTTAACTCTTATTTTTGGTTCAGATAATATTTAGAGCCTGATTTTAGTTTTAATTTAGACTCTGACACCATACTACATTTACATGTCTGCTCTTTTTTATTATTATTTATTGTTGTCATATTAAAAACAAAAGAAATAATGAAATTCAACTGTTTTTTTGTTAGTTTTTTTTAAGTTACATTCTTGTTATTTTTGAATGATTTAGAGTTAATAATGTATTCAATTTAAACCATTTTCACCAACAACTACACATATTAATCACATAAATACTGACAAATAGATAAATTAACTCTTATTTGTTGCTTCATAAATAAATTATTGCCTAAATATTTCTAGTAACTCTGATCGGCATTGACAACAAACTACATTAACATTTCTGTCGTTTTATTTTGTCTATCTTTATTGATATCATACAGGGGGTGACAAATATTGAAAATTCAGCCTTTATTTTGATTCATGCATCATATGCAAGGCTTTACTTTCCATTAAACCATATTCACATTTCTACCGGCTTAATACCGGCTGCTTTTTTATTCATATGCATCTATTATTTCGAGGATTTTAAGACATGATAGCCATATTTTTTGCCTTAAAACGTCTCTTTACGGCCTGGTTTCTGTTATTGATTATCTGATTGTTTATATTACCGGGTATTTTCTGACACAAACCGGGTTTTTCAAGGCGTTGGCCCAGTTTAAAGGCTCCGAACAGGCCCGTGACTCAGCCAAATAAAAACACATTTTCAAGACCAATGAAATGTATTGATCACATATACAGGCATTGGCATTTTTAATTTCACTGTTATTTTGTTGTAATATTTCTGCCGTTTATCAGTTTTCAGACTGAAACGCACAGAAACGTTTCGATAAATGGAAATAAAACCAGATTAAAGCTTTTATTACCTTTGAGATTAAGGCCACGGGATGAAAAACTGTGGGTTTTCTCAGATTTTTCTGTTTTTTCTTTGTTCCTCTGTTGGTTTTCGTTGGTGCGGACGGTCCAGATGCGGCAGGTTGAATGCGGTCTGCGCCTGCGTCAAACTAACCTAAATACAGGCAAATACTTCCTGTTAATATATTTCAAAATAAAAGACAACAAGGCGTCATTTTCAATGTGTTTTCTCGTCAGTTAACATTTTGGCATAAAAATTCCCCCTTAAAACATTCATTTATGCGTTTGTTTATTGGCGTCTTGCTCCGACTGTCTATAGAGTGACGTTGAGAGAATAAATAAAATGCATTATTGTTATTCCTTATTTTTTATTATTATTATCAACAGGACAGGCATATCCTTATGATACTATTTTATAAATGTTTTTTCAGAGGATTATGTGCAGGTTCTTTTTGTCTGTCAAACCTTTAAATTTACTTATTAATGATTCAAGCTGAATTAAATGGATTAAATACTGAAGACAAGTTTTTGTTAATGAATGTGTTACAGTGAATGTTAATGCTTTTATTTGGCATAGTAATGGCTGTGGTTTCCGGTGTGCATCTGCTCCTCAGGCTTGATGATGGTATTAATTCATGTCACATCTCCATCCACCCCACCCTCCTAATCCCCTACCTACCACACCCCTCACATCGACGTTTTAGCCCTAATTCTCTTTTTTTAACGGATGTGGGATTGTTTAGCTGATGTTCACTGGATTTACACAAGAAAATATTTAACACATTTCTCATTATTACAAGAAAATACAGTCAAGTTTTCATTGTCATGAAAGATGGAAACGAATGTGACACAGAACATTAATATCGAATAGAACAAACGCGAAAACTAAATAAAGTCCCGCGTGTTTTATTCGTTTGGTTCATTCTGTCATGGAAATTGAAATATAAAAGAGAAGAAACATTGAATTCGAATAATAATAATAATAATAATAATAATAATAATAATAATAATAATAATAATAATAATAATAATAATAAGTATCGTATCACTGCCCTCTAGCGGTTTTTACTAGTATTACATCCAGAACGTGGTCTAATGTACGGCCGTGTGTTCGCCAACAGGGGGCGCAGTTTGACAGTAAAACCTCCAGAGGACTCTGAGGACACAGAGGAGGGAAAAGTCCACCCTGAGGAGGAGGAGGAGGAGGAAGAGGAGGAGAGACCACACCTCATCAGAGTAAGGCTGAGTCCGGCTCCGGGTCTGGATCAGTTCAGGGTTCAGCTGTCGGTCCGCCCGGGTCTCTTCTGGTGAGTTGTCTGTGTTTTTTATGTTTATGTTTTTTTTTTCTTGTTTTATTTAAATTCTATGAATCTGACTTAAAGTTAAACCACAGATAGCAGCGGACGGACAGAGGTCTCACTCTGCTCCGACTTTCACATCCGAACCGGACTGAGTTCAAGTTTATGTAATACTTTTAACTTCATCCAGACTGACTTTATGAGTCGGATTAAAACCGATGGAAGGAGGTTTTTTTATGCTGCTCAGTTCATGACAGAACCCTACTCGTGATGTGGACAAAAGTCTGCGGACACCAGACTGACTTTATGTCTCATTTTATGGTACATTAATCTGGCTTGAGGTTTAACAGAAAAAAACAAACAAACAATAGTGACATTTGTTCGTGAACTGATCATTTAATGTGATGAGACTTTATTTCTAGAGGATGACTACTGCTCCTCCAGCGCCTCCATCAGGTCAGTATGGACCCGGTTCTTTTGCAGTTTTCAGGAGAACCTTAGTTAGCCTAGCTTAGCACAAATACTGGGAGTAAATGGAAACTTCTAGCATCGGAATGTAAATCATTAATCAACACTGAATTTAACTTATTTAATAAGTTTAATACGTTATTAAATAAATAAATAAATAATAACAACAACAACTATTATTATTATTATTATTATTATTCAGATGCATATTTAATTAGTCAATATGTAATAACACTAATAATTCCAGTAAGTCATGTACAAATTAAAAACATTACTATAATAATAGATTAAGTGTAATACTAATAATACTACTACTACTACTACATCTAATACTACTGCTACTACTACTACTAAAAAAAATAATTGAATTAAATTTTACATTAATGAATATGTAATAAAACTAATATTTTCAGGAATTTATGTATAAATTAATGCATTATAAAAACGGATTAAGTATAAAAATCAATAATAATAATAATAAGAAGTTAATAAAACCAACATTTCATGCAAATAGAAAATAATCAATGATATATAAAGATCAGACTCACAGTGAAGAAGTTCACATGACTCTTTACTGGTTTAAAATAAATATTTATATTAAAATGAAAATGATGTAAAGTAAATTTTAGTGTCATACCAATAACTGAAGACGATTGTAAATATTTGAGTTTATTTCTACTTTGTTAAAAACCCTTATAATAATAATAATAATGGATTAGATTTTCTATAGGGCTTTTCAAGGCACCCAAAGTGTTTTACATTATTGATCCATTATTCATTCACTCTCACATTGTCACTCTGGTGGTGGTAAACTACGGTTGTAGCCACAGCTGCCCTGGGGCAGGCTGATGGAAGTGTGGCTGCCAAACGGCCCCTCCGACCACCACCATATACCAGTGTTAGTGACACTGGAGGCAAGGCGGGTGAAGTGTCTTGCCCATGGGCCCAACAGCACATGACTAGGACAGAGCGGGATTCAAACCGTCAACCCTTCAGTTGTTGGACGACCCACTCTACCTCCTTAGATCAGCGTTTGTTTCTGTTTAGTTTATGGTTTGGTTTTGTAGGTCAGGGTCAGTGTTTCCATGGTTCTAGTTCCTTAAACGTCCTGTATGCTCAGTAAACAGTCCGACATTAACAGTCTGTCAGATGTTCCTCTTGTTAAACTGAAGTTTGATGTGTTCTTTAGTTGTTCCTCATGTTCCTCGTTGTTGAAGTGTCCTGTAGTTCATTATTGACTTTATTTTTAGTGTGTTTCTGTTAGTTTTCTGTAGTTTTTGGTTCGTTCCTGCAGCTCGGCATTGATCGTTGTGTAACCTCGGTGTGTAAATACAGTGTGTGATAAAGCTGAGGGTGTGGAGGTTAAATCCACCAAGTTCAGAGTCCAGATTCACTGAACCATGACCCACTACAGACCTGAGCTACTTCCTTTTCTGCCTCATCAGCTTATTGACTGATCGATTACTGATTGATTATTTATGACTGTGTGTGTGTGTGTGTGTGTGTGTGTGTGTGTGTGTGTGTCTTAATGCGTGTGTTAATGTATCAGTTTTTCCGTGTCAGACCTGAGGGTCGTGTTGTGTTCGCTGTCCGTCCGTTAAACAGCTGGAAAGTTTTTCTCAAAGTCGTTGAATGAATGAAAAGCCTCTTTGTGAAGCTTCTCTGTCTGCTTCAGGTCGTCTGAGTCTCACCTCAGTCTGACGGGTTTATGAGTTTTCTACAGAACTGAAACCTACATGAATTTTTAGTTCTGTTTCTATTTGGATCCATAAAAATCTGCAAAGATTAACACAAACATGGACGTGAATAAGAAAACATTTAGTCTGTTTCTTTTTTTTTCTGTTTCTTATTGATGATCCTGTCGTGTTATCTGTCTGCTGCCTCACAAAGCCTCCGTTGTTTTTGTTTAAGTGAAGTGACTTTCAGCTGACTGAGCCCGCGGTGCCTTCACAGGTCTGAGGATGTATCAGCTGATCTCCCTCTGCTTTCGGCCTCACCTCACAGTCTTTGTCAGATGATGGAGGGGTCATGTGACCTCTGAGTGACGGCAGGTTCGGTTTGTCACGAGGCATTTGAGGTGAATTTGGAGGTGGTTTTGTGGGTGATGTGAGCCTCGTCTTTTTATATCACTGGCCGATGAGCTACTGTGAAGGCGATGTGTCCAGAGTCGTCATCGTCTTCGTCGCTGTCTTCATCGCTGTCTTCATCGCCATCGTCTCTGTCATTGTCATGTTCGTCCTAATCGTCGTCTTCGTCCTCATCTTCATCCTCATCCTCGTCTTTGTCAGTTTTTGGTTCATTGACTTATTTTCAGTTTCAGTTCAGGTGTGTAACTGGTTTGATTTCAGGTTGTTGTTGTACTTTGGCGTTAGTTCACCATCACATGACACCTTGAATGACGGCTCAATAGTTAGTTTTGGTTTGTTTTCAGTTCATTTGATGCTCCTGATGTTTCTGGTTTGTCTTTGTTAAATTCTCATGAGTTCATGGTTTGTTTTCTTTTGGTTTGTCTTTTGTTTGACCAGAGTTTTGGATTTAGTTGCTTTGTTTTCAGGTTACTTTAGTTCATTTTCAGTTCAGTTTGTTTTATATTTTGGTCAGTTTAGGGTTAATGTTCTGCAGATCAGGATCAGGTGCGTCTGGTTCTTTCCTGATATTTATATTTACTTCCTCCTCTTGTTAAATTGAAACAGATGATCAACAATGGTACATATTCGTGTTAAATCTACCAAACAGGCAGTAAAGTTCATCCCTTTGGCCACATTAAAAGGCAAAAACACAACTGAAGCACATGTAAGAACCAACCACATGTGATAAAACCCAAACCCTAGAGCCACGCGGAAGAATCAGAAGCCTCAAAAACAGTGAGTGGCGATTTCAGATGCCTCTGTTCCTCAAAACAGTGAATGAATAACTGTATATTTATGTGTAAACATGTAAACAGTCCTGTTCCAAAGGTCAGCACCACCACAGTCAAAATAAGATGACCTCATGTAGAATGGAGCTAAAAACAAATGACAAACTGTGATCATACAAACAAAAAACCCAATTGTCTTTTTTGCAAAAAGAGATTCTAAATGGAGTTTCCCAAAAGGTCAATTAAAGTTAATTTAGGATAAAACACATAAAACAGCTACATTTTAAGAAAATACCAAAGCAAAGATATGAACTCAAGTCCACCACATCCACTACAGACAAAACCCTTGACATTTCCACACAAACGTCACTGTTTTAAAGTAAATATAACAAAGACTGTGGGTGTTTTAACCCTTTAACCTTTATTAAAGGGGATCATCCGTGGGTTTGTTCCACAGTAAACCCTGTTTGGTTAATCTTTTTGTCACATTTGACACAGATTGTCGGAGTATGTGATTCATTACTGATTCATTTCATAGACTGAACTGATGCTCAGAGAGAAACCAAGGGGCAAGGACCTCAGCTCCAAAATGAAACCAATGCGGAAATACCTTGAAGTTGTAATACCGCTGATGGCCACTAGATGCTCCAAAGAGCCCTGGCTCCTATAGACTTACACAATGTTTCTTTAAAAATCTAGATCTGTTAATTTTTCTGGAGTCATACATGTCTCATCAGTCTAATAATTGATCTGATCCATCTTTAAAAATTTCCTCTGTTAATTATTTCTCTGGTCAAATAGAAACTTTGATGTCAGATCAGACTTTTGGAGTTTCAGTTTACTTAATAAAACATTTATTTTTCAGACAGACAGCAGGTTCCACAAACAAAACTGTAAATAAAACTTTCTGATGTACTGTTTGATCACAATTTATAGTTTCACCGACTCACTAAGCTACCACTTAGCATTAGCTCACCTCTGACTCCTCTGGTTCTTGTAGCCACGCCCCTTTTCTTCAAATATGGTCACCTCTGGCCCCAAAAAAGCAAAGCCCAAAAAGCAAACTACTGACTTCAAATCAGCAGTTTAGGAAACCAGTGGGTGGTGTTATGGTTCATCCAGCTGCTAATTATATGTAATCGATGAATGAAACACAGGCAGCGTCTGAAATTCCACATGAACAGGCTAATTAGTGGGTGAAAACAGAACAGAATGCACTTTTTGTTTTTTAAGTAAAACCAATAGTATGTTAATTTCATACTATTTATGGGTTACAGTATGCAAGCACAGGAGAGCTCAGTAGCATAATATCCTAGCATGAATATCCCACAATGCAATGCAGATGCTAGTAGAAGTGAAAACTGTCTGATTACCAAGGTTACTGCCTCCAACTGGGAAGTGTGTGAGCAGATACATTCTTCTGTTTATGTACACAAAAGTCTGTTGAACATCACTATCTGGTTGTTAAGAAATGTCACGTCCTGTTTCCAGATTCATCCTGTTCATTGTTCTGTGTTCAGTCTGCTGCAGTTCTGTGTCCCTGAGTCCATGAAACACCCAATTGTCATTTTACCGCTTTACATGTGATGATGAAGAGGATGAAGCTGATAGGTGAAGTATTGAGGGTGTAAGCTAACGTTAAACAGTGTGGCTAAATAATATCAGCGTCCACTGTATCTGCCAAATCTGATTTTAATGGATTCCTTTGATACGGAATAAGGCTTTTATGAGGTGTTTCACATCTTGTCGGCCCCCAGGGGAAGGTAAATAATATAATGATTTATATCGACACACCGTGATGTTCTGCTGTAAAACAAAAAACAAAAAAAACAAAACAAGTGCTTTAACAGTATTAAAGACACACTATAAATCATGCTCTACCGCAGGTAAAACACTGACTATTCAAACTAATCCCCGTATTTGAGTTGAATAAGTGAATTTAGTCCCTTCTGAAGCCTAAGTGATGCCTCATTAAAGAAGGAAATTGGAGTAAATGAGTATAATCTCCATCGTTGTCGACTGTTCGGACCTGGAAATGACTTTTACAGCATCATGATATCAAACTTAACAATCAGATACAGATTTATTTGACGTACATAGTCGAGATTTCCAAGTTAAAACTGTATTTGGTTTCTATCAGTTTGCTGTAAAAGTGACCCAGTGATCTGATGATTGCTTTTTTCATGTAATCACGTATCCCTCCGCCGTGGAAATGAGTCCTCATTTACAAGATTTAGAGTTTTTCAGCCAAAACCTGAACACAAATCGGTGTAAAATCACCTGACGTGTGAATCTGGAAGATCTGGAGAATTCAGATCGATGTATTCAGACATCTAATATGAAAGTGGAAGCTAAACATTGAGTTAAACATGAGACATATAGAGCGGCGACAGGTTAAAACTTCCTCTGAGCTGACTTATGGTGAAGTTAAACAGACAGGACTGAACCACTGAGAATAGAAGAGGATGTGTGTGTTAAAATGTGTTACTGTGTGCGTTTCCAGTTGTTGGTTCACTCTGTCATCGTCTCCTCACAGTTTTCCTGTTTCTTCGTCCTCACACTGACATCATGGAACAAATATTCAGCGCACACACATGAGCGCACACACTGTGGTCATGGGGAGTTTGGTCATGAGTCTGAAATAGAGCCAGTGTTTTAACATTAGATGCAGAGTCTCGGGGTCAGCGCCACCTCAGGACTAAATAAACCCGACCGCTGTTTGTTTCAGTAACAGTTGGATCTATGACGCGTCACAGGTTCATATGTTGTGTCTTGTTTCAGAGGTTATGTAACTGCTGTTCCAACACACGTAAAAATGTAGGCGAGCTCACGATCAAATGTCAGACTGACTCCATGAACAATGATCCACCCAAACAAAACACAGACTCTGTTTATCCTCACTGATATCACGGCGTCTTTACAGATATTAAACCTGGTGAAAGGACTGGTTTTAATGTAGGACACAAAGCATCGAGCACAAAGCATCGTTGAAGCCAAGGGCAAACAAATGCAGAATTTGAAACCAGTGCTTTCATATGTTAAAGTTGTAATACCGCTTACGGCCACTAGATGCTGCTCCAAAAAGCCCTGGTTCCCATAGACTTACACTGAACTTCTCTACAAAAATACTGTCGTGAATATTTTCCAGGACTCATTCCACTTACTTATTCCATCATTCATAAGATTTTATGGCCAGAAGAAGCGTTGATTGATTAGAACAGTCAATCAACGCTTCCGTTGACCATAAAATTCTTTCAAATCAGACTTTTTTTCCAAAAAATAGCTTGAGTGTAAAAGTTTTTCGTAGGTTGCACAAACAAATAAAATGACTTTGTTATTTAGATGTTTGATCAAGTTTGTTGTTTTCTTGATTCCGTTAGCTAGCGTTTAGCATAGCTCACCATTATCCTTCATCCTCTTGCAGCTCCGCCTCTTTTGTCTAAATATGGTCACTTCTGGCACCAAAAAAGCCAACATAGTGGTGAACAAAATGCAAAATCCAGTCTTAAAAATGACAATATATCACAGTGCCTCCACTCACTTCTCCTGTACAGTCTGTGGTCATACCTCACAGCCGTTAGCTTAGCTTTAGCTTTAGCCATAAATCGCTGTAAACCTCTTGGGGATTCTTTAATAAATCAGTTGGGCTGTCAAGATATTGAAATTTGAGTTGATTAATTATCATTCACATAAGTACAATTGACAGTGCAATTGTCAACAATATGAGAATAAACAATATGCTATGTAAAGTTAAAAACTTAAATAGGCAGACACGTTAAAATTTCTGGAGTCCATTAAAGAAATATTAGATCAAGGTACAAAATCAAAATAAATCACAGCGGTGTGAGAGAACAACATTAAAGTCAGAAGAATAATAAGATGCAAAGAGAGATGCAAATTATGTGGAAATACTGAGAAAATTTAAAAAAGAAAAACAGAAAACATGAAAAGGATCAACTGAAACCATTAATTGAAGAATTGGGTTAAAAGAATCATTCAGTTGTTTCATCAATTTTCATTCATTCATGAGACATTGGACTTCGAATGGATAAAATACACTGTTAACATCTCATTTCCATCACAGACTGAATATAGTGATACCAGTCAAACCCAGAACCAGCTCCTGGTTTTTTTCCTGTTCATTTTGACCCCGTTCTGTGTCACGTTCACTGTCCTCCATGTTTGTTGGTGTTGACTTCATTCTGTATCTGTGGAACGACATGAAGCAGAAAGAAACGATGAATCATGGATGGATTTATTAACTGGATATTAGTCTGAAAATTCTTGAGATGAAAATGGTGAAATCTTCTGAGCATGTGCGGACCAGTCTGATTTATCCAGTGACTCCTCGTGGGGCTGCAGAACCACAGGTTGGATTGCTAATGTGGTCAGATGACGTATGGATGTCTCACTCTGCTCTGAAGATCTGGACCAACAGGAGAACAGACCGTCTTTGTTTTAGAGTTTATTTAGGTGTGATTCTTCATCACATCAGCTGATCTGTGTCACAAACAAGACGTCATCCTCCTCCTCCTCTTCTTCTTCCTCTTCTTCTTCCTCTTCCTCCTCTTCTTCAGTTTCAGGTGAGCTTCAGGCCTCGGGCTGAGGTTCAAATTCCTCTGCTTTGGAGCGTGAAGCTACATGTTTCTTGCGTCTGTTCCATCACACATTCTTTCTTTATCATCTGCTGAAAAGCTCTGGAGGAACTCCAGCACCGCTGAAAATAGAAGACGCGTTTAACCCCTTATGTAACAGGAAACAGGCCGTAAACGCCTCGCCACGCTGAGCAGACCACACCTCAGCTGCACTGGAAGACGAAGAAGAGGAAGAAGTCAAGTTGGAACGTTTATGAGCAAATGTTGACCACAGAAAGATCACAGAGAAGAGGAAAAGTGAATTAATATCAAGAATCAAACACAAGCAGCAACTGAAATACGAGCAAATAATGGAGTGAATAAAACTGAGGAAAAAGCAGGATTAAAAAAACATGAAGACAAGGAAACTCTAAATGTTCTGTAATTTAAGGACAGGAAATGTTTATAGCGATGATAAAAATGTGATTTTAATCAGTTTAGTGCAGCTCTGGACATCTGACTGATTAAAAGAAGAAAATTATGTTTTTTAATGACAGAATCTTGATTTTTTGCTGTTGTTTAGCTGCTAAAAGAGGAGGAAGAAATAAAGATGATAAAAATGTGACCAATCTAACCTCAGAAGATTATTGATGCATCAGAACAGGTTAATTGCGATGAACAAACCTCAGATTAGCTGTAAATCAGAACTTTGTTTTTATTTAAATACTTAAGAGATTCTTTTTCTTTTCGGATTATGATTAACTTGTTGATTTAGCAACAAAGAAAGGAGGAAATGAGGCGCTGTAAACGTAGAGATGATAGATACAGTAACAACAATTTTACATTAAGAATCTTTAAAATGATGAAAAGAAATGAAGATGTTACTGTAAGATGTTACTCACATGCATATTGTGAAGGGTTTTTAGCATGGTACTATTCTGTTTGTGTTTTTTAAACTGTATGATATTTGATGTGATTCTATCTTGACGTAGTTTTATATAGATAGTATAAAAATGATAGTTTAACCGTCACATGTAGCAGCTGACATGAGATGGTAGCAGTGAAAGTACAGCTGATAAAAATGTGACAGATTTTTTTTTAAATCAGGTATGTTTGTGTTTTTGTCTTTTGTTTTTTGCTTTCTGCTGCATAAGAGTCAACACTTTAACATGTTATCCATTAGAATTTGTTGGGTTTTTTTCTTGGCAACTAAAGAAGAAAGAGGAGGAGGAGTAAAATAGAAGATAAAAATGTGACTTTAATCAGTTTAGGACCAGTCTAAACATTATGAAACCAGCTCTCAGCCTCAGATTAATTCAGTGTTTTAAGCGCCTTATCAGACATTTGTGAATTTTCTCTTGTGTTTATGTTTAACCCCTTCAGTTTGCAGCTAAAACAGGAGGAAATGCATGTTGAGAAAATCGAGGGCAGATGAATAATGAGCTAAATTAAAGGACAGAGTCTTTTTTTTTTAACCCAAAAATACAACCACGCAGAGTGGCTTCAGTCTGAGAAAACGCACAAACAGACGAGGCGTTCAAGTGTGTTTGTGAACATCACAGTTTTATTGGTCATTAGTGCATCAGCTGCTGCCTTGTCACCTGCGGGGTCAGAGGTCAGCAGTGCGTTGCAGAGGTTTCGTTGGACAGATGTTTAGGTTTTAGCCAATGGAGTTTGAGCTTCATCTGGAAACATGAACATGTGTGTGTGTTGATGTGTTCCAGTGTGAGTGTGTTTGTGTGTGACTTCCTGTGCGGTGCGTTCGGACCACGCCCGGTGTTTAGTCATGTTTCATGTGTTCTCTGTGTTGACGTCTCAAACACTGGTGGTTCCCAGGCAGCTCGGGGTTTCTACTGGCTCTCAGAGGACGGTTTGGAACATTTTCACATTTTTGCAGATTTCGTCAAAAGTTCCAGCTCGTTTTTTATCTGTTGAATGATAAAAAAAGATCCTTTTACAGATAAAAGTCAAAAGTGAAAACTGTAAAAATGCCACAAATCACTGCTCAGAAAAACAGATACACTAGAAGACTCTGGAAAGACTTTAAAAACTCCTGACTCTGAAGGTAATGAGTCCCAAGAGATTTTAGTTACACACTGAAAGATTTTACAGATAGGAAATGTCATGATGAGATTCATTCAGAGTTTTGTGTTTGTGGTTTTTGTGTGAGTTTCATCTTGATCTCCACAGATCATTAAAATTCAGCCCAGTTCATTAGATTTAACCATTTAGAGAAGAAGAGTTTGTTGCTGAGTCATTTGAGGTTTGAGCTCAGAACTGCAGAGAAGAAAAGGCAAAAGCAGGTAAATGATGTAACAAGATGAAAACTACACAAAAGACACAACAAAGGGAAAACTATGTAAAAGACAGTAGGCAAAAATTGTAAAAAAAAAAAAAAAATGCAACAACACAATGTAAAACTACCCAAAAAATGGAACAAAACAAAAACTATTATAAGCAACAAAATAGAATTAAGGCAACAACAGATGCAACAAGATGAAAACTACATGAAAAGCACAACAAAAACAATGCAACATAGTGCATAAGACACAACTCAAAAACTGTAAGAAAGATACAACAAAATGAAAACTGTTAACACGCAGTAAAATTAAATCAATACAAAAGATGCTACAGGATAAAAACTACACAAGCGACACACCAAAAATGAAAACAATGTAATATGCAACAAGAAGAAATCACCACAGAAGACGCAACAAGATAAAAACTACGCAAAATATGCAACAAAAAACTAAAATACTCAAGGAAATGAAACCAGCACAAAAGATGCAACAAGACGAGGTTGGTTGGAGAACGACTGGTGTAAATCTGTACTGCAGAATAATGGAGATTTATTGAAAAATAATCTCCATTTTAACAAGGTTGAACTTGACTTAACAACAAAAAACGAATAAATAAAAAGTGCAAAAAATGTGCCTGGAACTTCTAAAATGTCTAAAAGACAAGCAGCTGCAGATTGAATAAAACATTTGGACAGGAAGTAACCAATTACTTAAACTTAAAGTAAATTATCATATGAATCTGAAGAAATGTACAACATCTCATGAACCTCACAGTGTTAATTGTGTTCATATTCATGTGTATTTGTGTCCTTGTGTTTCCACAGCTGCAGAACAAACTCTGGACTCGTCAAACCTTGGATATTAAGACACTAGTGGATTATTTTCTTTCCTTTGGATTCTACTTTTGGATCGTTTCAGTGGAGTCGGTGCCGTTTCCTTCTCCTCCTTTGGATTCCTGAGGCTCCGTTTGTTCTTTTTGTGGATCTTCAGGTTTCCGTCCTGCTGTCCGTCCTCAGACAGCGGTCCGTTTGTCTCAGGTGGGGTTCTGGTCTCCGGGGTTCTGCGTGTCAACAGTTTTGGCTTCAGCTTTCCATCTGAATGCCCCAGGATTACCCTCAGGCTGCATTTCCCCCGGCCTGCAGGGCGGCAGCAGAGAGCGGCGGCCAGCTGGAGAGGCGGAGCGTCGGCATGAGCGAGTTCTGGCACAAGATGGGCTGCTGCGTGGTCGCCAAACCGCCGCCGGTAAGAACGCTGACAGAGGACCGGCTGTCATATGGTCTGAGCTTTGTTCAACATTAAGACTTTGAGGACGTTGTATTTATTGTGAACAGTAGTGGACCATGGAGGAGAAAAGATGACATGAAAAGACTGATGGGATGAGTTTCATTCTGTGTTAACCCTTAAAGAGCTAAAACTATTTTTATACTGAGTTCCAAATGTAGTTTACTCTACATTTATACCTTTTCCCAAGAGATTTATCACCATTTTTTTCTAACATTATCCTCTGAAAAAACAAGTATTTATCTATAATTCACTGATCATGTAGATGTTCATAAAAGAGTAAATTCAGAGGTTATTAGATCAGAACAAAGAAGAAAAAGTGACTTTTTCAATAAAATATATCATTAATTATACACATTTGTCTCTAGTTTAGCCAAAGGTCTTGATGAAATTAAAACAGCATAAATACATTTTAGTTGTTTAACCTTCACATATACCTACAACTATTGTGGTGACTTCCAAATGATTTTTTTCTCTACATTTGACCTTTTCTAGGTGATTTATCACCATTTATTAATATCCACTGCATTTTGCATTTTTCTATGAAAATCTAGTATATTTCTACATTTAACGTACTGCTCATGTAGATGTTCATAAAACTCAGAGTAAATTCAAAGTTTTTTATAACAAAACAGAGAAAACTGGAGCAAAAATAGTGACTTTTTTAATCATTTGATATAAACCCAGTGTGTCCATCCACTGTCATTGATCCAACTCCATGGGTTTTACTGGTGAATCAATGTTGTAGAAGA
>JAPQRQ010000003.1:31593207-31618104 GCA_037367365.1 Apogon talboti | reverse complement strand
ATATATTAGCAGTAATGAAATCAGTAATGGTTATATGTACAGTATTTCAGATAAAAACAGAACTGATGGAGCGTCAACAGTTTTTCTGCAGCAGTGGAAGAACATGAAGCTTTAGATGCAAACATTTCCTTTAGGTTTTGGAGTAAAATACTGTATGGACAATCAGAAAAAGACATGGCTGTTTCCAGATTTTATTGTGTATTTTAAGAGGCACTTATTATTAAAAACAATTTTCATTAAACATGGTTTGAATCATCCTCGATATTTCGTGTTTCAGTGTCTGATGTTATATTATATGTTTTTCTCCTTTTGGTTTTGTTACATAATGAGAAAGAGACTGATTTCATTCCTATTCATTATGTAACGTCATGATGGGTGAATAAATCTGCTGTTTGCTCTGGTTATTTCAGAAACACTTGACGCTGAGACTCAGACACAAACAGCTGTTTTTATGCTTTTTATCTCCTTATTATAAACTTAATCAGTGTCTGTAGCTTTAAATGATCCTTTTGGTGTCGTACTATTTCACATCTAAAACCAAAAATAGCAAACAGTCATGAAAATGTTGAGGTTGTTGAAGCATTTTGTGCATAAATGTCAGTTTACTCAAAAATTAAAAAGACAAATGAAGTGATTTCTATGTACTTTGCATCTTAACTGTTAAATTTTCTTGCATTTCCACTTTAATTCCTGTCTCATGTTTTTATCAGATGAGAATGTTTGTTGGTTTATTTTCTCTCAGTTCTTGTTTTTTTTTTTGACCATAAAAATCTGGTTGTAATTACAGACCAGAGCTCCATTTCCACAGAAACATCACAGAGCCTCTGTGGGAGATTGGACGGTGCTCAGTCATACGTCTCTCCCAGTTTTCCGTCAGTTTTCTGACACTTTGTTTAGTTTGTGTTTTCTACCGACTATTCAGACGTAATGATCTGATTAAATACACAAAAGGGAAGACAGAAGAGGAACATCAGACATCACTGTTTCACAACAGTTTGACTTTATGGATCTGATGATATAGAAGGTGCTACACTCTTCATTATGTGTTTATGTAACCTTGACCTACTGAGATAAGTCTTATAGTCAGACCTGGATAAGTTCCTTCACCTCATGAAAAACAAACAGAAGTAAATAAGGTTTGTTTTATTAAAGCTGCTTAGTCAAGGTAGGTCAAACTCTAGATGATAAAATGACGATATATATATATATATATATATATATTACAATGTACATATATATATATGATAAAATGTCAGAACAAAATATTGTACACAATACAGTAAATGGTCTTAAAAATGTCAGAATGAAAGACTGTAAAGTTATTCAGAGTAGTTTTACCTCCATCAAAACTAAAAAAACACTTAAATTCCTGCTGCATTGAATACTCTGTTCATAGTCATAGTTTTGCTGAAGTTAAGGGTTAAACAGAGCTGTAGTTTCGTCTGTGTTAATGTTTTTCCTCAGTTGAACATGTAAAACACGTCTCCATGAGGTGAAAGAGGCTGAACTTAATGAACCAGCACCAGATCCTGATGTTTTTCCATGATTGACCAGACCGGGTCATGTGACCTGCAGCCAGTGCTGACATCATCAGACCTCCTGATGTCACACAGTGGTTGCGTGTTCGTTTCCACACAGATCCCCCCCCATGTTTTATTACAGACATCTGCACAGACCACAGAGTGTGAACCAGGGTTTCACCAACTCTGTGAGGACATTAAGAGTGAAGACCGAGGAAAAACAAAGTGTAAATGTGTAAATTAAAGGGTTTGGAGATGTTTTAGAGTCAGCGTTCAGATTAAACTACAGGTTAAATGAATGTCAATGAAGGTAAAATCATCTAAAGAAACAGAAACACCAATGTGGGTTGTCATGGAGACCAGAGTTTGAGCTGAGGAGGAAACATTCAGAATGGAAAAGTTAAAGATGCGGTCTGAAACTAAAACTCTGACTGGACGGACTTTGGGCTCCAGATGATCAGACGAGAACATTAAATTGTGGTTGGTTTAAGTGGTTCTTACATTAAATTAGTGACACCAGTTAAAGTGAAACATGAAGAATATCAAGACGCCATAGATGAACGATGATAGGATTTACTTAAAATACCATCAGATTATCACAAAGGTAACATTAACCCAACAGCTGGCAGCTGTGGCCACACATGTAGTTCACCACCACCAGAGTGTGAATGTGTGAGTGAATGAATAATGGGTCAATAATGTAAAGTGCTTCGGGTGCCTTGAAAAGAGCTATAGAAATCTAATCCATTAAGAGATACTCAACACTAATTCTGTTAGCTATCTCTGTGATGTGGTGCTAATATATATAAAAACGAAGAAATGTATGACATGCTTTAGTAAATTTGGTTTTAGAAGCAACAAAAAGTAGATTGTTTGGGTCTTGAGCTGAAAAAAAATTTGGCAAGCATTAGTGTGTCAGTGTCCTGCATAACCAGACTGGTTTAATCCTCAAAAAACTTAACCTATTTTTGTGGCGACTTACAAATGATTTTCTTCTCTACATTTAACCTTTCATAACTGATTCATCGTGTATTATAATGTATTTTAATATTATTCTCTACATTTTGTGTTTTTCAGTGAAAATCAGGTATTTTCCTATATTTAATTCGCTGACCACGTAGATGTCCAAAGTTATTATATAAAAACAGAGAAAACTGAAGAAAATGAGACTTCTTTAACAAAATGTATCATTTACTGAACATAAACCCAGTGTGTCCATCCACTGTCATTGATCCAACTCCATGGGTTTTACTGCTGAATCAATGTTGTAGAAGATAACGATGTTTCCATGGTAACTGCGGAGCCTCTGAACGTCCAAATGGGTCATATCTGATGACCATGAACAGATGAATAACTGTATTTCACACCAATTATTGTCATGTATTGATAGGATTAGTGGATCAACCGGTATTAAAGTTGAATCTAATCTAATCTAATCTAATCTAAACAGTTTACATCAGTAGGTGGTTTGGGTCTGTTTTGGTCTTTGAGAGTTAATGCCATGATGTGATGGTGTTGTAATGGAAAAATGGACATTCACTATGAGAACTGCTGTGAAAGATGGATACAGCTTACTGATCCATATAGACGAGACTTTAAGTTAAAGAAGTATTAGTTGTAATGCTCTTGGTTCATGGACTGAAGTTACAGACTTAAGGATGTTTTCTCCTCGTATTTGTGTTTAGGTTTTGGGTTTTTTTGTGTTGTTTTTAATTTTGTTTAATTATTTCTGACTTTTTTTCCCGTTTTTCCTTCTTTAGATCATGTTAATGTAGCGGTTTAGAATGAAAGCTGCACAGTAAGAGGCAATACACAATATGTATTCAGAAGAAAAAGCCATTGATGTCAGAAACATGTGGCCACTGCAGCGTTTTTAACGGTTTTCAGATAAACCCAGTTACACATACGTAGACAAGATGAGTTGACTGCTGCCGTTTGTCTGTGCAGAAGATTTACAGACTGTAGAAAAATCACACATTGCTCCTTTAATTCTCCTGCAGTTTTCTGTCCTTCTGTCCTCCACTGTATCCTAAAAACAGCCTGGACCTGGGCCGGTCTGCTGCGAACACTCGCCTCTGTGTTCCTGTTTGTTTCCTGAGCTCATACCTCACTTCCTTCCTCTCGCTGTCACAGTGGATTTCCTCACACACTCTCACAGCTGCTTCCTGTTGGTTATAAACGACCACAGTGTTCCTCCGTCGCAGCCGTTAAAGCCAGTATTCACTCTGACCCGTGGCCTCTGATTGGCTGCTGCGTCGTTACAGCAGCGTCTTTATGAGTTTCAACCTAATGAGCAGAGCTGGTGCTTTAACATAACGGCTCAGAAAACAAATGATCAGCTCCAGAAGTGGAAAAACTTTACTACTGTACTTCAGGAGGGTTAAGTTTTCTTTTTATTCCATTTTAACACAAATACCTGCACTTTGTACTCCCTTTATGTTAAAAACAGGCCTTAGTTTAGATGCATTTGAGAAGAATTATTGGTCATTTTCATTGTCGTGCGTTTTTGCAACATAAAGACTGATTTCAACTTAAACGGATGAAACAAGAACGCATAGAAAAGATGATCCATTGGTCAATTCAATGATGAATATCACACATGAGAAAAACAATGTAAAGACAAAAAATTTTAAGATTCAACAAAACAAAAATTTGACAAAAGATGCAACAAAACAAAAACAAGTGGTGCCAGGCACAACAAACCCAGCCCTCGCACATATTGTAGCTGATTTTGGCATCGATCCAGCTGATGTCAACATGTCAACGCGTGTGCTGATGTCAGCATATCAATTGCCTCTACATATGTGCCAAGTTTGAAGTAAACTGAAACAAAATGTATGTTTTTATAGACATTCGAAATTCTGCCCATTATAAGTAAATGGGGAAAAAAAAAAAAGATTTTAAAAATTCATAAAAAATTTGAACTTTGACCTACTTTTCCCAAAATGTAATCACTTCGATTCTGGGTCACTGGCAATATATAAACCCAATTTGGAATGAATTTAACCAATAGTTTTCAACCAAAAATAATACCCCTTGCCTCAGGGGGTGGGGTAAAAAATCAGTAACAGATGCAACAAAACAAAAATAAAGTAAGAGCACAACAAATAATGTAAAAGACGCAACAAGACAAAAACAACATAATAAAACAAACACAATGTAATGACAAGAAAAGGCAGAAGACAAAAATTACAGAAAATGATAAAAGTCATTAAAATCAATGTAGCAAAGGACAAAATTCTTTTTTTTAAAAAATGAAACAACTAAAACTATTAAGAGTCTGGTTTAGATCAGCTCTAGATGTAAAGTGTAATGAGATAACTTGTTATGATGTGGCGCTATATGAATAAAATTTGATTGATTAAAATGGCATAACAAGACAAAAGTTTGGGAAAAAACTACAAGATTGGCAAAAGATTCAACAAAACAAATGATGTAACAAAACAAAAACAATGTAAAAATGCACAAATATTTAAAAGATGCAATAAGCCAAAAATAGTAAAAAATACAAAGACAGTAAAACAGGCACAACATAGTGAGAGAAAAGACAGGACAAAAATGACAAAATTAAGTCAAAGTTACTACAGACTTAATCTAACAGAACTATAATGTAAACTATCAGTTGACATAGGACATGAAGATTATAAGATAATGTCTGGTAGGTTCTCTAGTGTTGATTTGTTGGTTTCAGTAGCTGTGGGTGGGTTCTGGTTGTTTGGACCTGATGTTGATAGTTTAGAATATCAACACTACATAGACCCCCTTTAATCAGACACAGGTCTGGAGTCCCCTTTAGTGCTTTTCAGTTTTTCTACATTTCTAAACCTAAACCGGTCGTTTTAATGAGTTGATCTGTTCTCCATGAACATTCACAGACACTGAGACCTGAGCTGCCTGTATAAACACATCTGTGCCTGGTACTGAAACCACCTCTCAACACCTCAACATCAGCTTCGCTCAATCCGTGACAGAGGGGGCGGGGCCTGTTTATGTTTCGGTTCAGCCAGCATAAATTCTGAGAGGTCAAAGGTCAGTGGATCGGCCAGCATGAGACACAAACAAATCAGAAGATAATGATGGTTCAACTTCTGATGAAAATACTGACGGTGAGAATTCGGGTCTGATGCTTTAAAACCGAAAAAACACTGTATGATGTGATAATATATGACCCATTTATGCTCAGTTTTCACATTCACTACAGAAAACTCTGGAAAAACATCCATGAAATAATGTTTCTGAAACAACTTGGAAAAAAAATATTCAGTGAGTCTTGAGTCATAAACCAGTATTTTTTATTAACATGCAAACCCAACATATGAGCCAATAAGATAAGAAAACTAACACCATTACACTCCGTTTGTTCCAACATGTTAGGTTAAATATTTATGAAATGTAATGAAAAGATCACACTGAGTGTTGTGGGCTGTAAAAACACTATAAAATTCATCTTAAGTGCATCTAATTACTGCATCAGTATCTCTTCTGATTGTATGGTAACGGTTTTCTAACACTTTTCTAAAGTCAATGAATCATCCTCAGGTTTGGTTCGACATTGAGATGAAATGTTAATAACAGTCAGAGAAACGGCAGCATTTTTGTTCTTCACCTTGTCTTTAGCTTAAATCTGTGGTTTGTCCAGTTGCCGCTACTTCCTGAGACAAAATTTCACCTGGACAGGTTTTCATTGTACCTGCAGAGAAAAGAAGACGACGTCAACAGCTACATGTCAATTCTGAGCTCATAAATCATTTAGCATCTATGTTAAACTGTATCATTTTATGATTTATCTTAGGTTCAACTTTGTCATCGCACAAATAAAGGAACTGAACATATCACAGTTAAACATCTAATCTGAAATGCAAAAATAGAAGAAATGATGAAAATAAGTACAGAAAAAACAACTATAGTTAAAGACATATATCTACAACTGTATATAGATGTAATTAGATGTACATAAACCTCACATATGCATAATTATATCTATATGTTGAAACATTTACATGATTTATAAGAGCATATAGAAGACATCTAGCTATTCAAAACCTCAGTCATATGCTCTTGTATGATCAAGATTTCTTCACAAACCTTCATGTCAGTGCATGTTACCACTGTGTGCATCCCAGATAAACTTTTCCACTTGAGTTAAACCTGGTTTCAACATCTCCACTCTGGGTTTTTATTCACAGACTGAACATTTATTTGCGTTACACTTGGACAGACTGTGTTGACACTCACTGTCTGACGCAGTCTGGGATCTGCACATGCTCAGTAGGGATGAAATGGGACAGATCCTGGAGGCTGTCGACGAACTGCAGCTTCCTGCTGAACTTTGAACTTTGAGCATGAAGAGAAGGAGGAAGAGATGGATAATTAAAGTTAAAGAAAAGTAAAACTAAAGCTTAAACTAATGGCGGAAATATTATTCCAAGACAAAATTTGACTTTGACATTGACTTTCTGAGTAAAAATTAAAAAAAAATGTCTTGAGATTCTGTCAGAGTTCACAGTAAATCATCTTATTTTTTTTTTTATTTTTTTTTTAGAAATTTCACTAAACCCATAACCCTTTCTCAGATGAAAACAATGTAAAATGAGCCAGATGAAACTTTGAGTTCACAGCTGATGCAAAATCATAGAAAAACAGAATAAATACATGAGAGGCGGAGGTCTCTGGACCTTTAACCTCCTAAGACCCAGCTAGTTTTTTTTGTCCACATTTGTGGACAAGAGCTCCACAGCTTTATCTTTAAAAAAAAAAAAAAAAAAAAAGCCATTGCAAAGGACATTCAGAATTTTTTTTTTTTTAAATGTATCTGAAAATATGCGTCAGTGTGATGTGAGTGTGTGGTGTGATTCAGAAATGTGTATTCTCCTGGGTCTCAGGAGGTTAAAGGTTAAGTGTTGAATGAACTGATTTGATACTTTTACTATCATTTAGTTTCGTAAATTAATAAACTTACGTTGATGGATCACATAGAAATAAACAATAACTGCACTCCAACCAGTCAACGGTCTAGATCTACAACTGCAGCTGAACTGGAAACTAATGAACTTGACTACAGAGGATGAGGATGCTGAGGCTCAGACCTGATGAAGGGTTTGATGATGGTGATGAGGGCCTTGATGTACCACGTGGGGTGGACCACGTAGAAGCCCTTGAGGTTCTTCCTCAGCCTGAAACCATGCAAAATTAAACCATTACTAAATCACCATAGACGCGTTCACCCTCGCCGATCCACAGGGGCCCAAACAGGAAGTGAAACAGGAAGTTGTCTAGACGTGGTCAGGTGTGCGACACTGAGATATCAGCGACTCTGGGCTTTACTTCCTCCACTTCCTCCTCAGAGCTTTACTGTAGCCCGAACAATGTATATAATATAACATAATATAATATAATATAATATAATATAATAATATGTGCACATTGAAGAACAACTGACATGAGAGTCAATTAGTAAAATAAACATGAGTGATTAATCTTCACATGAAGCTTGAAACAGACGCTGATTCATGTTTTCAACCTGTTCTTGTCTCTGCGGAGGTTTTTAACTGTGAGGATTTTGCGCCACCTGCTGGACGAACACTGACATAACAGCAAATCAGAGAGCATCAATGACGCCTTTCAATGACGCTAAAGCAATAATATTCCGATTAATGTGTTATTCCAAAAAGATTATTGTGTTTAAAGTGTGCAGACACAAAATCGACAATTCATCAATGTTTATTAAATTGACTTTGAACAATTATTAGACTGGTTTATGGGGATGGCTTCGACCACAGGTGCCTTCCCATGTGCTTTGAAAGAAAATCTTCTGAATGTGAATTAACAACAGCTTCATGAATGAAAACACCCAGAATGAACACAGAGGAAAAAGACTGGAAGAGGATGATATGAACAATACTTGTATAAAAATGATTCTGTTGGAGACTTTTTCATTACCATAACAATAACAGTAATGATCATATCGTGCCGTACTTGCGGTGGATGGTGGTGTAACACTCTCTGAGCCAGCTGATTCCTGGCAGTTTGTCCGTCTGACCTCCAGCACAGAGATACACGATCACATAATTCTCCGACACCATCAGATCCAGAGTCCCGACGACATACCTGAGACACAGATTTCAGAATGACACTAAAAAGAAATTCCAACGCCCATGTTTACTGTCTGTAGCCAACAGGGAAAGATAAATAATGCTTCGATCCCATTTGATTTGTGCCATCAGTTACATGCAAATGCAAGGTCCAGGACGATACAACGGAAGTTTTTCTTCTACTAATTTTTCATGGTCTACTTTTATCCTTTGGTACATTTTGTTTTATAGTAAAGCGCTTTGTAACTATTAACCGCCACCGTTATTGTTATTATAATACCACTTTCTTGTAAACATGTACACCATATATACTGTTTTTAGCTATTTACTTTTTAACAGAAATTTTCTATACATTACTCTCTCTCTGGGCATATATGACATGTATTACCTGTTTTTGTTTTTTCATGCATCTGCCTCTTATGCTGTGTTGTGAACCTAGACCTGACCAACTGAAACCACCCCAGACCATAACACTGCCCCCACAGGCTTGTACTGTAGGCACTATGCATGATGGGTCATTATTTCATCCTCCTGTCTTCATCACTCTGAACCAGGTTCAATCTAGACTCATCAGACCACATGACCTTTTGCCATTTAAGCACAGTCCAGTCTTTATGATGTCTACAAAGTGATGGTTGTTTCAGAAATGAGAAGCTCCTCATGCATCAGTAAAGGATAAAAGAACTGGAATGTATTAATCATTGCAGTAATTATCCAATGGGAGTATCTATAAGTTAAATTTGTCAGTCCCACACTTTGATGTAAAACTGATGAAGTATCAAACCATGATGAATCACAACTAGACACATTACACACCTAAAGGTTACATAAATTGTGTTGTAACGTTTGATAATTTTTCACTCATTCTGAAGAACTAAGTAAAAGACATGTAGCTGTTGGTGATGAGTGTGAGATGGGAGTTACATTTACTCCAAGGTTCTTTACAGTCTTAACCACTATGATCTATTGAACTGAACAGTATCGTCACCGATGGCACAGTTCAAACTGGATCTAAAAATCTAAATGAAGGGTCATGGTGGTCCACAGAAAGGGGCGGGACTTCAGATCTCTGTGGTAGAACACACACATCAGACCCTGTGTTTGTTTATATACAACTCATCTACACTATCACCGTGCATTCTGAGTCACAGCTTCAGGACTATAAAGATGGTAAAGGTTTCTTGTACCTGAACAGGTTGTCCATCACATATTGATAATTTTCCAGATTGTTCTCCGGCAGGTAACAGGAAGAGAACACAATGATGTCATTCATGCCGTCTCCATAGTAACCTGGGAGATGACACAGACACACAGGTAACACATCAGTCAGTCAGGTGATGCTTTGTGCAGGTATGTTATGTGGTTTTTTTTTCTTTTACCTCCGTGTGACAGAACCCTAAGGTACGGCTCCAGGACGCTCATGTTGACCCGGCTCTGCTGTGGGGGGTCACCTGTGGAGAAAGAGCGCCACCTGATGCCCTGACTGTCCACCGTGTCCTCTTGATCGAGGCCAGCTCCACACTGAGACCCGGAGCCGGATCTGAGGCGAGGGTCGAGAGGTCTGTAACGACGGGATGCCACGCCAAGGCGCCGCATGTCTTCTATAAAACAGACAGAGGAGGTTAGAACAAAGAGTCTAGAAGCAAAGATGTGAAACTCTGGTGGTTTTTTGACAACCACTTTCGGCCTTAATGGAAGGTAAATAGCTCTGTTGCAATGGAGGGGGTCTACTGAGATCCAGTTTTTGGTGATCTAAGTTCTAAACCTCCTCATCTGTCAAATCAGGGCTGCCCTTTGACCTCTCACCTTCCAGGTCCAGGTCATACATGGGGAAGGGCAGGGACTTGCTGTCAGAGGGTGTTTCTATGGCGTCAAGGTCAAGGTCCAGCCCCGTGCTGTTGTCATCCAGAGACGGAGATAGAAACCCAGATGGGAAATCGTCAGAAATGGTGGACTCACTGCGACCTGAAGATGACATCACAGACCCAATGACATCACAGACCACAACCACATCAAACAGACAGGATGGCGCCATGCTTCAGTTTACATGGTCTGTACCCAGAGAGAGGCTGAGCGCTGGAGCCACCAGGATCTTCTTCTTCTTTGGCCGTGATCCGGACAAGGCCAGCGTGGAGGGCGGGGCTACAGACAGGAAGTGAAATCATAATATCAAAATCTTAACAATTCTGTGACACATTTAGTCTGTACCATAAAATGGTTATGACCTCATTGTCAGTAATAACCAGAGCTCAGTACCTGGTCTGTTTCCCACTGGAGTCGATGATCTGTGCTCTGAGGCCGATTCATCCTCTGTTTCTCCTCTAATGACAACTAATGACACAACGGTGTGATGGGTGGATGTTCTGTTGAGTCATTTCTTCACACTTTTTCCTGACCTTTTTAAATCTCAACTCCGACAACTACATTTTACAATAAAGGACATAGAACTCCTCTAAAACAAACAATTTTGACCAAATACAAACTAAACCAAACCAACAAATCTGCTACTAACACTGATTGAAGCCAAAGGTAAAAACACGAAGTCATTGTCTACCTGGCTGCTCTTCCTCGTCCTCTTCCTCCTGAATTCTGATTGACTTTTGGATTCTGGGCTCTTCCTCATCCTCCTCTTCATCATCTTCTTCTGGACAGACCTGAGGTCCAGACTCACCTGTGGAGTCAACTGATGCTCTAGCCATAACAGCGCAGTGTGTTTCAGCTCCTGTTTCCACCTCCGTCTCCACTGTGGAAAATTAGAAATATTCAGAAAAAATGATAAAAACCTGCTGATGTGAGGTCATGGTCATGTGACACAGGTGGCTCGTGATCACCTGTGTGGTTGTTGGATGGTGATGACAGAGGCAGACAGGTGATTTCTTCAGCTGCAGCAGGAAATGACCTGAAAATAAAAACACAGATTGAGTTTTACTTTATATCTACTTGAAGACTGGATGGAAGGATGGATGTTTTGTTGTTATTGTAAAAATGGAAAAGAAAAAAAGAAAAAAAAAGAAAAAGTTAAAAAAAGCAAACGAAGCTGAATCAATTTAATTATTAGTTTGTAAAAAGGGGGTGGGAGTTTATAAGGTATACTTCTTCCCACGTGTTGGATTGTTCTTTGTTATTGTTAAAAACAATTAAAGGCTGCCTTTTCCAAAATTGGGGTCACAATCTGATTTTATTTGGTTACATATTCAACAAGGGGAGGGGATTGGAAATGAAGATGAAAAATGGAAATGGAGATATGTATTGTAAAAAGTTACTTAATTACTCATCATGTATTTTTATTATGCATTCTCTAAAAGCAGTCAGCAGCACTAAAACAACATATAAATTTAGAAGTCGAGTACAACAGGGTAAGGCCACGCTCAAAACATTAAAGCTAAACTCCGTTGCGGCCTCGCCTACACACCAAGGCCATACCCTGTGGGAGCCGTTGAACATGATATATCACTAAGGTGTTTTTGTCAGACACATGTGCAGTATTATAAGGCCAGGTTTGTGAGCTAATGCGGAGGCCCTCAATACCAGCCATAACTGTCCTTCTGCACCCCGGCGTAAGCAGGGGCGACAGACGGGACATGAGGTCAAACACAGCTGACACCTCAGCTATGTATGGCTGTTTCACTGTGACTGTGAGATATACTGCTGCACATGTGTCCTGGTCAGATTCTAATGGAAGAGGGACAAAGAAAAGCACCTCAAAGAGGAGCAGGGGAGAAACCCGGCCCAAGCAGACTCAACTCAACTTTACACGGACAAAGTGCTGTACACAGACATAAAAACAAATAAAACACATAAAAGAATTTCTAAAAACAATCAAGTCATTTTACATTAAAACAATAAAAGCCAAAGAGAAAAAATATATTGTAAAAAGAAGAGAAATCCATCTTCCATTGGAATTTGGGTGTAAATCCCCCATACACGGGGGCATCAGAAAGGTCTAAAAGGACATGTACATTTTCAACAGCAGCTTGTTCTCTTGAGGCCTGCTCATTGTGTTTGCTGCCACACCGGACCCCCTCCAGACTCTGCCTCATTTTTGGACGACCGAAGATTAGAACTTTAGCTATAACAAAGACAAGTATCTTAAGATAGAAGATTTATATAAGAGTTCCATAACTGTCAGTATATAGAAAATTAAATGCACAAATTTATGTGGTTGTGACAAACTTACAATTACACTGTGCACATCCTATTATTGCTGTGATTATCATTAATCTGAAGTTCCCTGTTAAGAATTTTTAAGGATCTGTGAGAATCCCGTGAAATATTGACTATTAAGATTTTTAAGGATACAAGAACTCTGTAATACCTTAATTCAACTTTTAAGGCTTTTTAAAGATCTGAAAAAATGGTGTAAAATCTTATGCTACTGTTGAGAATCCTGTGAAATCTGACTACTGAAAAATAAATCATCATGCTTATTTTTAATGACTAAAAATGACAAGCAGGAAAAATCATAGAAGACTGGTCTGACCTGGAGGGGTCTTCCTCCTCCTCTTCTTCCTGTTCGTCCTGTCTGGACTCCATTCTGTTCCTGCTGCAGGTGTGAAAACAATAACAGAACTAGAGTTTAGTTTAAGTATAGAGTCCAGCGTGTATCGTATAGTAATGATTAGAAACAGCTTTTACTAACCTGTCAGCCTGGATGCTGACTCGAGTATTAAACCATAAGACTCAGATTGAGCTGAATCATGAGGACGGTCATGTTGAAACAGGAAAGAGACAAAGTCAAACAGTTCACAATAAAACACACCTTCAGAACAGGTAAAACACACACACCTTGGGAACAGGTTAAAGTCTTATCGAGCTCTGTGTGCAGATCTTATCACAATTTGTGCACAAGGAGACAGACACAGGACATTTTCAATTAACTCATGTTAAATGTTGTTTTATATGTTCAGTGTTTTGCTGTAGAAGAGCAGCTGTGGTTTCATTTAACTGAAATTAAAAGACAGAACAAAACTCAGACTCACAGGTTGAAGTAGACCCCAGCAGCTCCGATGGCCGAGGCAGATGAAACAGACTGGAGATGGACAGGTGGGGAGTGAGACAGGTAGACAAACACACCTGAACACTGATCTGACAACTGTATGGTCACACTTTCTTTATGATCGGACTCTGACTCACCTGTCTCTCTCTCCTTCTCTGAACTTTCAGTCAACAGGACGTCAGGAGGCGTGGTGTGTTCAGGTGCGTCGGTACAGTACAGTAAAGGTCCTGCCCCTGTTGGCACGGTAACCCTAACTGTGCAAGCAGCAGGGGTGTGGAGGTGGAGCTGTAGTGAGCATGCCCAGACCTGCTGTGTATGTCGAAAAGGTTGTGGGTGTGATGGAGTTAAAAACTCCACATTAGTTTTAAATACATTTAATGAAGCTCCACCTGAAGACAAGTTAAGTCCAGTTTGATGTGACTCATCATGTTTCATAAACAGATACAACAAATCAATCATTAAAGTTGTCTGAAGACAGTGTGATGTTATAGCTACAGATGGACACTTTTTCAGGTCAGATCTTGACACCAGAGCCTTAGTTAGATCTTCGAAGCATTTTCATTTTTGTTGAAAATTGAATCACATTTTTAACTTGTTGAAAACTTTTTTTTTCCTCTTTTCTACAGTTGGATCACTATGAATCCTCACAAATCTGGACCTTTACACTGCAGCCTTCAGAAATGATGAGTTTTATTTTGAACACAAGAAAGAACAAGATCACAAATAATGAAAAGAAAAAAAACCCAAAGATTCCAAAAGAATACAGAAAGCAACGAGCCAAGACCAAACAAAAATGACAGATAAAATGTACAGTTACTTCAATTTAACGTGATTGCCAATGAAGGAAAGGTATGAGGTTAAGAATTTGACACTGAAAGTAAGGAAGGGCAGGACTAGTTAAGCTTTTGCTTCTTTCTGTGTATTTGAGTTGAGACATATGATTTAAGTTAATTTTATTGTATTTCGTTACTTTTTCTGTGATTAATGACCATTGATGGGTCCGTAATCAATTTTTTGCTTTTATTGGTTTTGTTTTTTCATTATTACTTCAAAGTTGGAGACAAATAAACTAATTATTATTTTGTGTCTGAAAATGGAGAGAAGCTGATCTTATCTTGTCCCACCCAAATTAATGATTATTGTTTCGAGTGATAATGCGATACATATAGAAGCAAAAAAAATAAATAAAAAGAGAAAAGTCAGGGATTACTTTTGAAATTTAAATTAAACAGTAACTTTTGGGTACTTCAGTCAAACCAAGATAAACATTATTCTGCCCAAGTCTTAGATTTAAATCTGATTTTCACTTTGGCTGCCGAATTTGGTGAACAGTCTTCGAGAAAGCGGTTGGAGAAATTTTCCGTTCAAATATTTTAAAAATTCATTTAAAAAAATGTCAAAAAATTTATTCAGCCATTAAACTGTGCAGTGCACCTCTCTTAGTGGTAAAGAAAATGTGTGTCGAAAATGAAAAGAACCGGGTGAATAGTCTTCAAGAAATCAGTTGGACAATAATCTTGAACAGACAAATGGAATTCCTGGTATTACTCTATACCATATACAGTAATGCAGGATAGGAGTTAAAATATTCTCTCTCAATGATGCCCTAAATCCAACAGGAAGTCAACTATTTTGGTATCATTTTTGATGCAATTGTTGGCTATGTCTAAGAACTGACACAAAAGGTTAATTACGTTAAACAATTCACTTAACTGAACCACAAGCAATATTAGATGTGAGCAAAATATTCTTATCTATTTGTTATCACATTAACTGTATATATGGCAGGACAGTGAATGCAGGTATAAAATTGCTTGAACTATGTTTATTATTTTAGCCTTGACATGAGTAAACATGTTCAAACCAAAGACTCCAACAGCTTTGACACTTAAGTAAAAAATTAAAAAAACGCAGAAAGGCATTTCAACAAACTTTTTTTATGTTGAATTTATCCTAAATTTTAAAGCCAACATTTTCACTTTTACAGCAGATCATCAAATGCAGGGATAGGAAGGTGGTGTAATTAATTCAGTTCCTTTTGTTTTTAACATCTTTGTTTTCCTCTTAGTACTTCTGTTGCTCAAAATAAACTCAAAATGCTACCTGTTCATTGTAACATATTCATTGTCCATCTGCATTTCCAGTGGCTGTCAGAACTCAGACCAAATTTCAAATTATTGACAATTTCTAAACAATAATTCACAATGAAACTTTTACAAGTGCTAGTATTTTTACCTCCGCCAAGGAGGTTACGTATTCACCAGGGTTTGTTAGTCTGTTTGTTCGCAACATAACTCAAAAAGATATGGATGGATTTTAATAAAATTTTCAGGAAATGTCCATGGGACAAGGAACAAGTGATTAGATTTTGGGGGTGATCCAGATCATCGTCTGGATCCAGGATGAATAAATATTTTTTGTGATATGGCCCAATACCCTTGAAGTGGGTAACCTAGCAACAGACAAACAACAGGGCAATAGACTTGTATACTGCTGTTGTTACAGAGAGCTGCCTTGATGGAGGTCTGCGCTCTTCAAGTGCTTTTCTAGTTATAATTGTGGTGTGAACATAAACTATATAATGTATACAAAATACTGTTTTGATTGCTGGTCAAGGCAGACAACCATCCACCAGGAGCCGAGGTTTGCTCAAGGTTTCTGCCTGTTAAAAGGAAGTTTTTCCTCGCCGCTGTTTGCTCCTGGAGGATTCTATTGGGTTTCTGTAAATTGGCTTGAGAGTCTGGTTTAGACCAGCTCTCTATATAAAGTGCCATGAGATAACTTCTGTTATGATTTGGCGCTATATAAATAAAATTTGATTTGATTTGATTCACACACTTTGTTCAAGATGATGAGGAAAAAATAAAGTATCAGAATTTGCCATTCAGTTGTAATAACTGATATTGGGAAGCTATTTAGATTCCATACAGCCCAAAGAGCTTAATTCTTTTATCCACAGGGTTTGATCAATGTAAAAGAAATCTAACAGGTTTGATTTCAAGCCAAACTCTGTACTGGGCTGTTTACTGAATTTTACCATTAAGTGCTGAACATGATTCAGCTCATGTTCCCGAATGGAACGTAATGAAACTGTTCATGAATTAAAGTGCAGTGACTCCAGGCCACTGAATTGTTTCCATACTGGTGAATGTTTAGATTGTCATGTCTGCTCTCACCACAACAAACACTTGAACTGTCTCTGAAGACGGCAGCTAAATCTGAAGAACTATGAGCAGTTTACTGCTAAGTCGAGACAGTGACAGGAAGGAGATCACATTTCAGAAATTAGTACAATCTCCTTCATGTCACTGTCTCGACTTAGCAGTAAACTGCTCACAGTTCTTCAGATTTAGCTGCCGTTTGTTTGTTTGCAACAAACATAATATATTTATCACAATGTCATGTTGCTCATTACAGTAACATGACATTGTAAGTTAACTTTAGTGCGATGATGCTGTTAGCACGGATTGCTAACTTTGGAAGCTTCCGAATTTGACACAACTTGTCATAATGACAAGTGTCAGTGAAGCTGGTTTGCATGAATCAAATGTTTGGATTGGACCATCAAAACCAGGAAATGACCCAACTTTACCCATCAACCTCATTCATTATGAGGAATCATTTAGCCCTGCATCAGGCGACCAGTAGGTGACACAGAAAAGTCTGTGAAACACAACACAAACATCCTGACCCGTCCAATCAGAGAGCTTCGTCTGCTCCTGTGTGATTCTGTTGGTGAGCATTAAGCCCCGCCCTCCACCTGAATGTGGCGTCACACAGTGCACACTGGTAGGGTTTCTCTCCGGTGTGTATTCTCATGTGCTCCATCAGTTTGTCTTTGCGTCTGAAGGGTTTTCCGCAGTCCGGACAGCGGTGCGGCAGCTCGTCGACATGCGTCTGCATGTGTCTCTGCAGGTGATTGGCCGACACCACTCGCAGGCCGCATAGCGCGCAGGCATAGCGTTTGCTGTCTCCGGTGTGCGTGCGCAGGTGTCGTCGCAGGTGTCCGCGGTCACCATAGCTGCGGCCACAGTCTCTGCAGCTGAACGGCCGCTCGCCGCTGTGCGCCCTCATATGGCCGCTCAGGTGTTCCTTCCTCTTGTAGGCCTTCCCACAAACCACACACAGGTGCTTTCTCTCACCTGGACAAGAGAACACTTTATCACCTAACCTGTGTCTGCTTCAGATCAGCTTTTGTCACTGTGCAGCATGAGCTAGAGCTGTTCAAAGATGGTAGATGATACATTTTGTTAACAGCTAGCAACGATAATTATCACGATGAACATTAAATCATTATTTGCTTAAATTTAAACACTGGCTTTTGGTCCTCAACAAAAGATGAAGACAGCAGATGTTTATTTGTAGTTTTAAATAATTTGTAAAAGAACTAACACAACAAAAATATCAGAAAGGATGGAACTATGTAAAAGAACCTATGTTAAAAACTATAAGACACAAAACAACACAAAAATGTAAACGATGTAAGACAGTTAGAAGACATGTCTCACAGCCTGTCCTCATTGTACCTGAGTGTGTGAGCAGGTGTCGGGTCAGGTGGCTCTTGGCAGTGAAGCTCAGGCTGCAGGTCTGACAGCTGAACGGTCGCTCTCCGCTGTGGGTCCGCAGGTGCTCCACCAGCGCCTGGTTGTGAAGGAAACACTTCCCGCAGTCATGACAACAGAATGGCCGCTCGCCGCTATGCGTCTTCTCATGCGCCGACAGCAGCGCTTTGCTCCTGAAGCTCTTGTCACAGTCGGGACACTGGAACGGCCTCTCACCGGTGTGTGTCCTCTGGTGGATCTGCAGACGACACGGCCGGTCGAAGCTCTTCAAACACACGTCACACGAGTACGTCTTCTTCACTCTCACGTCACCATTGCCAGACCTCTTGCTCTTCCTGTTTGGTTTGTCTCTGCCACTCTGGGACAAAGCCGGCTCTTCATCTGCTGCATCATCACTCTGTTGAGGACTGAAGTCTGGATCCTGGTTATTTCCATCTTCACCTTCTTCACCTTTTAACTCCTCGTCATCCTCCTCCTCCTCCTGTTCAGACCCACCTTCATGGAAATTTGGGTAAACGACAGTCTGCACCTCTGAATTAAAACAAGAGAGGTTGATTTATTTAGGGATGCATGGGTGTATTGGTAGACCAACACATTTCAGCTTGTGGCCTTCAATGTAATCATGTTTAAATCATCAGTATTGATCTGCAGTACAATGAGTAGTACTGCATTAAAGATATTAAATCACACCGATTTCTCTGCCTCTGATTTCACAGTAAAGGCAAGTACAGGGTCAATTCTCTTAATGCAGTCCAACTTTGTTTGGTTTCTCCCGGGCTACCTGGCTGGGGGGGTTGGCCCCATCATTCTAAACACAACAGACATGGTTGCCACGGCGATCTAAACACAACAGAAACAGTTGTCGGGGATATAAAAAGGACAACAGCAGGACGCTCTTAACAGAACGGATGCTCTCTCTGGCTTGCTCTCTGCCTGGCTGCACCAACACCTCCTTCTCTTACCTTTTTATTACCTTTTACTTTATTATGGTGTCTGGATAACTGCACCAGTTACTTAATAAATTCTACTTGTTTGCCATCATCCCCTTGGGTTTGTTTGTTTTGTCAAGGCACCATGAGCCCGCCTTGACAAATGCTTTGATAACCTGTGGCTGCTCCGGTACTGACACAGAACCAGAAATTCCCACTTCCACACTCCAAAACTACTTTCCACATCTAAACTCATTCATTCATACTTAAAGGTGAAATCTGAACCAGATGAAACAAATACATTTTCTGACATTTAACATTCTATTTGCGAAATCACATAAAAACTATACATTTATGTATTTTACTCTCCTCTAGACCACAATAAGTGGATCCACATTGATGGATTTGTACATAGTATTGTGTTGTGTATGTAGAATTGGAATATCTCACTTTTTTTGCAATGTTCCTTAGTAAAATAAAGGTTTTACACATTACAAAGAGTCTTCAGCCTCTCTGGGATAATGTAGTCCAAATATAGTGCTAGAAATTAGGAGGCAGTGAGGTCTAAATGTGAAATAAATCTGTGAAATCTCCATTTTTGTTTCCTTACAGTTAAAGTTTTCCACCATCAGAAACTGTGGGTCTTTAGACTCTGGGATATGAATCACATAGAGATCAGACGTGTTTTGTGTAGAGACAAAACAGTACTATTGTACACATAGCCCAGTAAACTCTCTTTTTGAAACTTAGAATGATAAAATAAAGGTTTCATATACCAAAAAAATATATATTCTAAGGGCCTCTGAGGGAAACTTTGGCTCAGATTTGACCTGTCTTAATATTGTGGTTATAGATCTGGACCAGGTCTGGATGTGAAAAATCAATGAAATAACTACTTTTTCGACTATTTTACAAAGTTTTTACAAATGAAAAAGTTGATTTCAGACACCTTACTGCTTTACACTCATCTAAACTCGTCTTCTCCAGTACCCAGGGTTCGTATCTCCGCGGTGCCTGGCCGCTCTGCCCTGTGGTCTCACCTGGATGTCCGTCCTGCCTCTCGGCCGCAGGTGAAGCGTTTCGCCGCCGTCCGCCATCTTGCTTGTTGCCGGTCCGAACTTCCTCCTGGATGTCCATCACCGTCCTCTCCACCGCGTCGAAGATCTCCAGGGCTGCTGCAGACAGACGCTCTGACACGAACCGCTTCAACTGCTGCAGCTTCGGCAGGCTCTGCTCCGGTACCGACACGGAAGCAGACATTACCGAACTCTTCAGATATACAGAAAACACGGGAGAACACCGTCTCTACTGCCGATGCCGATTCGACATGCTAACACGAGCACGACGGTCAAACGTCAACCTCTTCATCTTCTTCCGTATTTCCGGCAGGCTAGATATTGCTGCCTCTCACAGGTCAGGCTTGGTAGTGACTTTAAGCATGCGCCTCCTTCAGAGGCAGAAAACACCTGTTGCTGATATAAAATCCAGGACTGCTTTCAGATTTAAAATGTGTCACAACGATATTCTGTCAGTTCCTGAACGACAACACTGACAACATTTGCTCTCTCTGTCCCTTGTATATTCTACAGTCCATTAGTACATGATCTACAGTCTGTAGTTTATTGCCAGGTCTAGTATTTAGTAGAGAAATAAACTTTCAAAAAGTAAAAAAATTATAATATAAAAAAAACCCTCATACGTACTTAAATATATTTTTATGTTACAGGATTTATTAGTAAGTTTTACACAACACTTTTATCTCAGCTAGGAGATAAAATTTAAAAAAACCCACATACAACAAAATATGTAAAATCCCTAAATAGGCAAATACACTCCTGGATTTATGAGAAAATACACAATAAACAATGTTCCAGGATTTATGCATATTTGTTTTTTAATCAATCAGTTTATTTCATATATTACATTTTCCTGATGTGATTATTGAAAATTCAAGTTTCCTGTCAGATCTGCAGAAATCTCATTCATTCACATGTTCAAGTCACAACCATTTAGGGTTTTTTGACTTACAAAATATACACAAGACTGTGACTACAAAGCATGGGCATTGCAA
Organism: Apogon talboti; assembly: GCA_037367365.1. NCBI lineage: Eukaryota > Metazoa > Chordata > Actinopteri > Kurtiformes > Apogonidae > Apogon > Apogon talboti. The sequence continues at coordinate 31,596,935 of JAPQRQ010000003.1, read as the reverse complement.
CTGCTAACTTCCCACACTTAAGGAAAATCAGCATGTGTTAGTTCCAAATGACTTTCCAGTTTTGACATTTTGGTTCTAACATGTCATACACACACTTGGGGTTCAGTCCTTTTAATTGCCATCCGTATTTTACAGAGGAGTATGTGCAGATTTACAGAAGACACTCAGGCCATATTTGTACTAAATCAGCCCTGCAAATGTCTTCCAGTCTATCACCTACTGTACAACTTAAACAAACTTAAAGTCTGACATTATATTGTACTTCTTTATTTAAATACACACTTTGCGACCCACTAGCTGAGAGCGCTGGTGTTAGGTGACCTATTCTGATCCCAAAATGGCTAATTTTGCAAATAGAGCAGTTTTTGTGACCATACAAGCTTGTATTAACTGAGTATCCTTTACTAAACATCTGTCAACATGAACAGTTTATGACACATTGACTGTGGGTGCATCTGACTGAACTTACAGCTATAGTGAAAATGCCAATGCCGGCTTTAAAAGAGGAAACGAGCTCAGAAAGACATGCGTCGCATGCCGCAGCCCAACACTTCCCACCCATCAAACGTGATGGATGTTAAAGAGACAAGAGCATAATGGACAGAATCATCAGCTTCATCCTTTACAAACAGTGAAGATGTCATGTCATGAAGAGATCATGTTTAATGATATTTCTCCAAATTTCAAGAAAACTGAAACATATTTAAAACATACAAAACTATCATTTCCTGCATATACAAAAAGAGTAACCAGACAGATTTCAGTATGACGGAATCATCAATAAAATTAATGATAGCATCATTATAATAACATTGGGTAAATTTTCAACAGTGACTAATAAAAGAACAACAACAAAAAGAGCAAAACCATTAATAAACAAACCTTCGAGCCCTGGGAGTCTGAACTACACACTGCTAACTGCATTTCCACCTCAAAGAAAGCTTTTTTTAATTCATCTTCATTATCATCTTGTGTCTTTTACAGTATTTTTGCCTTGTTACATCTATTAAGTTGTTTTCCCTCCTCTTACACGGTTTGTCTTTGTTGTGTCAACCAGATTTTGCTCTATTACATACTTTTCATCTTGTGTCTTTCACGTCATCATATTACACTTCATCCTTGATTTCCCTTTCAGACCCTCTTTGTATTATTTCAACTATTCTGTAACGCAGGTCTTGTTACATTTTAATACCTCTAAAAGTCTGAGTCTGGGGTATTAAAAAAAAAACAATGACAATGCTTCGAAATGGTTTGAACATTTTTCTGTGTTTAACATTCACCAATGCACTCTATATTCACTAGCCATCATCTATATGATTTAAACTATAACTATTTACAAATCCATTCCTTGGTCTGGAATTAGGTAACAGCAGGATCGAAAGCTGTCCACCTTTATCCCATTAGGAGAATTTAGAAATACTCTGAGAATTAGAGAAAGCATGTCTGGATTGTTCCTGCTTTTAGTATTTAACCTGCTCTAATTTATATACTATATGAAATGTAGCGTTGTAACTAAATGTTGTAATTCTGTCCAAAACAGGTCTCCCTATATGAAGACTGCATGTCTCAATGAGACTACCTGTATAAATAAAGGTTAAATCACTCATTCATCCTTTCTTCAGACTGCTTGATCCTCTAACGGGGTGCAGGGGGTGTTGGAGTCTATCCCAGCCACCAATGGGCAAATGTGAGGGTCATCCTGAACGTGTTGCCAGTTCACCACAGGGCTGAACAACCATTAGACAAACGAACAACCATTCACGCCTATGGGTGAATTCAGATTGACCAATTAACCTATTAAAGGTGCATGTCTTTGGATGAGAGGAGGAGCCGGACAGAACCCATATAGACATGGGCAGAACATGCAAACCCCACAAAGAAAGATCCCCCTCACAAAGTTAAATAAAATAAAAAAATATGATGCATAAATCTTTGTTAAACAAGACACATGACACAGCCTATTTAACTACGGAGCGAATTAAACTTAAGTGTACACACACAGAAAATTTCACATCTTTACAAACCTTGGAACTCATCTGACTTTGTGTCTCAAACTATGGCTGCAGATACATCAGCTGAACATCAGTACTGGTCGACAGGTACAGTGGTCGATGTTTGTCTGGGCTATTGGACCAAATTGCGTGATTGTATTTGTGTTCAAAGATATTGTGTCGAGTTCCTGACAGACTTTAACGTCGAACAGTTAGGTTTTTTCCCCATTGAGATTTTGTTGTCTCCCTGATGATGATAACACAAACAGGATAAACATCCCTTGCAGTAAACATTTTGGCCAAGAATTTCACAACCACAAACTCCAGAATGATTTACTGTGTTGTTTGAGCTCAGACATACGGTGGCCACTTCTCATCACAGGTGTTTTCAGTCTGGTCATCAGCATGACTGGTTTTAGATTTATTTGGATTCCTGATTGTGTCTCTGTCCGGTAGAGTGTCTCTCTTGTGTATGGACCTTCATATGTCTCGTAACATCAAATTTATGTTGGAAGGTTTTCTGACAGACTGGACAGCTGTGCCATTTTCCTGTGTGAGGCCTGTTCTGAACATCTTTCTTTGATCCTGAACTGTGAACTTTTCTGACTGAGGTTTTCTTGTGCTTTTTCACAGACTGCCCTTTGGAAAACACTTTATTACACTCAGAGCACTGATGCCGTTTGCCTTGACACTTCCCCCGTTTCTGATCATCATCACCCTCAGAGTCAGAAGAGTTTTCAGTCTTGTCATCTGAATCCGTTTGATTCTGTGACTTTAAGCTGCTGCCTGGTTTTGGACTCCCACAGTCCTCTCCGTTAGCATCAGTTTCCATGTGTTCATATATACTGGCAGTTGGAGGTGCCATCTTTGAGTGTAAATATGACCGACGTCTCCTATTCTGCTTCTGATTGCTGTTGCCGTCCTCCGAGTCAGAGGAGTTGTCAGTGTTTTCAGCATCTGATGGTAAATCTGGTTCTGGATCTGATCCTCCACAGTCCTCTTTAGGGGTTTCCATTGTATTTTCCACAGTTTGTCCTTGATGAAACTGTGAGACCTGAGTCGTCGCTCCACCATCTTCAGTTTTCATATCGATTGTGATCTGGGTGGTATCAGTCCTCTCCGGCACTTCAAACTCCTCCTGTATGATCAGCACTTCCCTCTGTTCCTCTTTAATATAGGGAACTTGAGGACACTCCTGGACTAGACTAGGGCTCCACTCCTGCTTCTCTTCTTTCACCACCTTCACGATCTGGATGTCTGGATTACTTACTGTGATAGAAACACAGTGTAATGTGTAAGAGTAATACAACACATTAGTAAAGTCAGCTGTTGTGATGGCACTTATTTATCATTTGCTACAGCTTTTCAAAAGTTCAACAGCACTAAAAATATGCTGAAAATTGTCCAAAATTACATTTAATTTAGTGAAAACATAATATTTTCTTGGGGTAGGAGTCCCCAGATGCTCCATATACAGCAGCTGGGACAGCTATCTCCAACGCATTCCTGGGCTGATACAAATACAAGGACAAAGACAGTTTGGAGGCACATCACACACACACCCAAGGACAGGGACTGATAACACATCCCCCTCCAATCCTCCTCTTCGTCTGCTCTGACCTGACCTGTACTCTGTCTCCCCGTATTTGTGGTACATTTCGTGTCCTTCAAAAAATTCCAGGCACGTAAACACGTGCTAATGTGTCAATGTATAATGTCATATATGTGCTTGCTTTA
>JAPQRQ010000003.1:31562279-31586153 GCA_037367365.1 Apogon talboti | reverse complement strand
AGTGATGATAGTCTGAACGGTGATTGTTGGAAAGATGTCTATGAACACCAGTCAGGGACTAAATCCTCTAAGAAGACAAACAGGAAGGAGGTCACCAACACACCTGGGGACAAAATGGAACATAATGACTTCACTGTAACTGTTGTGGGATGTGAAATGAAAAATCAGTGCTCGGAGTGTGGGAAAATATTTGGCACAAAGTCACAATTGAAAGTACACAGTAGAGTTCACACAGGAGAGAAACCATTTCTTTGTTCGGTGTGTGGAAAAAATTTTGCACAAAAATCCAACTTACTTTCTCATATGAAGCTCCACACCGGGGAAAAATCATTTAGTTGTTTCGTTTGCGGTAAAAAATTCGCACAGCACTCAAATTTAATTAATCATGTGAAAATGCATACAGAACAGAAAGCATTCAGCTGTTCAGAATGTGGTAAAAAATTTGCTTTTAAATCAGGCTTAATTCATCACATGAAATGCCACACAGGTGAAAAACCTTTCAGCTGCTCGGTTTGTCAGAAAAGTTTCATCTACGAACGTGTTCTGCGGTTACACATGGTGAGTCACACGGGAGAGAAGGCCTTCGCTTGTTCAGAATGCGGTAAAAAGTTTGGCCTCAAGTCGAATTTGCTTCGTCACATGAAAGGTCACACAGGACAGAAACCGTACAGCTGTTCAGTTTGTCAGAAACAGTTCAGACAGAAGAGCGATGTTCAGATCCACATGAAGATCCACACGAGAGAGAAGACGACACGTTCAGGTGTAGAAGACGCCGAGTGAAACTCCAATGCGAGAAAAGGTTACATTTAATACATGCTTCACCAGCTGATGAGCAGGCCAGCTGTTGCCATGGTAACAGCAACACTCACTTGACCTGTAATTGCCGACATCCTGAGATTATGTCTGATACATCAAACTCTGCTTTGACATCTCATTAAAAGCTATTTTTTAGAAAAACTATTATCTATAATTTTAGGTATTCTTTTGTTGTTAAGGCTGCTATTACTGTATTATTTAATCTCTATGTGACTTTGTCTCTTTGAGGCCTCCATAACTAAAGCCTTTTATTGTTATTATTATTTAAGCGCAAGGTGATGAGCTGATTTTATGCTATTACCAAAAAGGAACAGTGTAAAAGAAACACTAAAACAATGAGGTAAATAGTGCAAAAAGACAGAAATGGTATAAAAACAAAAACAAAAAAAACAGTGAAAGTGAAGTAAGGCCAAGCAATCAACAAAAAACCTATGCAACAAAAACAACAAAAGATTATGAAAAATTCATCAAACATGTACCATGACAAAAACAATTATGTAAGGTACAAAGAAGCAAACATTTTACTAAAAGACGAGAAAACGATGTAAAAGACACAAAAACAAAGTACGGCAAAGTAATAGATACAACAGCAGTAGAATGATGGAACAAGACAAAAAGTGTAAAAGAAAACAAGAAAAATAAGTTAAATGTGCAACATGATGAAAATGATGTAGAAAATCCAACAAAACAGGAGTTTTACAAAAAGGTGGTGAGACCAAAATGAAGCAAAAAGATTAAAACAATGCAAAAAGACAAAGCTGGGGCCAAAATGAATTCAAATCTACAACAAAAAGGACAAGATGAAAAGAAAAATGGTGTAAAAGATGCAATAAGACCAAAACAATGCAACAAGATGAAAATGAAATAAAATGTGACTTTTTAAAAAAGTTTTACTGTTGTATTATTTTCTTTGTCAAACAGTTTGTAACTTTGTTCAAAGCATTGCTCCATAAACAAAGACTATTACTATTATTTTTTACTGAGGCAAGGGGTATATGTTTTTGGTTCGGTTTGTTTCTTTAATGCTTTAGCAGTAAAACTATTGGTTGACTTCATACCAAGTTGGGTTTATATATTTCCAGTCACCCAGAATAGATATGATTACATTTTGGGAAAACTAGGTCAAAGTTCAAATTGTTTTTTTAAAAATCTTCCCATTTACATATAATGGGAAAAATACGTGTGAGGGGCGGGGTTTGTTGTGCCTGGCACCACTTATTATTATTATTGTTATTACCTTGTATGTACTTCCTCTTCTGTTTCTGAGAAATAAATGCACTTGGATTTAATTCTTGGTTTTATAGTCTCTTATTTAATCCCAGAACATGTTTGCGAGCGTTGCTGTCTTTTGGAAGGGTTTTCTTTCCACATCACACACACGAGGACGTTCATCAAACACCAAGAAATGAGGCGACACAGTTTGACTCAGAGTTTAGTTTTTTTACTGACAATTTGCCAAATTAAATCCAAAGCGAACAGAGCAAGGCAGCGCTCACACAGTCAGACTGAAGCTCAGCTGTCAGCACACCAACCAACGAAACGACAGGGGACGTCCGCCCACCGATCACAGAGGCATGATGGGAAACGTTCGCCGGAGCAACACGCTTCAGAGTCAGAACGACTAAAATCCCACTGAGGAGATTTTCACACAGCGATGGTTTCATTTCACTGCAGCAGAAACAAAGTACAGAAGCCCAAATCTGCCGAAAACAATTAATACATGACAAAAACCAACTGTGAGAAATGGCGCAATTTCTCAGATTTGCAGAGGTGGTATTTTACAACATTTTTGAGTTACATAAATATCATCTTACTCTTGTTTTGCCTTGGGTTGTGTTTCTCATGTTGCATCTTTAACTCAATCTTTTTGTCCATTTTACTTCCCATGTGTCTTGTTAGATCATTTTTGTCATGTCTTTAGTGTATTTTACTAAATTGTCTTGTTCCACTGTTTTCCTGGTGCATACTTTACTCATTTTTTGTCGTCATGTTTCCCTCGTGTTGCGTCTTTTACTGAATTTAAATAAAAGTCAAGTAGCAAATAATATATGCAACAAACTAAGGATCATGTAAGACATGTTTTTGTCTTTTATGTCATTTTCATCTTATTTCTTCTTCATGTTGTTTGGTTAGGTCATTTACATCGCTTTTGTTTTGTATGAAATATATGGAGTAATTTACTCTGTCAAAATAAAAATAAAAAGAATATGGAATAAACTGTCGAATGATTTTGTTGTGGATTTTGTTTCTAACAGATTTGGGCTTGTGTAGACGTAAGTTGGTTTTGGACAGATAAAGATAAATAAGGGGTCATCGATGTGAAATTAACAGTTGGTCCCGAGTTTATTTCACCTTAATGACCAGGTCGCTGCACACGTTCCTACTTATTACAGAGAAAATACTGATTCCAAAGTGGTTTTACTGATCTAAAATTGCCCTCAGAGTCTATGATCGGGACTGTTGCTCATAAATATTAGGTCGTAGAATCAAATGTTCAGCAGAGCCATGAAATACAGACAAACCATCCCCATCATTTGTGTTCAGTGGTTAAATACTGATCCATTTCCACGTGTTACAGGAGCCGTTTTTGTAAAAAGCCGTTGTCACCGTGCTGTGCTGAGTTTCAGGAGGTAAATACACGACTCATCTCGGCACCGACAGCGAAAAATCAGATGTTAACGGTTAAAATCTGCATCACAGAACAGACTTGACTGGACTTCAGAGCTCATAGGAACAAAAAGCAGAGTGTTGACATATTGGCTGAAGTTTGGCGTACAGTTTAGTTTCAGATGGTAACAGGAAGTGGAGTGGAAAAAAAAAAACAAAAACAAAGATTATGACACTTAATCAGAAGAAAAACGGGTTTTCTTTGCTTTTAGTCTCCACTTCAGTACAGATGCAGACGTTTCTGCTTCAAACATGTCATTTTTTACACAAGATTCATTTTAAGGACCTGAAACAAACGACTAGAGCTGCAACCACAGATTAAACCATTAGTTGTTGATGGATAATTGGTTTGAGTGGTGACTCATTTCACACATTGTACAAAGGACATAAGTACTTCCTGTCTCAATAGTACAACACTTTGAAATGGGAGAAGAAATGCATATTTAAACCAAAATGGCCGCCTTTCTGTTCTGTTTAGGATAGAATATGTTCGTATGGACCTGCTTCATGCATCTAAGTCTGGTACATCTAAATCAAATCTAATGTGGGGGCTGACCAACACCAAACACCTATAATATAAACACTTTTTCAACATGTTTAACCCCAGAATTTATTTGTGTACGGTTTAGAGAAGGCCTTCATTGTGCTGTTTGTGCTCAGGCTCTACATATTCTCTAAATTGAGCTTAATAAGTCTGGAAAACACGGACCAACCATCGAATAATCACATGTTGCAGCTCTGATACGTCATCTTTCAGGTCAATAAAATACAGAGTTATTTGTGTCATGGTGCCATGTTTTAATAAATCAATCATTAGAAACGTTCATCAGCAGTTAATACATCATTTATCAGTCATTGATAAAAACATGTGTGAGTTGCCAGGTCATGGCAGGTGTTTGGTTGACCTTTGACCTTGTGCAGGACCGTTTGACCCCACAGACATGTCAGTACTGATATTAATGACGTATGGACACGTGTAGTGAAGATTACAGTGAATTAAACGGTGACAAACCTTCAGACTGTGAGACCCTGACCCACGCCACTCACCTGATCAATAATGCCACTTATTGATCACCAATAAAGCCTTTACCAACGCCTTGTTAACCTTTCATAAAGGTGGAGTTTTGACCAGACTCCACCGGAACTGAACGTCTTAAAAATGTACAAACGTGTCAGAGGTTACAGGAGTTCATCACCTGTGAGACAAAGCACTGGGTTTGGCATTGAGCTGTGTGTTTGTGTGTGTGTGTTTGTGTATTTGTGTGCGGCCACCGTCTGCAGACACACTGGACATGTGGACTCAGGAGGTCAGTGGTCGCTGGTCAGTGATGATGACGATGATGAAGAGGCTATAACAGGACACAGTCTGAGTCCTTGTCTCTTCTTCTGGCCCCGCCCTGCTGTGACCCCTGACCTCTGACCTGTAAACACAACACAACAGCATGAGCTTCAGTCAAAGATTCACGGCTCAGTGGAGGGTGACTTCCTGTTTTGAGTCACATGGTTTCTCTATGCCACGCCCCTTTAAAAGAATATAAGTAGACTCTGTCCTTGTTTGGGCCAATGAGAGAAATAAACGTGATTCACTGATTTCATTCAATTCTTACAAGTAAATATTGGGCAACAATCCCTAAATCTAACAGAACAGTGTTATGTGAGGGCTCTGCCCAAAGGATCAATAAAGTTCTATCTAATCTAATCTATTTAACCCTTTATGGACTACCATTATAACAGGTCACCTAGATTTGTAGATTTCACCTAGAAAAGTGTCTGAATGTTCTTTTATGCCAATTCATTTGCACTTTTCAGGAAGAACTTAACCGTCAATATACAGCCATTAATTATCATTATTATATGTAATACATGTTTAAAACAGTGTGTTATAACAAAACATAAGACTTTTTTATCAGATTTATTATAAAAAAACAACTATAAATGTTCAGAACGAAATTTTATGACATTAAAGAAATAAACTTTCAACTACTATACTCAAACATTTGAGTTGGTCTAGATCATTGTGTGTCCATGTTCTTCTTAGTTTTGGTTCTTTCAAGTCATGTTGATCCTGTGTATAGTCTGTGTTCACTTTCTGTTTAGTTGTAGACAGAGCCACTCATTTCACTGACAAAAACATCCATCATGTGATTCAAATACAGACACTGCATCTGTGTATGCCCTGGATACATCTGCATATAGATTTACATAAATATACATACATTTGCATAATATTTACAGCTTAAATAGAACTATTAATGAACTATACAAACCAGAAAAACACAGATAAAAACTGTGAAAAAAGGCAAAAAAAAAAATCTGTAGAAGTTGACAAAAAGATGGAAAAACACAACAATCCAAAACAATCCTATCACTATTATACACAATTATTTACAAGAATTCACTGCAGAAACATCACTAAAGCCTTGTTAAAATGCTGATAAAAGTAATAAGTGTCTCTCACCAACTACATCTGACAATGTCTGCCCTGCTCCAGTCTGTTATTCTCAGCTCCGCCCACTTCCACCCCTCCCCCTCAGGCAATGAAAGCCTCTACCGTAATGTGTTATAGACCAAAGCTCAGATTCTCAGCTTTCAGATGCCGTGTGAATTTGGTCAATAGTGAGGACAGTTCAGGAGTTACAGTAATCTGAATGCAGTAAAATGCTAAATGTATCGTCGGAGACACACATGGTCTTAAAAGGGTTACGTGCTATTAAAGTGTTATTTAAGCCTTGTTTCTATTACCTGTTGTACTGACTGCATGGCTGCCTGCTGCTGCTGCTGTTGTTGATACTCCTCCTGCTGCAGCTGTCGGGCCAATTCCAGATCACTGAGGGGCCCCGGGGCCCCACCCTGCTGCTGCTGAAGGGACACCGCCACCAGGTAATCCTGATGGAAACAAACACAAAACACTTCAACTGAAATGTAATCATTATTAGACATGGACCATTAAAATGATCAGTTGTTATCAATACTGACTGAAATACATTTGAACCTGATACATTTATCAGCCACAGGTGTGTTCAGGGGTCAGAGGAACTTATGGAAAAAGACGTTTTTGAGGATCTAGTGTGAATTTATCAGTCGTGTGCATTGCATCCTGGGACGCCGTTGAACTTGGAATCGTCGCAGACTGTCCACACTAATGTGGATATTTTTCACTATGTTTGTTCCTTTCATCCACATGTAAACAGCATTTTAGTCACAAGATTCAAAATTGAGATTAAAAAAAATCTTTCCAGAGTGTATACTTTCTAAGCTTCGGTTTGTGTGTATTTGTGGGTTCATAGAAAACATTAAGATTTGTTAATCGATGGCGTCTCACCACATTTTGCTCATGTCTGTTATGTCTTTATGTAATGGAGCTGCACCTGAAACATCAAATCCAGGCGTATAAATCAGTGCATGACCTGCAGTAGATGGAGGTCAGCACTTTTGGGAGACAGACTGGACCGGCATTATGGACAAATCCACATCATGTAAAGAAAACACTTCCACAACCAATAACAACACTTAAGGTAATGCAAGTTTCCAACTGAACTACGCCTTGATGGAAGCCTCCGTGCCTGCTACGTCCAGTATTATCTTCGGTGTCCACAGGTTGGACAACTATCTATGGTTTGTCTGAGACTTTGGACCAGATTGGAGTTGGTTTTGTGTTGTCATGTGGACAGAGATATTTATCAATCAGTCAATCAAATTATATTTATATAGTGCCAAATCATAACAAAAGTCTCATGACACTTTACATCTAGATTTAAAGGTTTAGTATTTTCCTGATTTAGTAAAACAAAGGTCGTGTGGACGGACTTTTTTAAAAATGGAGGAAGAAAAAATATCCATGTTAGTGTCAAAGAGGCATCTATGTTTTGTACGTTATTAGAATTATAATAAGTGGAGAATCGCTGCTGATTTCATGTATTGTTTAATTCCCCTACATTTTCCACTTTAAATGTGGTTCTCAGTTGAGTAAAACATCTCAGTAACTCTTAAAACAGCTCAGAGGTTAAAGGTCAATCACCTGGTCGATCTGTCTCTGCTGCTCCTGATTGGTTGGCGGCAGGTCAGAGGTAGGCGGGGCTCTCTGCGGTGGATGACACAATCTGAAGTCAGAGTCACAGAAGTTTCCGTCGCCCTCGACATTGTGCAGCGACTCCCAGACCAAGCCCTCCTCCTGCAGGAAGCCCTGATCCGTGACCAGCAGGTACAGGTGACCCTGAGGGGCAGAGAAACACTTCACTTTCACCTGCTTGGGGGTGCTGGGGGTGTTTGTGTGTCTGTGTGTGACCAGCAGCTCCACCTTGTGTTTGATCATGGTACTGAAGTGGTTGTTTCTGAAGAACACAGAGATCTCTCCCTCTTTGACCGTCGTGTTGAGTTCACAGAGTCCGTGATACGAAAGCTGAGTCGCCGTCGACTCCAGGAACTGTTCTGCAACCAGACCTGACAAACAACACACATTCATTCATGTTTTAAATGGATCTAATTGTCTTGTACTTTTTTAATAATTCCGAGCAGAGGCAGGAAGTTACAACTGTGCTTCAGTAGCGTTTTCATTTATCTGTACTTTTTTCCTTTTAACAACTTTGACCTTTTAAGTATTCATCATGTTTATTTTACATCATGACACAGCATCAAGACTGATTTCAGCCTACATAGACACACAGAAAAGTCAAAAACAACCTCTTCTTGTGAGGATTGAAATCAGTTCTAAGTGTGAGACCAGCTGACAGATCAGGGTTGAGGTCGGACATGTCTGTGTTACCTTCACTGACTCGACTGCTGTCTGCAGAGTGCTTGTAGTCGATGATTTTCTCCACCAGTTGGTTGTAACTTAGTTTTCCCACAGCGGCCACCATCTCTGGGCTCTGTGGAGGAGAAACAGGACTTGAACGAAACTAAAACACAGTAAAGACTGACTTTAAAGGGTTTTATCAATGGATTTAAACCTGAGCAGCAATTCTGAAATAAACATGACACACATTTGTTAGAGAATGTTCTTGGCTGAGTTCAACTTATAAAGACAGAGAAAGATGGAAAGGAACAGCAGGATTTCAGAAGATACAAGGTTTATTGTGAAGTCTAGTGTCGAGTGAATGGCGTTGACTTCACCATCTGCTTCTTCACACACTCTGCGGTGTCTGCATACCTGCGGGTCAACCAGCCAGCCATGGTACAGCGGGATGTCCAGCAGGTCGAACACGATGCATTCAGGTGTGTACTCAAAGTCTGTCACTCCAGTGAATCGAACGTTGACGTCCAAGCCGGTGGATAGCTTCGGCAGCACTGCCATGGCATCGCTCATGTTCTGATGCACACGCAGATCACATCATCAAACAACATAATCGGTTGACCTTGTTTCAATATGTTCAAATACGGACTGAATTAGGAAAAACATCTTTCAGGTTTTCAGCTCCTGATCCCTGGAACAAGCTTCAGTCTGAGCTCCATCTACAAACACTGATTCCGACTGATTTTAAAGTGAGCGTTAAAACTGTGGAATCAAAGCTGTTGGTCTGTAAATGTTTTGACTGATTGCATATGTTTTTTTCTATGATTGGAAAAGCTTTTATTATCGTAAAACTGTTATGATGTCACTATATGGCTGCCGCCTTGGCCAGGTCTCCCTTGAAAAAGAAACCCCCCATCTTAACGGGACCAACCTGGTTAAATAAAGGTTGAATAAAAATAAAAAAGGTGAATCTTTTGTGAATCCATACGTTTGTTTTACAAAGGAAAACAAGGAGGAGAAAACACTGCACAGTCACCTTCCCATCTATGTAAATGTGATACTACATCATAACCTGAACGCATCATTACCAACTGTAACTGTTCATGAAGGTCCAGGTGAGTTTTACCTGTTGGAAGTTGAGCTCCATCCCATCAGCCTTTTCTCTGGGTGTAACAGACAGCACACACTCTCCTACACATACAAGGGAAAAAAAAAAGCACAAGGGGAGTGACATCAGAGCAGTTACGGGTAACAGGAGCAGCTGATTGGCTCTCACATCTGTCAATCATCTTACCTAGGTGAGCCATCAAGTCCTCAGTGGTGACGACTTCAGTCTGAGCAGGAAGCTTCGCCTGAGAAGAAAACACACAGATATTTGAACAGATCATTTCAACCAAATAAATGTCACAAATAATAAATGTCTATATTTGAAACCTCAAGTAAAGTGACCATGTAGGTTGGGATGATTTATGAACTTCTCAAAGGTTCTTTTTGTATGAAGATTATAATTTCATTTTGTTTGCTGCTTACATGTGTAAAACGCATTGAATTTAAGATAAAGTGTACTATGATGGTGGGGCTAACTTGTGTTTTTTAATAAAAGAAAAAGTCACAAACAATAACTAAAATAATTTTCTTTGATGGAATGGTGAGAAAGTTCATGAAGATCACAATCTGAGAACATTCACCCACGAAATCACTTACCCAGTCTCCATACAATCTGATATTCTACAATTAGAACAAACTAGTGTTGAATGATAAGAGCAAAAAACTCCTATATAAGTACATTTTAGCTGAATAAATTATTTATATGTGGATATTTCTCATAAAGTGGGTACAGCAAACACACAGCTGAAAAAAGAACAAGATGACCAGTAGAAGGTGCCAGATAACAGAGACAATCAGGTGTTTGTTATCCTGGATCTACTGAAGCGGATTATCGTTGTGTAATGACAAACAGTGTTTGTGTTGCTACATGGAGGCAACACCCTGCTCTGTTTTAATTTGTACAAGTAGATTTTAAGAACTTTGTCATGAAACATACATCTGTGAAGACAAACACCAGGGTAATTTTTTAATCTACGCAGTCACTAACGACATAAATGTTTACCTTCCAGCGCAGGAACAGTGTGTTCATGATGGCCAGCAGGGGGCAGGGTCCATTCTCACTCTGAGTGATGATGGGCGTCTTCTTCTCCTTCCAGGTGATCCACTTCACCAGGTAATACGCCGGCATGGACGGCCCAGACTCTGCAGCCGCAGCAGCAGCAGCAGAAGTTGTAGAAGACGAGGTGGTGGCAGGGGCAGCAGCTGCAGCAGCGCCCCCTGTGGACAGGAGGGTAATTACACCCAGACCTCAGTAATCGATTCATTACTTGTAACTTGTGTTTTACTCCATTCTGCTTAGTCTGTCATATCGCATACAGTGTTTCAGTATGTCTCGTCTCACATGTTTTAGAGTATTCCTAAACTATAAATAGATAAGTAGTCACTGATGTGGTCATGTGACTCATCTTCACCTTTGGCCTCTGCAGCCTCTTCGTCCTTCAGACTGGGGACCTCTGTGGACGGAGAACCGCCCTCTGCTCCCAGAGCAGAGTATGACGAGGACAAACCGTCCTCCACGTCCAGGGAGTTTCCTGTGGCCATTACCCCATCTGACAGCTCCAGACTGGGGATGGAGAAGGAGGCGGAGTCGGTGGATTCCCTCTGGTCATCTGAACCGCCAGCTGTCGCCACAGAGGAACTCTCCTCCAGGTCCAAATCAAGACCTGCTGATCCAGGACAGTTGGAATGTATTGTTTTACTCCAGTAACATTCCGTAAGATATCATCAGACATCAGAGAACCTTAAATAATGGATTTGATTAACATTGTTATTGCTACGCTAGTGATTATATTCAACTTGTTTAGCCGCCTGTAAATTTTCTGGCAAGTTTCTTCCTTTTGTATAGAAAGAGTACAGTATTTCTATTGTATTCTATTCATGCAGATTTTTTACATTAATCAGCACAGCAGCTGATTGGTTTTCTTCAATGAATTAGCTTTGATTGCGAATTAGCCTCTCTAAAAAAAATCTGTTAAAATTCAGTAAACTTTTACTTTGAAGGAGCACGAATCAGCTGATCCAGGATAAGGCCTGACCCTTACCTGGTTCTCCTGGTCTGGATCCTGATCCAGTCCGGATGTGGCTGAGTAGAGCTGTCAGAGACTCTTCTTCTATGGTGACTCCACTCATTGTCGTGCTTTCAGATGGCGGCGTTGACTCAGGCGCTGTGGACGTGACTTCGTCCTCCTCCTTCATGACTTTGGTAGAAAGTGGACCTTCAGCAGTTCCGTTGCTGCTCGGGACCTCGGCTCTGACTTCTGACCCTTCGATCACCGTGGTAACAATGAGTTCTTTGGAGAGACTCTCAGTGGCACGAGGCGGTTCAAGCTCCGAGCTGGACTCGGCCATGATTGGCTGATCAGTGATGGCAGCAGAGAACAAAGAGTGGCTCCTGATGGAGGTGAAAAAGCTGCTTTGGTCAGGAGACGTGTAAAAGCTGATTGGTGGAGGCCAAGGTCACATGAGACTATGAGAGTCCAACATGGCTGCTCGGGAACCTGCTGACCTCTTGACCTCTGTATGTCGAAAACCAACACCTATCAGGCCTTCAACATGTTGAACAGTCTGACTCCAGTGGCAGGAAGTTCATCGACAGGACAATGGCCGTGATGTGTTCACTGTCTGTAATGTCAAAGAAAGAACAAAATCAGGAAATAATAAAATGGTATTTCAGAGACCAGGAATCAAAGAATTTTCACTCAAATTGATCATAGATTATGAGAATAGTTGGCAACTAATCAATTATCACTAATGGTGTGACAACAATGATATAGGAATGTTATTTATTAATTTGTTCATTTTGTGCATCTGTTCACAATCCTTTTCACCAAATGAATCTTTATTGTGATTACAATAAAGATTACCACCAGAGATAAACATGTACAAGCTTCATCTGTTTTTCTGACATGACACCAGGTTCTGTTCATCTGACAGAGGCTGGTCTGAAATGAACACTGGTGGAATTGGCGGAAATGTGATGAAGTAATCGCACAGAAACACCATGAGCTGATCATTAGTTCAGGGCAAGGGATAGGAATTAATGTCACAACCCGTATTAAATCATCATGAGTCACGAAGTAGAAACATTCCTTCAGTGCAAGACTTGATACCGGAAAATACCTAAAATGATTCAGCATCTCTGTAACAACTGGATCAATAGCCAATAGCAATACCAGTGCTTTTGTTCATTCCTCTTTTGTGTTACAGAAACAGAAAACCCGATCACACAAATCTACGAAACAATCTATAATAAAACACAACATGGCCTCAGTGAAATGACATCTCAACACCAAGGCCGAGACGTCTCTGCATCCCTAGTTGCTTTCAGTACAGCTGTTTTGTACTTGTCCTCAAACTGGCAACTGTTTTAGACTTTAGTAAAAGAGCATCCGTGTTTGTTGTTTAACTTTTCAGAAATACTGAACAGTGACAGCGAGAGCAGCTGCTCACTGAGGCTGAGCGTGTTTACGCCTGTCAGGTGACCTCTGCAGTTTAACAGGTAACATGAGCTCATTTCAGTGAGAACGAGTGGATGCAGAGGATGACATGCCTTCTTTCATAACACAGTAGCGATCTTTCATGTTCATCCTCTTCCTCTATACTGTATCATCACGTGAACTTGGTAGGATATTTCCTTCAAAAACTGTGATGTCTGTCCAAGAATCTCTGTTTTTGTGTTTCCTTCTGTTTACACACAAACGTGAAAGTGGAGATTTGCCAAAATCTCCACTTTGGCCAGTGTTTTAAGAAACGTTTGTTTTTGGTGTGCGTGCCCATCATTGTTGTGTAAACAATAGGCACAAACCCAGAGAAAAGTCTCCATTTTCAAAATCCCCGGTTACGTGTAAACGGCCTCTCAGACAGACTGAACTTGTAGTTTAGTAGAAACTTGGAATTCTGCAAGTTTCCCTTTAGTGTCCAGCTGCTAAAAGTTGTATGACATCATTTGAACAGTGACTGTCAAAACGATGATCATGAAGCTCTATTTCAAATATGTTTAATGTCCTATAAAACAGCAAGACAGTGAACCAACTAAGAATAACCAGCACTTACATAAACAATGAAAACCAGCTTCTGATAAAATCACTATCAGGGAAAAACATTCAAAACTTATCAGTTCACGTTGTTCTTGTGTTTCTGTTGCACGGTCCTGTCTCTGTGAATGGTCGGTCGTGTCTCTGGATCCTGTTTGTCCAGATGTTCATAAACAGCATGACCTGATGCTATCTATCGTCAACATTATGTTGTGTAAATTCACTGATCTACATAATATACCTGCCACATGGCAATGTAATATTTAACTTTGGTATTCATTATGTATGTTTTATTGCTAATTTGTGTTTTATGACAATTATGTGTGCTTTGTGTCATGTCTGTGTTAGTCTACTGCCCTAGCTTTGTGAAAAGGATTAACTTCCCCTCAGGCATAAAGTCTGCAAAAGAACTCAAAACATGATCATAGTTCTTATCTGTAATCCAGTCTCCATTTACTCTGTTTCACTTTGTCAGGTCTTTTACTGTTTTTGTCTTATTTAATTTTTTTTATGCTGGTTTCAACATTTCCTGTGTGTGATATTCACCAGTGGATTCATTAACTCAGGGATTGTCTTAACAATGCCTTATTGTTTCATCCTTTTAGGTTGCGATTGGTCTGTTGTGAAGGCGCACAATGACGCAAAACAAAAGTAATGAACAATTCCCTTCAAATGCATGAACATAACGTGCTAAATATATGTGGCCCCCTTGGCCAAATATAGTGTAAGATTCTGTTGAAAGTTACTGGCCTATAATTTAGTTTAGATTGTCTTTGTGTGGTTTATTTTAATAATGTTTGTTGTTATTTTATGCTTTTATTTTCTGTAAGGTGACCTTGGGTGATTTGAAAGGCACTATCAAATAAAATGTATTATTATTGTTATTATTATTATTATTATTATTAATAAAACTTATTATATACATATTTATACTTGGAAGTACTCAGATATTATAACTGCACAAGGCTGTTTCAAGCAAACATATCACCCCAACAAACCAAGCCATGCCAAGCTATATACACGGTATAAATGTGGTGGGCATGTCTCCATTTGATGCCATTTGACCTTGAAACAGTATGTCAAGGTGACTTATTTTCAATAGGCTTCTGCTCCATGCCAAAATGCATCCACAGTATAAATTTGGTGCAGATATCTCAATGCATTCTTCAGACAATGTGATTTCTTCATTGGATGAACAGACAGAGAGACGGACGGACGGACAGACAGACAGATGGACAGACAAATGACAAAACAATTACAATAACCCTTCGGCACAGAAGTCGCCGAGGGGTAAAACCTAAATTAACATATCTGTTTTGCACATGTAAGGGGTTGAAAGTATAGCTATTTGTCTAAAAATTAAGGAAAAAGGAAGTATTTGAACTTTGCATGTTAGTTAACACCTCTGTTGGGTTGACATTTCAGCTTTTACACATTCCTCTCCTTGTGTCTTTGTCTGAGTGTCACTGTCTCCTGTCCCTTTTTGTTCAGGACTCCATGATGGAGGTGTATCTCACAGGTCCTGTTTACTGACAGCACCCAAAGCTGCCTATCACTTCTTGGATAATCTTATGTAAATATATGGACATATTCATACTTTTTGACCCATTTCAAAGGCGACTCTTGAAAACTTATTTTTTCCTCATTTCCCCATTAAAGGTATTTTTGTTTAGTTTAGAACCTCTGAGGACAAACTGGTTTGTTCTGTACTGACTGTAATGCTAAAACAGGCAGATCACTGATTGTAAACCGTATAAATAACAGTACCAGGACTTGCCTCGCTCGCCGTGGTCCGTCACATCCAGTTTGTTCCGGGAGGAGGGCTGTCACACACCCAGAACCACGCAGCTCCTCACGGCTCCGCTTTAAGCCGCTTTCCCCCCCCGGAGCTAGCAAACACGACGTTAGCCCTCCGTTAGCCTAGCACAGTTAGCCACTGTTTTAAAGAGAAACAAAAAGCAGAAACAACGGGAGTCGGAGGCTGGGTTTTGGCACTGTCCTCCCCTCTTAAACCTGCACGCACATTCGGCTCAAAGCCGCTCTGCTTACCGACACCGGGTCCGGGTCTAAGGCGGTCCGGGCTAGCTGTTTACATTCCACCAACAGGAGGCTCTGAGGCCACGCCCACTATGGGGCGCAAACAACCGTCAGCGTATGACGTCATATCCGTGAAGGTTAACATTAGCATTCATATGCTAATGGTTAACTTTATGTTTTACACATAAAAGTTAAAAAGCCATTGAAGCACACATGTGTACAATAAATTAAACACGCTTAAAATAAATACATAAAACTCGGGTTGAGTTTCAAGTTAGCTCATATTAGGGCTGTTCCACGATGTTGCTACTTTGCTATGCTAGCTAGCTAGTTCCGTTCACACACAGAACTGAAGGCAAATAAACAATAATTTAACGATTATGTGGTCAATTACTTTTTATACGTAAAAAAGGCACTAATCTTTCTAATTTAGTTTCCGTAAGACTCACGTAAACATTCGGTATTAGTCATCCTAAGAAAACCTACCAAATAGTAACTTTTAAAGCGTTTTGTTTTGTGTTAAGCTCGCAATGGGGCTGTTACTATACGTTTGTTTGCTGCTTTGCTCGGTTACCTAGCTCTGTTCACAAACAGAACTTAATTCAAATAAACAGTAACTTTATTGATAACGTGGTCACAAAACATTTACACGTGAACGTAAGCGCTAATACTTACCGTACTTGTTTCTTTAGGAGTCAGCTAAATAATCGGCTTGACTCATGTCAAAAAAATTAAACATATTAACTTTTAAAACGTTTATTTCACTCACTGTGACCCATTATCTCGCAGAATTGGTGTTTTAAAAGCACAAATGACTTTCATGTAATCAGTTGAGCGTAAAAATCTAGTGAAACCACGGAATCAGAGCGGATTTGTTTTATTTTTATTCATTCTTGAGGTTTCACACATTAGACCCACTCTGCTTCTGATTTATTACTTTAGACACTTTAAATGAGCCCAAAAAGAGCCACATTTGATGGAAATGTTTAGTTTTAATGAGACAGAACTTTTACCTTTGTGAGCTGTACCTTCGACGTAGTGTGTGTTGGGTTTGCGTTCCAGAGCAGTTGTGAGGGGCGGAGTGATTGTGTTTACCTGCACTTGTTCGCTCGGTTTTCATACTTACCATACTTCGTGTCTAAATGTGAGTACATCCCGATAGTCAGGCTCAAAATGTGAATCTGAAAAATGAAGAAGAGACAGAAATGAAATTCAGACATATTTAACAATCACATAAGGGAGGTTTTTTTTTAACCTGTCTTCATACGCTTGGCTTTATTCTGGCTGAAAATGATTAAAATATAGCACTGCAACTAACAAATAGTTTAAAAATCTGGGATGTTTACTGAGATCCTTGTATATCTGGTGAAAGCTAAAATAACTGAAACTTAAAGTACATATAGAACATGAGTTTATTTACAGAAATCTATCTATCAGTGAATATTCACTATGACCCATATTCTATATAAATAGACAGAAAGAAGAGAACGTTTTTAACATTCAGAGAAACAGACTGAATAACAGACACAGTGAGAGGCAGAGGCAGCTCCATTGCTGAATTATTACTCATATGTTCAAAGAAAACAGAGCTGTCAGCTTTTGAAGAAGTGTTTGACATGTGAACAATGAGGAGGATGTACTCAGAGGGTTTACTTCAGTAAAAATATCAGTACTAGAGTGTACAAATACTTTACAGGAAAAGTCTTGCATTGAACCCAGGGATGGACTGAAAAAATGTACCAAAAAAGGCATCTAGCTGATGCTGATGTTGTATATT
Organism: Apogon talboti; assembly: GCA_037367365.1. Lineage (NCBI taxonomy): Eukaryota > Metazoa > Chordata > Actinopteri > Kurtiformes > Apogonidae > Apogon > Apogon talboti. Next base: position 31,568,986 of record JAPQRQ010000003.1, on the reverse strand, counting down.
TTGTTTTTGTTATCATTTATTTCATTTTTTCACCTGTGAATCAAATGTTATGTTGCGCCCCAGCTCTTGGATTGCCGGATTATAAACTGCCTTTTCATCTGTTTGTGTGTGATGATGGACATGTGGCAGCGGGAGTGTTGGCACAGAAACATGTGGACAGCTTGAGACCTGTGGCATATTTTTCCAAGATGTTGCCTTTGATTGTTAAAGGGATGATGGCTTGTTTAAGAGCTGTTGCTGCAGCTGCAATAATTGTGGAGAAATGTCAAAACATCGTCTTAGGTCATTCATTGACTCTACATACTTCACATGCACACACGAACCAACCTTACATCAAATAAATCTTCTTTGCATGTATCAACACAGACTACTGTTTTAAGATTCAAGATTCAAGAAGTTTATTGTCATGTACACAACTCTTTGTGAGTTCCCTTCATACAACCAAAATAACAGCTAAACTAGACCAAATAAAGGCATGAACTTAACTCTAGAGAATAAATAGTGATACTAGTAAAATAGCCTTTTAGTTCTTCAATATATTGTCCTTGAATGAGCACAGATTTAAATATAAAAATTAAATAATTCAGACATGTCGATACAATGTTCATCTCATACATCCCTGCATGTCTAATACAAACCTGAGTGAATACAAGTTTGTAAATAATATTTTACTATCACCACATGAGGGCAGAGTTTTACCAGAGCGTTATGCTGTTGCTGACACTGGTCAATTTGTTCATTTCACACATAATACCATAATACTTTCTCTTCAAAGCTTCAACACAGACATAGGCTTCATGTTTCTATAACCATTTGACTAATCTGGTCCAATAATCAGTTATCTTTACTGACTGTGAGAAATGAATGAATCAGGGACTGTGCAGGAAATTTAGTTTATCTGAACAATGTCTGTTTTTTATTAGAGCACATCCAACACACAGTCTGTTGAAATGGATTTTAGATCCACCGGACTGAACCAAAATCTAGGATAAGAATGGATTTAGGGAAACTTGAAACCTTTATATTACATGAGAAAAAGATGCCACTCCTTTTTTCTGAGATGTTAAATCAACAGCTACAGGCAGTGTGTGATTTTCTAAAGGTTATAAAGGATTATATTAGAAACAATGTTCTAGTTTCAGTAAAAATCCTCATGAGTCCAATGTGTTTCATTTATTAACCCATGTAAATAATTGATGTAAAATGCAGTCGTCTTTTCATGGTCATCAGATATGACCCATTTGGACATTCAGAGGCTCCGTAGTTACCGTGGAAATGCTGTCGTCTTCTACAACATTGATTCACCAGTAAATCCCATGGAGTTGGATCAGTGACAGTGGATGGACACACTGGGTTTTATATTCACTTAATGATATGTTTTGCTGAAAAAGTCAGTTATTCTTAATTTTCTCTCTTTTTTATGTAATAACCTTTGCATTTACTTTGAGATTTTGATGATCTATTAAATTTCAATATACTGAAAAATGCAAAATGCAGAGGATACTACTATGGGATAAATGGTAATGAATCCTTTAATAAAGATTAAATGTAGATAAAAAGTAATTTGGAATTCGCCACAAACATATTTTTAGGTCTTTAAGTGTTTTTTTAAAAAAAGATCTTTAATGAATACCTGAATATTAAATGAAACAGTTAATGAGGACGTCTCTTTTCTGACCAACGTTGTACATTAAAGGGTTAAAGACGGCGTTTATTGTGAAAAGTAATGAAGGAAGTGCTGCGTTCAGTTGGAATCTGAGGCTGGTTTAAGAGGAGTACAGTGATGTTACTGTGTTCAGAGCAGTGGTCAGCTGAGGGGCTGCACCTCCGACACACATCAACACATGAACATGAACACATGAACACAGTTACAGGACACAGGATGGACGTCTTTCTGCTCCAGAGCAGCTCTGCACTGAAGGTAAATAAAGTTTAACTTCTCTTATGCAACAGTAACATGACTGTGTGTGTGTGTGTGTGTGTGAGTGTGTGTGTGCTTGTGGGTGAGAAACGTTAACACACTAGACTGATTTTGACTCAAAATGTATGAACAGAACTGACCTGGATTTGACACCGTTGCCCATTTCTTCATTTTATTTGCTTAAAATTGTCCTTTTTAGAAGCTTATGATCAATCAGAGTTGGTTAGTTGCTGTGTCCTTGTTGTGTTTCTCTCCTTTGTGTTTGTTTCTTTTATTTTTTTTCCGTGTCTCTGTTGATAGATGTGTCTGGCACCTCAGACCAAAACCAGACTAAATATAGAACTCCACAGTGTGTCCATGTCCTGTGAGTCTTAACCTGATCTCACCACATTGTCCATGAAGCTGGACCTCAAATATGACTCAGTTTGACATTTGAGTTTTGTTTTACGGCCAAGTTTAAGGTTCAATCGTGTTGTTGTTTTCCATAAAATTAATGGAGGTCAATGGAAAATCCAACGGTATCAACACCTGAACTTGTGCAACCCCGAACATTAAACAAACATTTTATGATTTGTACTTTGTTTGCAATTCTACGACACACTTCTTGCATAACAGTGATCACAGTTTATGACTTTAGACACGTTGGAGTCGGAGTGAAAACGCAAAAGACATGAGGTGGCGTCTGTCTGGAATGGAAACAGTATGAAGGACAGTTTTAGTTTTTATTAGAGATTATATTATTTATGATATAGATGAGATAGAACCATTCACTGCATCACTTACATTAGGGTCTATTATGTACTGCTTTTGTTCACCTATAAAGGCAGAAAGAGATGTTATTGTATTGTGCAGTTACTCCTTGTTTTCTTGAAATGAGGCCAAATCAGTGAGAACAGAATAAAACTTCTGTAAAATCTTGATTTTTTTTCTGTTCTTCATTAGTTATGTACAGCAGCTCAGAAATTCCTTGACAACTTGTCATCATTTTAACTCTTTATTTAGAGTTAAACTGGTTCTATATAGTATTGATGTTCCAAACTCAGGGCTCAGTCTGGTACCAAACCACACTTTGGACCAAAACCACCAATGAATTAACACTACGTATCCACAGACTGTATCAGTCACTGAATAAAGTAAAAAGCTCATTATTTCCACCCATTTGTATTATGGCGACATTAAGTTTTCTTCTTCAAACTAAAACTCATAGACACTCGGAGTAACACTGTGTCTTATAATGTTACTATGCTGTGTCAGCTGATAGTTTACATTATAGCTCTGTTAGCTTAGCTTTGTTTTTAGACAGACAACAGCCACAGTAAAACCACTGATCACCTCTGTTTTCTGTATGGTTTGTGTTGTCAATAGCTGAAATAAAGATCTGTTTGGAATCCAACAAACAAGGGCAGAACTGTCACAGTTTAATCTGAACTGTGGATTAACAAATGGCAACTTAGCAACGATAAGAACATCCCATAATAACGTTACACCTTCATAAGGCTCAGAATCAAACTCACCTATGTATAAACGCTAACATTTCAGCATCAAACTCCAGTCATTATATTTATAGATGAGTCCAGTGGAGAAAACAACAGCCTCTGTTTAATTAGTTCTACTTTATTTTGACTCTAAAAGTTGTTTCTTAATGGTTCTCATCGCATCTGGTCACTTTCTGATGCTTTGGTCAATTCACTTCATAATTATACAGTCCACTACATTGGCATCTATGGCAGAACTTAACAACTCTTAATGATAATTTTAGATTAGATTAGTGTTTATTAGTTACTAACTGTATCTGCATTTGATATTGAACTGTTGAAATCAGATGAAGGTTGAAGAGTCAATATAAAACCCACTGTCATACTTCAGCCCCGGTCTGCACATGCTCAGCAGACAGGGTAAACTCAGTAAATATTTACTGTGTAAGCTGTGTTTGGTTGGCTGAAGGTCTGCTGATGATCTGAGGTCACATCAGGACAACTTGAAAACACCTTTGACCAGTTAAAACACATCAGCAGGTTCAGAAAAGAAATGGTGCGTTCACTGACAAGAGGAGCTTTATGAAATTAAGAGGTTTTTGTTTTTTTATGTGTGGTTGATGTTTAGTCTCATCTCCATGGTAACCAGAGGATTCACGTTGTCCTGGGCAGTGAGTCATGTGACTTGGACTCGGTTGTGTCGTCATTGGCGATGGCCTACTTCCTGTACAGAGTGAGTTTACACAGACATGAAGTAACAGAGACTCAAAGGTATAAGAAGGTCTGTGTTCTTATCTGACTCTGTTTTTTCTGTGAAGGAGTTCAAAGGTGAGAATGATGGAATAAAGTCATAATATCACAAGAATGAAGTTAAAATAATGCATCTGTTTGAAATGTCTGAGTATAAATTTATAAATATATTAATTCATGAGTCTGTTGGTTCAGTAGTAAAAGCAGCTGCTGTGTTTGAGTCAACTGGGAATTTAGACAACTCGCATTACTTTAACCTTATATAGTAATATACGGTTAAAGTATACATATATGTACTTACATATAATAACTTTATTTAGCAAATTATTACCCTTTTTTCTCGTAATATGACTTTTGTTTTGAAATATAATGCATTTTCTCTTAAACATTTTGCTTGAATTGGCAGTGATTTTACTCTCAAAATATGATCATTTTACTTGTGTTTTTTTTTTTTCAGTGCTCCACTTTTGCTCAGATTTTTCAGTTTCAGTTTAATGTGCATTCATTTCTAATGCTGGTGTCACTGTGTTAAGTTTTTCTCATTTCAGTTTAGTTGTTATTAGTTTCAGTCTAATACAGACTACTTGTTCAGGACTGACATATTCAAAGGTCAGAAAAAGTATCACGTATTGAACAGGTGGTGCCAGGCACAACAAACCCCGCCCCTCACGTGTATTGTAGCTTAGGTTGGCATCGATCCAGCGGATGTTATCAATGCTATGCAATACCCTCGCCCTCCTCCTTCGGGGGGAGGGTGAGGGTATTGTTTTTGGTTCGGTTTGTCTGTTTGTTTGTTTGTAAGCAACTTTACACAAAAACTACTTAGGTCAAAAGTTATAATGAAAAAGGCGATATTGACCTTTTTGTTGACCTTGACCTTGACCCAAATTGATCCAAAATTTAATGGGGTCTATTCTGGACCACCACACACCTTTCCTGAAAATTTCATGCAAATCGGTCCAGTAGTTTTTGTGTAAAGTTGGTAACAAACAAACAAACAAACAAACCAACAGACAAACAAACTGAACCAAAAACAATACTCTCGCCCTCCCCCTTCGGGGGGGGGCGGGGTAAAAAGCATGGAAAGATCAGACCATTTTAAAACATGTATGCTCAAAAGAACAACAATCCATAAAATACACCTAAAACACATCTAGTCCAATGATAAGGAATGAATGATAGTAAATAACTTCCAGATGATGCAGGTATTAGCTCAAAGATCTGAGTTGAACTAAACCTCTCACAATTGAGCTTTACAATTTGAGCTAATATTTTCCATAATACAGTTTCAGTAAGTTACCCATTTTATAGTGTAATATTTTTCACATATACTTTTTTAGCTTGTCAGTTTTTGTTAATAGTTTGACCTCCTCCCTCAGACGTCATCCGGTCCTCCCAGTGGTCCCATCGTTGTTCCGGTTCTCAACATCCCCCGGTCTCAGCTCCACCTCAGATCCGATGTCGTCCTCTTGCTGAGAGAAGCTGGTATCGCCATGGAAACCCTGGTGTTCAGAGATGAGGTGGACCTGGCCCGTCTCCACGGCGACAGGAGGCTGGCGCTGACACTGGTGGATCACAACATCCTGTCAAGGTCAGAACGTTCCAAACTTTGATCACTTACCAAAAGCCTCACATCGTTTCTGAACATTTATCTCTTGGTCTCCAGCTCCGACAGCGTCCTGCACAGGGCTGTGGTGGAGATCATGGACCACCATCAGCTGGAGAGGACAGCCTCCTACTCTTGTCCCGTCACCATGGAGACGGTAGCATCCTGTGCTACTTTGGTGACGGGGAGGATTCTGTCAAGGGCGCCAGAGATTCTGGACCGTCAGCTGGCTCTGCTGCTGTATGGTGAGACTCCAGAGGTGGACACGAAGACACCAAAAAGAATTCCCTAATGGATGGAAATAAAACAGCAAATTCACAGTATTAGAAAAGTAACTGGTACTTTGAAAAGTCAAAGATACACTGGACTATAAGTGTCCAGTGTATCTGAACCAAACATCTCACATGGTTAATTCAGTTTTTGTCAAGTTTTCTTGTGATAAATCCTTTTCACCCAGACATTGTCTTGGTTGAACATCTGTTGTAAAGTTTTTTCTTGATAAAAATGTGACTTATTCGAGAATAATATGACCTATTAAAACATAATGTGCTGCACACTAATACCCCTCGGCCAAATATAGTGTAAGTTTCTGTTGAAAGTTACTGCCCTATAATGTAGATTAGATTGTCTTTGTGTAAAACTTATTTCATACATATGTATATTTGAAAGGACTCTAATATTATAACTGCACAAGGCTGTTTCAAGCAAACATATCACCCCAACAAACCAAGCCATGCTAAGATGTATACACAGTGTAAATGTGGTGGGCATGTCTCCTTTTGATGCTATTTGACCTTGATAAAGTAGGTCAAGGTGACCTATTTTCAATAGACTTCTGCTCCATGCCAAGATGCATCCACAGTGTAAAGTTGGTGCAGATATCTCAATGCATTCTTCAGATAATGGAATTACATTGTTGAATGGACAGACAGACAGACAGACAGACAGACAGACA
>JAPQRQ010000003.1:31540912-31551121 GCA_037367365.1 Apogon talboti | reverse complement strand
CCATGTGTGGACGGCTGTGAACCAGGTGTGTCCATGTGTGAACCAGGTGTGTCCATGTGTGAACCAGGTGTGTCCATTTGTGGACGGCTGTGAACCAGGTGTGTCCATGTGTGAACCAGGTGTGTCCATGTGTGAACCAGGTGTGTCCATGTGTGGACGGCTGTGAACCAGGTGTGTCCCTGCGTCTCACCTGTCTTTGACCTGCAGCAGGTAACAGATGAGGCTGTACCCAGCGCAGCTCTGGACGAAGTTCCTCTGGGCGGTGAGGAAGGCCTCTGTGGTGTAGCTGCCATGTTCCTGCAGGAAGTAATCAAGCAGAGACAACTGGCTCTGCTTACGGACCTGAAACACAACACAGGGACCAATGGACTCAACGGAACTGATACAGTGGTCCAAATAAATACAGTAAAATGGTCTAGTTTATCCCTCTGAGGAGGAATCCTTCCACTACTGGGCCTCAGCTCTCTTGATGTTTGCAAATATGTACAGTATAAAACCCATAACTGTAAGGCACAAGCCAGTATGAGATTGTCAGAATCAGCTTTATTGGCCAAGTTGGTGCAAATAAACAAGAAGCTTGACTCCAGCTTAACCTTAACTCTGACATGTTATAGAAATTCTTCTTTCAGAAGAACATGGGCAATCTGAATCTGTACACTGCAAAGTAAAAAAAAAAAAAAAATCTGGAGTTTCCTGTGTTTGTCCAGGAAGCTGAGGTGCCATTTGGCTTCCAGACATGCAGATGGAGCAAGAAAATCATCATAATTTCTGCTGCTGCAAAACCTATTAATATTCAATATTGTCATCTATAATAGTAATAGTGGAAATTTCTTTATATAGCACTTCCACAAGATAAAACAATACAACACATAAGAAAAATAAATAATTCACAACATAAACTCTGCAGCATGAAATAAACAAGATCAATCACCAATCAGACTTTATGCAATAAAATTCAAAACGTACATAAATACAGAGTAAAATCCTCAGTCTTATACAGGCAAGAACATCTAGTTTCAGCAAAGCATCATCTGCAAACTACATTTCCCATGATCCTTTGTGTTGTGTGACCTCACCTGGTGCAGAGAGACGGCATTGAGGACGGGTTCGATCATCCCGCTGTCTGAGGACATCACCAGGATCTTATAGGGTTTGATCCACAGTGGGACTCGTTCCTGCTGCCAGATGGACTGACACATCACATGACTTATGTTAGGGTCATGTCACATGACCACATGACCTGTGCACTTCTATTTATGTGTGTGTGTGTTTACCTGCAGCTGTCGGAGCACCTGATAGGCCAGCAGCTCCTGTCTCAGGTCGTCTCCACATTTCACTATGACCGACTGCAGCCTCCAGTTTGGAAGGTGACCATAAGGCGACGCCTCTCGGATTCGCCTAAATGCAGCGACACGCCACGGTTGTATGAGTTAACGACAACAAAGGCAAGCAACGCCAACCATGACGAAGGTTGAGTAAAATCAGCTTGGTTTGGTTTTTCATTCACTGTTAATGGTTTGATGATGAATAAGAATAAAATATTTTTGCACTGTACGGTCCTTTAATCAACACATTTGACGTCATTAATCTGCATCTGTAAATGAAGGCTTTCCTCATAAAACCTGAAAGACTCAAACTCACCTGACTTTCTCCTCCCATGGCTCTTTGAGGGCGACGGCTGACGGGTCTTCGGGGTCTCTTCTGAATGAGGTTGGAGTGTGAGCGAGGTTTTCCGACAAACGGCGCCTGATCCATGAAAACAAACAGCATCAAACCGTTCATAAGAGTGAACGTGGTCAAGTTCAGATGGAGCCTATTCAATCAGCTCTACCGTTGGACAGTTTCAGACTAGTAAAATACTATCAGAATAACTGAGAAATAATGACAACTCCAAAGTTTCCTCTTTTGTGTTGAAAAAAGTAAAATTATATGCAAGTGTTTACATTTACAAACTATCCTTTCAAAAAATGAGAATAACCTTAACCAAAATGAACAACCTAAAATATCTTAAGAGACTTAAGTGCAATTTCAACAATTATGCCTGGTACTAAATGTTTTGTGTATTTGTGAAATGAGTTTGACACCCCTCATATATAACTTTACATGCCCACTATTGGCTCTTGATGCTTTTAAGTGGCTGGATATAATTTGTAGGGTCTTAAAATAGTGACTCATTTACCCCAACGGCACTTCTGATATCTACTGAAACTCAGTGCTGTTGGTGCCAGCTCTAATAATGAGACAAAACGGACTGCTGAGACAAGATTAACCTGGAAACAGGTGATAACAACACTGTGCTTGGTGATAACGGATGAGCTACAGCCATAAATACTGAGAAAAACACACACTGGTATGATGTGACGTTCTAACTCCAACCTCTGGTGAACTGACTGGATCACCGGTGACGCATCAGCCGGTTTGAGATCCAGACTAACCTGTGATGTTCTACAGCAGTTTCGTCTAGACGTGAATGTTTGGTCTGAACTGAGATTCACCCATCATTCCTTGTCCTCAAAGACAGACATGTGCTGACCTGATGTCTCCGGCAGCGATGAACACTGGCTCTTTGCTCTCCAGACTGGTGATGCTGTCCACTGAGAACTGACTGATGTTATCACTGCTGCTGGTCTGGGCCTCCGCCTGCACACGCCAACACAGAACGCAACAGGTTTAGGTTCAAAAAAGGCAGAATTCTAACCCAGGTCTAGGTCCAGGTCATGTGACTTTGGTCTCACCTCCACCTGCAGCTGTCCGATGTCGTCGGTCGCCCAGGCCTCATCATCATTGTCGTAGTTCTGGACGGTGGAGAAGCTTCCCGCTCTGTGTTCCGACGTCATGGCGACAGTCCCGCCTCCATTCGCCGCCGCGCCGCAGTCCAGGTTCTCTGCAGACCGAGCAGAGCGAATCCTGGTCTCTGGGATTCGGACCGGAACAGGAGACGTCTCGAAGCTCTCACACTCCAGGACCTCCACGTAGATGATGTATGGAGCCTTAGGAGGACAATGGGTCTCAGTCAGCCTCAATGAGTCTCACTGCGTCTTACTGTGGTAAGACGCAGTGAGACTCACACTAAGTTTCAGCGAGTCTCAGTGAATCTGTGTCAGAGTGTCTCAGTGTATGTCTACAGTACAATGTTCTGGTTCAGTACCTTGTCCTTGGAGTTGAGGACCACGGCCTGGGTGTGGGGGATTCTGCAGACGTGGTGCTGGTGTTCGGCCGTGGGCAGCCACACTCGGGCCGGCAGCTTGTGGTTGAGCAGCGACAGTTCAGAGATGAGTCTCTGAGTCTTCTGCTCTTTGGTGGGCAGCGTGGCCAGGCGCTTCCCGATGCACAACAGAGACTTGATGAACTCGCGCTGAGGACGCAGACGCTCCGGCTGCAACGCAAACAGACGGCGTCCAGTCAGCAGAAACAGGAAAACCACCATTACACAACAGATGACCGTTCATAACCCTCCACAGAAACAGTTTACTTCTAACTGTTACTGCTTTAAAAGGCGCATTCACTTGGCTGGAATACTCCTTTATGGTTTTATTGTTTTACTAAAACACATTTTTATGGTTTTTATCGTCACTGTTTGTACAACTGTTCCCACCAGTTCCATCTACCTCATGATGATGAAATAAAGGCTATGAATGTGATCAATGTGCTCATACTTTAGAACTGCACCATTTGCTTTATGCTTATTGGTTCATCATGGTTTGGTTTGTGATTCGTTACCAATTTTTACCAAAATGACATTAAAAACTGAAGTTAATGCAACTTAAAATGGATTAATTATTTTTACAGCCTACAATTCAATTTTTTAAGGTGTCATTATTAGAAGGTTCATCGTACTGCATTCCAGGTTGACGGGGCATTTATTCCATTTTTGAACAGTGGTAGTCAATAAAAAAATGTAAATGTTATGGATGTTTATGATGTATTTTTGCGAGTTTGGATCCAGGAAGTCAGCAAGTTTCTCATTTATGTATGGAATTGAAAAGCTTTGGGCTGTGCATCAAGGTATAAACAATTTTATTTACCATTACTTGCTAGCCATATATATAACTTACTATGTATTGTAAATAATGAACTATTCTAATGTGAGCTACTGGTCAGGTGATTTTCTATTAGGTGATGAATAAATTTAATCTCAGTGTCTTTCATCACATTAATTCTGTTTCATATTAATATAGATCATAAGTATTGAATTGACTGAGTTGCATCTTTTTTTATAAACTAGTGTGTCTAGTGACTTCCTTAAACTCTAAAAAAAAATAATAATAATAAGTCATTTTAGTTTGTGTTAGATTCATTTTAATTTCTATTTAGCCTTCATAATTATTTTTTCACTCTTGTCCTGGACCAGTCTGTCCAGCAGAGGGCGCCGTGGCTCCTCCTGATCCAAAGCCAGCCCAGACTGCCATGGTGTCCTGTTTCCGTGGCGACAGCAGCCCGATGGGTTCAATGTCAGAGGAGCTGCTGATGCTGCGTTCACTGACACAGAGTCTTCTGCAGCTCTGTGTGGTTTCTCCTGCTGCTGCCATTTGTCATCGTCCTCTAAACTGTAACTGTCCATGAAGTGTCCCTCATTGAAGACGTCAGCCCCTGAGGACGTGCTGCGTTCACGCCTGTCTCCCTTACATAAGCTCTGTGTTGTTGTTGTTGTTTGTATCTGCAGTGTCTGGCTGTAAACCAACCCTCCTCCCGCTCTCACTTCCTGTCCCGTCTGTCACCGCGGCAACCAGCAGCGGGACGGCAAGGAGTCAGATGTCTCTTCCCTATTTTAGTTCACTGCTTTGTCCTTTTAACTGTCCTGTGACCTGATCTGTGAGAACCGTCTTTGTATGTAAATTATTGATTACTGATCGGAGGAAGTGAATCGAACAGGAGGAGGAAGTGACTCTGGTTTTGCTACAGGACGTCTAGTTCTTTAACAAATATCATTTCACTTTAATCTGTCCAGTTGTTCCTCATCTGAGCCAATAAAAAAACAAAAAGCAGCAGATTTTACTGTAAATACCAAATTTCATCACACACCCTTTCCCTCTTCCATATCTCCTGTTTTTACTTCCTTTCTTCCTCCCTTTCCAACCCTTCCTTACTCCTTGTCCTTCCTTCCTACTGTTTCCTTCTGTCTTTCCTTCATTCCTTCCATTCATCCTTCCTTACTCCTTTATTCATTCCTTACATCTTTCCTTCCTTCTATTCTTCTTTGCTATCTGCCTCTTTTCCTTTTCTCTCCTCCTTTGTTCCACCTTCCCTCCTTCCTTCCTTCCATCTCTCTTTACTCCTTTCTATCCTTCCTCCTTTCCTTCCTACCATCTTTCCATTGTTACTCCCCTCTATCCTTCCTTCCTTCCTTTCACTGTTCTTTCCTTTCCTTCTATCCTTCCTCTCCTCCTTCTGTCCATCTTTCCTTATTTCTTTCTTCCCTTCCTTTCTTTCCTAATTCCTTTCTATCAATATTGTCTTCTATCCTTCCTTCCATCATTCCACTCTTCCTTCCTTCCTTCTACCTTAGCTCCCTTCTTTACTCCTCACCTCATGTTTCCTTCCATCCATCCTAACTCCTTTATTCATTCCTACTGCCTTTCCTTTCATGCTTCCTTTTATCTCTACTCCTTTCCTTCCATCCTTCCCTCCCTCCTTCTACCTTTACTTCTATCCTTTCTTCCTTCCTTCTTTCCTTCCTTTAGGTTTCAGCCGGTGACCTTTTATAAGCAGTTCCTCTGACATGAATAATCTTTGTTTCTTTTATGTATTTTCTGGTTTCATGCTGCTGATACAGTTGAAATTCTTTTCTTACTCAAACTGTTCGAGCTTCACATTCGCCGTTATCAGCTCAGAAACAAACAGCAGCTTCTTTCTCTCTCTTTCTATCGAGGGGTTAAAAGTTCAGTTTCCTCCGATCCACTGCAGAGGATTTTTCCTTCGCCGACGTAAACACACTCCGATTCACTCTCCATCTGTTCAGAACCAAAGCCTGGCTCTCAGCCAATCAGGTCACTCCCTGCCTCTGTCTCCAGGCAGAGTTCACACACATTTTCACCAATAAATGAAAAACCTCATGTTCCACAGGACGTCTGTGAAGGCGTCTTAGTTTTTCTTCCACTGTTTAGTTTCATTTAATTCAGGTTGACTTTGCTGCTCTATTTATTTCTCATCTGTTCTCGTTTTATGAAGTTCTTTGGCTGCATGTTTGTGTGAAAGGAGACGCTCAAATAAAGTGATTATTGTTAAAGTTCCATGACTTTGAGGTAAGGTTTCATGTCCATGTGTTCTCTGGAACATCTGTGTATTGGTAATAACATTTACCCAGGTATCTCTGAACTCACAGTAAAGGTAATGTGTGTACATCCAAAATAAAGTAGAGCGTTTAGCCTGTAAAAAGTGTTTTCTACAGCGGCTTATTCATTATTGTCATATTTACAGTACTGAGAAGGAGTTACTGTTTTGTGTTTGAGCAGCTTTTTTTTTTTTAGGACTTTTTGGAACTTTTTTATTTTTTAAAAACTGAAAACTGACTTAGACATTGTCCTCCATTGTAAAATACATTTTCCAGGTTTTTAATGACTGTACGTACGTGACTGAACTGAAAAAACAGTGAACGGTCCGTTTGGAGATGCTAATCTGAACCTTATCCTTCAGTTCATCATTTTTATCAACACATCCAAAAACCTCACCCTGAAGAACAACAGTTGAGAGACTGGATGTTGTAAATTACACCCGCCCCTTCCCTCTGACATCACTGGTTATTCGTACACACCTCCTCCTGGACCGCCTCCACCTTCGGGTTGCTCCCAGTGCGTCGGAGTCCGGCTCCCGGTCCGCAGCTCACCGTGGTGGCGTCTGACTTAGAGCGCTGATGAGTCCTCCTGGACGGAGACGTGAACACCTCCGGCTCCCCTGTGGCGGCGCTGCAGGGGGCGGGGCCCGTCTCCGTGTGGTTGCTGTTGTGTCGTCGGTGCCGGTGCCGGTGTGACGGCGAGGACACGGGGCTGTCGGACGCTGACAGAGCTCTGGACGGGTCGGGTTTGAGTTCATCAGACAGGATCAGTTTCCGGAGTTTAGTTCCTCTGGAGTGACGCTGGGTGGAGATGTGCATGTCAGACGAATACGCCCCCAGTAACCAGGCGGACAGCAGGGAGAAGGTGATGCTGCCACGGCAACGGTAGATCTGACAGGAAAGAGGAGGGAAAAGAGATGTCAGAACGAGAGACAACACTGCTGTCAGACTCAGGCTGTTATTAATCAAATCATCACTTTATTCACTTTAACACCTTGTCCACAGAAACATAAAAACGATCCATTTCTTTTTCATTTAAAATGTTTTTTTTTTCCATGAACACGACACTGTCTCAAGAAATGTGTGAAGTATATATGACATGCTGATAAGTGGCCACAGGAATACATCGAAAACAGAGAAGAAGAAATGGAGCATGCACACAAAACTAGCGTGACATTAACATTGTGTACCATTGTTGCTGCTGTGGGCGGGGCTAGTGCATGTGGGTTAAGGGATAGGCGGAGCTATGGTGTCATGGTTACATAAAAGATGCCTGTGTTGTAAACACAGAAATGTTAGTAGTGTTTTGAGATTTCACTCTGGGACAGGCTTTCAGAAGTGATCATATTCTGGTCCCATAACGCAATTCCATTTGGTTGAAACACCCATACAATAAAAAAACGTAAAAGCGACTACTCTTCAACACACATTCATGTGGATGGCCCCATAGAGCCTGACTTTTGGTCCTGACTGAAAGTTGAAGAAACAGGATGGTCATTTGTGGTTTGAAATTGTTTAAAAAAAAATAATAATAAAAAAATGATGAAAACAGCATAAAAGACACAACCAGATGAAAACAATGTTAAAGATGATAACATGGGACAGTTGGTGACTTTCTATGGGCTTTAGTATTTAATAAACTGCACTGGGAAGATGATGGAAACAAACACTAATGCTGCGTTCATGTCATATTCCTTAGGTCCAAAAATAAGATCGGATAAAAACCCTCTAACCATTCAGAGCTGAAGATTATCAGCAGCATACATACAGTATATAAAGCCCATTATGCTTATAAAGGTGAATGTTACACCGACAGATGACTGAATTACATGTCCGCTTTTAATAATCATCCAGTTACAGTGAACACTTTCACTTCCTCCAGAGTAGAACCAACATGAAATTTAATCATGATTAAAATAGAATGGAAACCACCTGTCCAAGTCAGAGTCTGAAAACAGCATCTGAACAAGCAGTCAAATCAAAGACAACATGTTACACAAACTCAAACATGTCTGATCAGATTAACCCTGTAAGGACTCCCATTACACCAGGACGCCTAGATTTATTTATGTTGTTGATGATGTCAGAAATGATGATGTTTTTCTCAATTCTTTCGCACCTTGGAGGAATTTAACTTTCAATATCTGGCCATTAATGATCATTATTATGTGTAATAAATGCTTAAAACAGTGTGCTACAGCAAAATACATAAAAAATAACTTGACATATATACACACACACACACACACACACACACACACAAACTGGAAAAATACTGAAAAAAAATGAGACAAAAAAAAAAAACTGTGAAACTTGACCAAAACACAGCAAAAGACTCCAAAACAGCACTATCACTATTATATACAATAATTTACAAGAATTCACCACTAAAAACACTGCTAAAACCTTGCTAACAAGCTGCTAAAAAGTAATAAAAATCTTCCATCTCTCTCTCACTGACTGCATTCTGCTGCTCTCTACTCCATCCGGTTCCACCCCTCCCCCTCAGCCAATGCAGACCTCTACCCTAATGTGTTATAGACCAATAGAAAGAACCCAGTCTCAGCTAAAAGATGCCATTTGAATTTTGTCAATAGCATAAAACGGTTCAGGAGTTACAGTAACTTGAATGACGGTGGATGCAAAAATGTGGCGCCGGAGACACAATCGTCTTAAAAGGGTCACCTGTCCGTCACTCACCAGATATGGTCTAATGGCGTCGCCCACTTCCGTGTCCATGTGCACATACATGCTGAGCAGCTGCGGCAGGTAAAAGTCCACCTCCTGATCGGGGAAGCTGAACAGGCGGTTCCCAATGTAGGCCTGGACGCCCGGCTCTTTTGACTTGTACAGGTAGGAGATCGCCATGGAAACGTCGAACAGCTTCGACTCAAACAACCGCAGCAGCCACGACTGTTTGGACGCCGCCGATGACGGAGGTGAGGGAGCAGCGGGAGGCGGGGCTTTCTCCTCCTCCTCCTCTTCATCTTCCTCTTTGATGGAGCTGCTGTCGGGGCTCATCGGCCACTGAGGACCGCCGCGATCCGCCGGAGGATCGTCATCATCCTGCTGCTGCTCATCCACCGCCTGCCCACTGTTGTCCTGTTGTTGTTGTTGTTGTTCAGCCGTGTCTCTGTTCTGCAGTCGGACTTTGAGTAGAACTTCCTGACAGGCCTTCAGAGCCACTTCAGGGTCGATCACTGCAGGTACGAAACAAATAACAACGTAAATAACTTGAGATAAGATACAATTTTACACCACTATTATTATTGTTATTATTATTATTATTATTATTATTATTATTATTATTATTGCAATATATGTAAATTATATGACAACATTACTAGTCTGAAGGTTTTATTGTAAAATTCTCAGTTAAAAACACTCCTGTAGTTTTAATTGTACTTGCATATATTTTGATGCTGAACAAACATTTTATCATTATGATTATTTTTAATGCTTTACTTTTACATTTGAGAAATATTCTTAAGTGTTTGCCATGTTCTGACCATGGTGATGAATTTAAAACCACAAATATTCATTTCTATTTTGCTTTTAAGGCTGACTGATTAAGACCTACACTCATTTTCTAAACAGTGATTTAATATTTGTGAAATCAGATACTACAGGTGTTCTTTCTTTTGTATTCTGTCATTTGCTCCTTATTGTGTCTTTAACGCTGTTTTCATCTTTCACTTTTAGACTCATTTCATCTTTTACACCATTTTTACCTTTTTTTGGCTTTTATGTCATTGTTTTTACATCATCTTCATCATGTTCCCTCTTTTACAAGTAAATCATAATTAACTTTTATCCTGTTTCTTCAAATTTCACTTAACCCATAAAGACCCAAACATCCACCGTCAACCACAGCCATCCACTGATCTAAACTGTTTAATACCCATTGATCCACTGATCCTATCAATACATGTCAATAA
>JAPQRQ010000003.1:31525676-31537661 GCA_037367365.1 Apogon talboti | reverse complement strand
GGGGGGGGGGGGGGGCCGCGGCCGGGGGGGGCGGGGCGGGTGACGAGGGTGGTGATGGTGGTGGTGGTGGTGATGAGCGGGGCAGTCTGAGGAGCTCTCTGAACAGGAGGAAGAGGTGGAGGAGGAGGAGGAGGCGCTGGACGGGGAGGATGGGCAGGAGAAGGTGGTGGGGGAGGAGGACGAGGCCGGGGGCGGGGCAGAGTGGGAGGGGCTAATGTGGAGTGGGCGTAGAGCCGGAGACAGAGAAACCTCAGCGTCGGCCATGATGGATGAACACACCTGAAACACAGCAAAGAAGAACTGATCGGTTCATCGATAATCAATACACGGACAGAACCTCATCATCACACCATCTTTTATCAGTTCATTTGTGATTTTGTTTCCGTGGCGATGACCTTGGCCCACTTCTTCTCCTCATGGATTAAGTAGAACATGAGCAGGTCGTTAAATATTCACGACTCACACAGGTAACAAGAAGAAGAGGGGGAACATGAGCTGTGATTGGCTGGTTCAGATTTCACCTGCAGGGCTCAGGTACTGGACCTGCGGTTCACCGTCAGAATCTGGGTCAGAACATGTGGAATCCAGTGAGACCGGATTCATCCCACTCCTACCAGGAGGTCTAGAACATGGATGTAAAGTTTGATCCAGATCAGAATATGAACGGGTCACATGATACAATGTGATTTGACTGAAACAAACCATTTAAGATTTGATCCAATTTAACAGTTTCGCCGAGATTCTTTTATTTCTAGATTCATGTTCAGGTGTAGATTATTGTTTTCAAACCTGATTAATGCTCATTCCAGATTAAAGTTCAGGTTCTTTCCATTCTAGATTAAGGTTCCTATTATTTTCGTTTCAGGTTGACGCTCTGGTTCTTTCTCGACAAAATGGCGTCCTGTCTAAAATGCAGAACTGCCTGTAAATCTCTTGTATAAAACATCAACAGTCGTATTTTACAACACATGGGGAAGTCATGTGACCTGGTGTGACCCCAGTTCTCTGAGTTTGTGCGTGTAAACTCGCCTTAAAGCGTTGGTGTGGAGTGGAAGCGGCCTGGTCATGTGACCTGTGGGCGTCGTCTGCTATGCGAGTGTTGAGCTGCGGGTGTTTGTGTGGAGTCCAGGCGCTGATCACACACAGCTGACACTGAGCTCATCGTGTGTGTGTGTGTGTGTGTGTGTGTGTGATGATTTCCAGATGTGAGGTTTGTGTAGCGCTGAGGCGTGGGCGGACACTACACACACAATTACACACAGACACACACACAGACAGATGGACAGCTGTTGCCATAGTGACAGTGGTGTTTCTTCTTAAAACATGACCTATCTACCCATCACGCCCTCAAACGCTGGTTCCTACATTTCCCATAATGCAGCCATTTCTCATTAGGGCCTGATGACATCACTGTGACATCATTCAGGATCCTTCACATCTGAAAGTGTAAAAATCTGCAGAGTGGTCCTTTGGTGCATCTGGAAACCATCTGTGTAAAGCAGACTCAGATCAGGTCGTGGTTCAGAGGTTCTGTAAACCTTCACCGTCTGAAGTCATCACTTCATCAACATCATCATCATCATCATCATCATCATCATCATCGTCGTTTCCTCCACAGCTGACACTGTTAGACAAACTCTGCAGGTTAAAGTAAAGGTTAACTTGCTCTATTATCCATGTAGGGAAATTCAGTCTGAGTATTTTACACATCCTAATACACATAGCATTAGCATTAGCATTAGCATAACCAGACAAATCAGTAGAAACGTCAGTAAACGGACACGTACAATCCTTAAATCATGTTGTCGAGTAGAGACATGGACCTCCATGGATTATATGCATCAGTCCAACACCTCCCACAGATGCTCAGTGGTCCTGGGACGTGGATGTTCTTCCTTAGTCCATTTTTGGTCTTTACTAACCAGTGCAGCCCAGGAGCACCCAACCACACCTGCAGTTGGAGATGCTCTGACCCAGTCATCACCGTTACATACGGCCCTGGTCAAAGTCACTCAGTTCAAAGGTAAAGTCACAACCAGTGAAAGAAACCACTGGAACAAAATAGTCAGTATCCTTAACACTTCTCCTGTCAGTTGTCAGAATGTTATGTGAATAAAAAGAGCTTAAATTAACCGTTTTAACGTCTTTCAGTTCTTCACTGTGTATTTTTTTGAATAACATTTAATATAATACAACAGATAAACATCTACGATTGTCACCTGTAACAATATCAGCAAATATCCCCCTAAGGATCGATGCATGACCTTAACACCGTGACCTGCTGTGGATCCTTATGGAAGCTGATCATACACAGACGGACATGGTCTTGGACTCAGACAGTGTCTATATTTAACAGAGGAAGCAGCTGATTTCATCTGATTTTACACTTTTCAGCTTTTCCTGCTTCACATTATTGTTCTTATACGAGTTTATAAAATCCACGACCAGTCGACCAATCAGCAAAATCTATTTCATAAAGTTCAGTTGAGTGTATGTACTGATACACATGGAGCCTGTTTACACGACCATCAACGTATGACGACTGGGAGTGATTGGATTATTATGATGATCGGATCTAATGCATTTATATGCACTTAAGAAATACCATAATAAAATCCCTGGTTTAGACACTCCAGTCCATTATCGGATTTGTTTTGGAGTACGCACATACACATAGTGATGGTAGAATCACACTTCCTGTTAGTGAGTCTGTTTACATGCACACCAATACTCTGATCATTATCTGATTTCTGGAGTTATCAGACTATTCAGGTGATTGTGGAAACAGTATAATCTGATCTGTTTTATCAGATAACAGCAGTAATCTGATGATGATAAATCAGATTAACACACCTGGATTTGTGCCCAATACTCCCATGTCTTCCTGCGTGTACACGGGTTAATTTGATTTATTTAGTTCTTTTATGTCTGCGCATGTGTAAACACAGTTAAAATTGTAGAAAACAGAATTTACATACTCAAATGGTAGCAGGAAGTTTGATTCTACATCATTATGTACATACGAACGCCGAAAGAAATCTGATACTGGACTGGAGCATCTGAACCCGGGTTCAGATGCGTCAGATCAGATTATTACAATTAACTGATTACTCCCAGTTATTGGGCTTTTATGGTCATGTAAACAGACTCATATTTGACTACTTTACTTCTGTTTTCTAGGAATTTAACTGTGTTTACACACGTACAGATGTAAAATAATTAAATTAATCAGATTAACCTGTGTACATGAAGGAAGACAGCAGAGTATTGGGCACAAATCCAGGTGTGTTAATCTGATTTCTCATAATCAGATTACTACTGTTATCTGATAAACAGATCAGATTATACTGTTTCCACGATCATGTGAATAGTCTGATAACTCCAGAAATCAGTTAGTGATCGGAGTATTAGTGTGCACGTAAACAGCCTCACTGTTAGCCTTTAGTTTTCACATCTTATAATGATGGAAAAAGAACCTCTAATTTTAATAACAACATCCACGTTCCACATCACAACTAAAACCACCGACTTCAACAAAGCTGGTTCTGACCATAATCAGAACTAAAATAAACAATGACGCCTCCGACAGAGGCATGTGGATGCATCAAAAAAAACTCAGCTTAACCTTTAAAGTGTAAAAGGGCATCTTCAGAGGCAGGAAATCCATAAACGTTCAGAAATCAGTAGAAAACCCTCAATGTGCTGTGATCATCATTTTCATCTGTGTGTTTCTGGGCTCGGATTCAGATCCTCCTCCTCCTCCTCTTTTTCTTCTTCCTCCTACGTCTGACTCACACAAACAGAAACAAACCGAGCATCAGACAAGAAGAAAAACAACGGCCAAGACGACGTCACGCCGTGCCCACGAGCAGCCGCGTTCAGACGCACACGCCTCCATCACCGCGGTGACGCAGATCGGCGACAGGACGCAGTTATTGAAACAGTCATGACATTAATGACATGTCAGTTAGCTCCACCAGATTATTAACCAGTCAATCAGGGGTGCG
Source organism: Apogon talboti (assembly GCA_037367365.1). Classification (NCBI taxonomy): domain Eukaryota; kingdom Metazoa; phylum Chordata; class Actinopteri; order Kurtiformes; family Apogonidae; genus Apogon; species Apogon talboti. The sequence continues at coordinate 31,533,654 of JAPQRQ010000003.1, read as the reverse complement.
TTCACTGAAATAAAGGAAACAAACTGACCAACAGGTTTGATCATTTTCTGGTAATTCAGTAAAAAAAATGGAAAAAAAAGAACAATTTAACCAGAACAGTATTGAGCCGCAGCTGTTTTAATTGTTTTTGTGATGATTTAAAAGACAAATGAACAATGTTTGATCTTACAGGGAGTCAGAGAACACATCTACAGACTATCAGAACCATGCTAACAGTTTCCATCCGTTTCCAGTCTTTATGCTAAGCTAAGCTAACAGCTGCTTGTTCAGTTTACATACTGTAAATGTGACACTAGTACCTTAACCAGTGAAATATTAGTTTATTTATGTTTGCCGAGAATTATGGGAAATGTAGTCAAAGTGAAGAGGACTCTTACAAACAGTACTTAATGGTGGGATCAATAAAGTCTTATCTCATATGTCCATTTAACTAAACACATTTACTGATATGTTTATCAGCGATCAATAATGATTAGATTAGATGAACAGATAGATTAGATAGAACTTTACTGACTCCTTGGACAGAGCCCTCAAGACGGTCCTTTCACTGTTCAATCAAAATATTCAATGAGATAATTAAGAATTATAGTTAATAAAGGGTTGTTTCGTTTGACTTTATGCCATTTGTCTGATTCTATTTCATTCAAAGACAGTTATTAAAGACTTTTTTCATAAACATACTTGTTTAGACAGGCTTTTAACTAGGAGGGGTTTTACCATTATTTTTTCACCTTTGCTTTTATTTTTTTATGCCTGAGTCTGTATACAGCTGTATCTTTCTTTTTTACCTGTGTTTTAAATTGCGTGTCTAGTTCTTCATGTTTTATTTCTGATTTTATTGTAAAGCACTTTGTGAAGCCTTTCTGCAAAAAGTGCTATATAAATAAACTTTATTATTATTATTATTATTATTATATTTCAGTGAGTTTTTGTGATGAAGACAAGTGGAAAGCACCAACAAAAGCAAACAAATAACCCTTCAATATCATAAATATGTCACAGTCGTCATAAACTATTGATGAATTATTATACTTTTTAAACAATAGCAACGTCATGTTTGACAACACCTTTGACTGTTTGTTGTGGGCGTGACCAGAAACTGTGCGAAAATCTCAGTTTATGGTAAAGTAACAGGACATGTATGATGTTAGCAAGGTCGACTTTACTGTACATTCACTCATTACATGTTTTTGTGTATTTTATGCCCCATCCATAATAATACAGATGGTTTTTATAAACATGCAAAACAGACTCCAAACTGGTCCAAACTCAGACCAACCGTAACGGTTCCCCCTGTGGACCCTGGATAATACTGGACGTTTCCAGTCAAACTGACAGTTTAAGTTCCTCTATGTAGAGAAATCACTATAAACCATGACCTCTTTGGGTTTATAACCTTAGTACCAAATATAACCAGACAAAAACCCACCTCTGACAACACTCACTTCACATACAGATGTGAACTAAACAACTGCAAGGAATCAAAGGCAGCATTTTTTACAAATACAAACCACTTCCTTTCACTCAGGACCAAAACTCATCCCGTCCACAATAATATGGATGTTTGGTCCTTTCTCCCTCTGTCCACACAACAACAAAACCTCTTTCAAACGTGTCCCATATCTGACTGTGTTCATAGTGGTTGTTGTCCAACCTGTGGACAAAGTGTTGGTTGTGGAAGTCTGTTCTATACATGAGTTGTCCATAAGTCCGGTTCAGTCCGGTCCAGTCCGGTCCGGTTCAGTCCGGTCCGGTCCAGTCTGGTCCGGTCCGGTCTGGTCCTCCATCTGCTGCAGGTCATACACTGACTTATAGACCTGGAGTTGCTGTTTCAGATGCAGATTCAAAACACAAACATATCATGGACGTGGTTTACCAGCCTCTACATTTCCTCTGAACACACAAATACACAGGAACCACAGTTTAGGAAATACCGGTTTGTGAGACTGAAATGAGAGGACGAAAGGAACAAAACACAGAGAAAACTATCTGCATTAGTGTGGCCGGACCATGAATCTGATTTTTTCACCAACTGATCCAAACAACAGTCAGCCTAATGCTGTTGGACTCTGCTCCATTTGTTTGGGTGAACGTCGACAGCAGAAACGAACCAAGTCAGGATCAGAAAAACAGCAAAGATGACACACAACCGTTCACCATGTGACCCTTCTGTTGTTCTCTCTCTCCTTCAGTGCGTTTTGTCGGTACATAAATAACCCTCGTACTGTTGGGTCTGTTTAGTGCTAGCTTCGTCTCACTGCTGTTGTTTTATTTAATTATCCCTGACACACGCCCGTCTCACACTGAGATTTGACCGTTTCACTGTGTTCCGGTTCCTGACCACTGGGTTTGTCGACCTTTCCGCCGACGTTCTTCTGATTAGGTGGATGTATAGAATATGTATATCGCTACAAGTGTCACCAAGTGTTACCATGGCAACTCAGATATAACTTATCTCATACCTTGCACATTTATGTAAATATACAGCCCTGGAAAAAATGAACAGACCACTGCAGTGTCTCAGTTTGTCTGATTTTATTATTTATAGGTGTGTGTTTGAGTAAAATGAACATTTTTCTTTTATTATATAAACCACTGACAACATTTCTCCCAAATTCCAAATACAAATATTGTCATTTAGAGCAGTTATTTTCAAAAATTGACAAATGGTCAAACTAACAAAACAGATGCAGTGTTTTCAGACCTCAAATAATGACAGTAAAACAAATTCATATTCATTTTTAAACAACACAATACAAATGTTTGAACTTAGACTTCAGAAATCAGTATTTGATGGAGAACCCTGATGTTTAATCACAGCTTCCATGTGTCTGCTCATGCTCTCCACAGTCTGTCACATTACTGTTGGTGACTTTATGCCACTGCTGGTACAAAAACTTCCAGCAGCTCAGCTTTGTTTGATGTTTGGGACCCTCCATCTTCCTCTGGATCACATGTAGAGATGCTGATTTTAGAAAGAATTGCAGTGGTCTGTTAATTTTTTCCAGAGCTGTATATTTACTTAGTAATAGTAGTTTATATTTTTATATTTTATTTTATTGGGTGCCATTCTTAAACGCCACTTTGTTTTGTTTTAAGTTCCAGGTTAAATTATAATATATTTTTATTTTTATACATGTTAAATTCTCCTGGCGTTCAGTGTGGACGGCAAATTAAGGTTTTCATTGTCCAGGAAAATCTGTTTCTTTATTGTACACATGACAATAAAATGTTTTGAATCTATATGGATTTCAGAGGCGACACTGAATTACATGTAGGTTAAATAGTTCTGGTAAACCTACTCACCAATTCACTTGATAATTAGAGATTTTGCTTACTGAAAATCATGAAAAAGGCCTAAATCGCAAAAAATCAACATTATGCGTCTGGAGCCATTTTTTTGTCAACAAAAATTAATTAAATTGTTTCTTGTCATACATTCATAGTGAATGTTTTTCTTGAGTTGTATATGCAGAATAGTTTTGGTAAAGGACTATTTTTTAGTCAACTTGTGTCTTCAGTTCATGCATCCAGAAAACAATCAATAAAACAAACAGTCTCTAACACTGAAAATAAAATAAGAACTGAGCTTTAAATGTTCGGCCCATGTAACGCAGCTCTACATAGAAATCAATACCAGGTTCAGCGGCGTTATTGATCTGCTCCGATAATGGACGAGGACGCATCATTTCATTAAACATCAGGATACATAATCACTCATTTTCACAAATATTACATCTGTTTAATTCTACGTGTGCTCATCTTTTTAAGAATCCTCTACATAACACGTATTTTTCCTCACATCTACTTTCTCTCCTGTGTGATTTATGTCAATTATATTATTTTACGAACCACCAAAAGTCTCCATTTGTGATAAAAATGGTGAAGAAACACCTAGTTTAGTGGACGTTTTAGACTACACCAAGTCTGAGGTCGGTTGTCGGTGTTGTGCTGGTATTCCACTTCATTAATTAATTATTTCCATTCTATTAAACGGGGCCGGGTTTCAGACTCTGATACAGCTCTGAGTGAATTCAAACCTGAATCCGACTGAAGACTCGCACCGTCGTATCTAACGTCATTTCCTGTTCGTTAAATTAAGAAACTGGAATCACACAAAGTTGAGTTTTTGATCGTCAGCGTTACTGGACGACAGTGAAGGCAGCGTCAGTGAAGGCGACGTGTGCAGTTCAGGGCAAAGTGTGAAGATTATCAACACAAAAACACAACAGCTGAACACACACACACACACACACACACACACACACAGTCTTTAATGAATCGAATTAATGGTGAGGTTATTGATCAGAGGTTCTGCTCCGTCTGATTTCTATTTACAACTGAATGTTTGAGTTTTATCAAATAAGAGAAAAATCAATGGATAAATCTTCAAGTTAAATAATCTTTTCTGACTCAGAACATGAAAGTGTAATAAATTTGGAGTTGGCTGTTGGAAATAAAACCGAATATATGCAAAAATGTGACATGTTATATCAAATGTGAAAGTTTGGAGCAGGTTAATCATTATACATAGAAATTAGATAAAGAGGTAGAATTCATGTTTATTTAACTGATGCATCACTAATGATTTAAATTATAGCAACACTACAGTAAAAATACTTAAATATAGAGGTGTTATCCTCTTATAACAGGAATAAACAGACACTTTTAAGAGACTCTTTGAGGACATAAGAATATCAATAAGGTGAAAGAAGACAAGATTAAAAAGTAAAAATACACATTAAAGGCCAAAACTTATGATAAGTTACAAACTAAAGGTGAATGTGGAATGGTATTTCAAACATATTTTAAGAGAATAACAAAGAAATAAGACTAAATTTTAAGTAAAAATACTCCTGTAAGTCCAAAAAGGAGGTAGGAACTGATGAAATACATGTATTTTCATTCTTGTATATTAGGTAGTATCAGGTATTTTCTGGTAAAGTACTAACAAGTCACTAAAAGAACAATGTTTTGAAGTGTCTGAGGAGATAAGAATATCAATAAGATGACAGAAGATGAGATTAAAAGGTAAAAATTACACATTAAAGTCCAAACCTAAAAGTAACTTATGATATTACAAACTAAAAGTGGACGTGGAATTACATTAAAAGGTTTTTATGACATATTTTAAAAGAATAACAGAGAAATAAGACTAAATTAATAGGTAAAAATACTCATAAATCCGAAAATGTGTTGAAATACACTTTTTTTAAAACTCTAGTTGTGTATCAAAGAGACACTTTAAGAGACAACCACTAAATAAAGCTGTGATTCAGTTTTTTTTTCAATCTACAGGTGAATATTAGTGAATTTGTGAGTAAACGAAAGGTAAATAAAGGAGATTAAACAACAATGAGTGAAGAAAACTAAGTAAAAGCAAAAAAACGCACATTAAAGCATTAAATCCAGCCGCAGGTGGACGGTGTGCGCAACATTAAGCGGAAATAAATGACATTTAGCGGAAATAAATGACATTTAGCGGAAATCAACAGTATTTATGTTGATAAATAAGAGTGCGTCCGGGAGGAGCCGCTCCCTCCGGATGAAAACACCCGGAGGAGGAGGCAGGAGACCCGGCCTGAAGGAGGCCCACGGCCCGCTGACTCACCACCGCAACATCCGAACCACACACACGGACCACGGAACCAAGAACCGACCGACCACCGACAGAACCGGACCCAAAACACGGCTCAGAACACGGAAATAAAGCCGAACCGGCGGAGGAGACCTACCTCCGACCCGGGGCTCAGGCCGCTTCGGTCCGCTCACACAGGCTCAGAGGCTCCGGGCTCGGTCCGGTTCGAGTCCCGGGACGGTCCGGGTTTAGTCCAGTTTATAATCCAGGATTCAGACCGGGTTCAGGCCGGGTTTAGTCCAGGTTTCAGGCGTCGGGCAGGTCCATCTGATCCGGAGGCTTCGGCCTGGATTTAAAGCAGCAGTGACGCAACATCCATCAAGTTGGCGGAAATGAAACACGACCGCGCTTCCGGTTGCCAATTACAAAATAACGTTGGAAAAAATTATTTAAAAAATTATAGAAATAAAATACGTAAAAACAAAGCATACTATAAAATAACTGAAATACTACAATATAAAATACGTAGTACAAATATATAATGTAATAAATACATAAATATAATAAAATACATGAAACAAAAACTAAATAAAATAGTGCAATATAGAATATGTAAGATAAATATAAATAATATAAATACAAACAAAAAAAATCAGACAGTAATGACATAAAACAATACATGAAAAACAAGTAAATAAAACAATTATACATTAAATACACCAAATAAAAATTTAAAAATATATAAAATACATCAAATAAAAATAACTAACTTTAGCCAACATAAAAGTATATGTCAAAATATCAATAAAGAAAAACTAAGGAATGAAATTATAAATTATTAAAAGCAAGTTTATTGACAAATTCAAACTTTGCAAGTGCTTTTTCACATTGTTAGGTTACACATATTTGCATATATTTTCCTCCCTGTTTATTCTTATTAAATTATTACTTTTACTGTTAGTTTGTTAATAATAATGATTTATTGCTGATGCAAAGATACAGATACTAAAAAACTGTGATCAAAACAATGACTCCAGCTTCATTAATGAATCGATATTTTCTCTAACACTGGTGAAGAAATTGTTGTAAAAATAGATAAATTCCCCAAACATTTGCACCTATAGTGGGTATTAATTTAAATAGTGTAATTAATAAAAGTCTTTATTACTGTTCACGTTTGTTTGTATATTATATTTATACATTTGTCAGTTAAAGTGTTATAATATGATTTGTTTCACTACATCTCATCTCCTTTTCTGTTTTGTCTTTTAACGCTTGAGTTCTACCGTCTTTTATTTTGAAAGGTCACGTCAGGCTTTTCCGGTCTAACCTCGGGTAAATGACAAAGCTTCTGTTTTTGGTTCTGTTTCCGTTTGGACCAAACTCGGTATTTTTTCTCCTACACGTTTCTTCATGTGGAGGATTTATCTGTGTATTCAGTAAAATGACTTCATCACCTCTTAAAATAAACGGAATTGAGGAAAAACACAGTTTAGTTCTAGTTCATTCTTTATGACTTCTCTCAAAGAATAACTTCCCTCAAAAACCCGAAATATTAAAACATTTTACCGTTTAGTTTTTTTTAATACATTTTTTGTTTTACTTTACTTCTTTCTTTCACCGAAGTTTCTTTAGTTTGTCCTTGGTGTATCTTTTAAATCTCCCGTTTTCATTGTTGAAACTGATGAAATTAACCAAAGGATGTTTTTAGAAACTGAAGGGGTTGTATTTAATGTGGCTGTAGAGCGCCACCGTGTGAACAACAGCAGAAACAACAGAGAAAGATCCGAATAAAAGTAAAGGAATAAAAGAAAAGGAACCTGAGACTGAGACCGTCATCTGTGTCTTAAATGTCTGTTTGTATAAAATATTCAATAATTTAGGAGCCACTAATGCACACATGTTGAACAAAATAAAAAAAAAATGAAATGAAATAAAATTAGAAAATAAAAATAAAAGTGGAGTTGTTTGTCTTTTCAGTGATTTTCTGTATCAGGGGTGTCAAACATAAGACCTGTGGGCCAAAACTGGCCCCTAAAAGGGTCCAATCCGGTCTGTGGGATGAATTTGTGAAATGGAAAAATTACACTGAAGATATAAACAATCAAAGATGTGAAACTAGTTCAGGTTCACCATTCAGACCAATATGATCTGAAATGGGTCGGACCAGGAAAATAACAACAGAATAACCTATAAATAATACTGTAAAGTTTTAGTGCACAAAAGTAAAATTACATAAAAATGTTTACTCTTACAAAACTATACTTTCACAAAAAAAGCTGTCATTTGTAGTCGTCATCATTGGAATGTTGTCATTATGTTTCTGGTCTGATCCACTTTAGATCGTACTGGTCTGATCCACTTTAGATCGTACTGGTCTGATCCACTTTAGATCGTACT
>JAPQRQ010000003.1:31485851-31497658 GCA_037367365.1 Apogon talboti | reverse complement strand
GGTACTTTCACTGGAGCAGAACTCAACTCATTCAGTCCCAGTCCATATATGACTTCTATCAGTGATCAATAGGAACTTGATTGATATGTGGAACCACTGACATGTTCTAAACCATCAACATATGGACCAGTAGAAGGAAAGGAACATTTTTAATACTTCAAAAATTAATCAAAAAGTAAAAAATCAAACTATCTCAAAACTGAGAACAAACTTTGTAGACATTGTCTCAAGGAAGGTAGATATAAATTTTGAAATGAATCTGACCAGTAGTTTAGTCAATGTTTGAAGAAATTGCTAACAACGATGACGAAGATGACGCTGGACACATCGCCTTCACAGTAGCTCATGATATCGGCTGGTGAGTTAACCATGTTATTACAGGTTAATTCTCCCATCAGTGTCCCTGACCATGGTACTGATGAAGACCTGGAGCTGATCCCCAAGTGCCTTCACTGCTCCTATTATGTGTATGATATGTATATGTGCTAATGCTGATGCTAGGTACTGTGTGTGTATTAGGATGGGTAAAATGCAGAGACCAAAATTCCCCAACAGGGATAATAAAGCTAATTAACCTTTTTTTTTAAATCATGAAGGCATGTGCTTATATGACATTTTTCTTGATTTTATTTATTTAAAAAATCTCACTTTTTATCCTCAGTGTGGCCCTGATAACCCTTCACTGATTTAAGACATATTTAGACCTAAAATTCAGATCACTGGCTTTATAAGACATATTAGGGTCCTGCAGAATCCTGGACTGTGGACTGACCTCTTGTCTCCGGAGCTGGGTCCCGAGGGCAGCTGGAGGTACAGGTACAGCTTGTCATTGTCTGAGAATCGCTGAACATCTTGCTGTTAAAACAAAAATGAATAAAATCACACCCAGTCGCTAAGGGGGAGGGCTGACTTTTATTCTAATATTAAAGTGGTACTTACCAAAATCTGATCCACTTTAGTCTGTACACTCTTACTGTAAGACAGAGAACAGACTGATCAGAAATCAGCTCGTTCATGCATATAAGACATGATTAGAACATGTTTCAAAAGTGTTTCAGTACATTTTCATTCAAATATCCTGTAAAAGGACAGAAACTATCTGCTAAAGACAGACCATTATAACCATTAAAGTGTATTCTGTCTGGAGGCGTCCTAAAGCTTTTGACAGGTAATGCGTTTATTTTCATTCAGTGAGTTGTGTGTTTGCTGCGTGAACTTACGAGATGTTGTTCTTGAGTTTCTGGAGCAGCATGCTGGGCTCAGTGTCCCCCTCTGCTGCCTCCAGACCGGCCTCGGCCCGCCGGGAGCCTTCAGCTCGCTCGTCCTCCGACATCAGGGCCGATGCTAACCACTGCCCAGTAACACCATCTGATGACGACCGGGACCAACAGTTACAATTAGAACGTCTCCATGACAACTAAACAACCGGCTGCCAGGTGAAGTCAGGAACAGTAACAAGTTCATCTACCGTTTGCATGATTTGAGGAGAATTTGTGGTGCTTTAAATTGCGATGACTATATGATTTTTGATTAATAAATAATTATTTCATAAATAGGGTGAATCAGCTTTACAGGTCCTACATGTTGCTGGTTAATAATGCACTAAATGTACAAGTAAATGAAACAAATCATTTTACTCAACAAACTGTACACAAATACCAAATAAAACAGAGCATTTATTATAAATAAGGCACTGACAGACATTTAGTCCTGATTTCCCTGCTCTCTCTTTCCTCTAAAGTCAACTAGATTTACTCCCAAACACTGATATTGGAGGTTGACTGATTAATTACACTTAACTGATATGGCTCCACTACTTCTAACACTAAAACTCATCATGCATGTCTTAAGTTTTTTTACACTAGAAACCTGGAAACTGTCAAACTGCCAATTGAAGTCCAACCAATAAATATGTAGATAAATTAATCTTGAATGACTGAACAGAGTCAAAGTAATTAAGCTATAAATATGAGACTGAGCATCAAGCTAACTGTAAGTATTTTCCCTGAAAGTTAATATTTCCTGTTTTGAAAATGTATATTAACTACAAGCTGCAACCATTAATCAATAACGTATCAACAACTGTTTTGATGATCCATAATCAGTGTGAATGGTTAAGAAAAATAAAAAATCTCCATTTGCAGCTTCTTAGAATGAAAATTTATGTAAAGGAACAATATAAATGCTCACCGGCTTTATTTGTTTTTTACATTTAATAATTGTCTTGATTGGAAAGGGCATACTGCAACAGTTTTTTCAAGCACATATATTATCTATTTATTTGGAATGTCCCTTGTAGTGGATGGCATTTTAAACAAAAGCTGTGAAACTGTATTGCTAGGTCTTAAGAGGCTGTAACAGCAAAGTTAATATCTTTGGGGCTTGTGGTTTAAATAATACATTTTAGGACATATATTTTGGATTTTTGAACATACCTTTTCATAATTTTTGGCACTATTTACACCAAAAGATTTCCTGAGTTAATCGAGCTGAAACAATTAATTCACTAGTATCGATTTTAAAATTGTTTCAATTACACTTTACCTGAATCGAAGCTACATTTCCTTAATCTTGGATTAGCTGTTGTGTTTGACACGGACGATTATTGTGACGCACATGATGCCAGGATCAACACAAACAAGATGCAGTAACAAGATGCAGTGTAGCTCATAAGAGATGAGGACAAAAAGGCAGAAAATGTCTATAAATTCACTTTTTTCCATTGGAACCATCACTTACTCCTTTAAGCTTAAGTTGTTAGTAAGTTGGATCCAAATGTGTTGAAGACTGTGCAGTGCACATATTGTTTGTAGATGGCATTGGATTTATTTGTTTTTATATACAGATATAACATATATATTTATATACATACTGTATAGACAGATAGATAGATATAGCTACACACTATTATATTATTGTTGTTATTTCTGTGTAGATTTTTATATATCCTTTTACTTTTTTACTTTTTGTGGTTGCTTTCAGCTGGTTCTGGAATAAAGAACAAGTTGTTTGTCATTTTCAGACATGTCTTTTCCACATTTTCACTATTTTTTTCAACTATTCATTGATTACAAAAATAATCAATAGCTGCAGCTACTATAAGAGAGATCAGATTAATAACAATGAAAATCATGGTTAATTGAAGCACTAATCAGCACCATTTCGTGGTTTCAGATTGTTCCAGGACAGATTAACCATCCATTGTTGTTTATTGTTTATCTCTATTGGTGGTTATTTTTTTAAGACAGCCTGACATGTGTACGTGTTTTGTTTCCTTGGATCGTTTCTGTCACATTAATACGACCCTGTGTCCTGTCTGCAGAACACTGACTTTTTTAAACCATGATGTTCCAGCCCGGTTCTGCTGTGACAGCCGTCCACCAGGCCCGTGGCCGCCGGTGGGGACACATGCCGGCTGTCACAAACCCGGTACACCTCCCAATCACCAACGGAGTGGGACGCATGTTTCTGCGGACACAACGCGTCCCGTCACCGGCCACAGTCCGCACGGCAGCTAGCTTTAGCCGGGGAGACATGGACGGACCGGCGGCCGAACCGAAGCGGCCGTCCTGCCCCGGTCGTGTCTGTGAGCTGCCGTGTTTACAGCGGGCGTAGCGCCGGTGGTCATGTGCCTGCCATTTACTATTACAACACTCACACAGACACACACCAACACACGGCTCAACATGTTACTACCGAGCTAACGGGCTAGCCGACAACACACCCCGCACGTTAACGGGCGCACAGCGGCTCCGTCAACCGTTAGCTACATTTCCCACGAGCAGATGTCACCGGTGTTTCAAAGCTGTGTAACCTGCCGAGGTGACATGCACCGGTCCGACGGTGACATTTATCGAGCTCCAACATGGCTAGCTGGAAGTGCTGTTAGCCTAGCTAGTTGCTACCCGATAGCCTTAGCTAGCAAGCACTGAAACAGCCATTAAACATGTTTTTAGCCGCCATTTACAACTTCAAAACAATCCGCGCATACGGTTTAGTAATTCTGTTATTAATACATGATCGGTTCGGCGAGTCACACCGGAGTTATTATTTTAGAAAAGAAAAAGAAAGTACCTGAGCCAAGATACAGCAAAAATCCCCTTTCAGATTTTTTTGTGATTGGACGACTTTGTTATGTCTGCCTGACTACAAAGCCAACGTCGATTCTGATTGGCGGACTGTCACAAATCTGCCCAGACACCGAAGGCGGGCAAAATCCTATTCGTCGAGCAGAATTATTTTTCCGACAGGGATTATTATGATTGGACACGTTTTGCTGGTCTGCCCAGTTACAAAACAGATGGATTTATCTCGTGAAATCTGCATAGCAACAGCAACCCGTTTGCACAGTGTAAATGAAAGTACTTCTGCATTTTGTTATTTAAGTCAACAAAAAACAAGACTCATAGTGATAAAAATTATTTAAGTGAAATGCAAATAAAAGTTTTCAAGAACTGAATAACCATAAACAGTGTAACAAACAGAAGCAGGTAAAATATTTTACTCAATTTGCATTTTTACCTGAAATAAACATCGCTTAAAATTTTTCCTAAACATGTATTTTAAAACATATTTCCTACAGTTTTCAACAACTGTAAATCAAGGATTTTCTTATTATGTTTAGCAAACTTGTACTAAAAAGGAGTTAGTCCCTCAAAAATAACTTGTAATTATCATAGGAAAAAATTGTTTATTAAAACAATCATAATAATCGCAACAATAATCATTACATTTTCACTTGTAAGTTTGCAAGAGAGACCATGTTCAGAAATAAAATGAGTCAAACGTCATTTGTATTTGTCAGATTTATTATATTCCATTATACAAAAGTGACACTGAACATCAGAAAAGAAACTACATTGGGATGCAAAAGGTGGATGAAAGGCGTTGAATTTCTTGAAGCAGAGAAATGGCGCCCATTGCAGTTCATCTTTATTCAAACCCACTGCAGAAAAACAGGAGAAACAGACGTGAACACAGAGCGACAACACAGGAATCAAACCTCAGACATTTAGAATAAAACAATGTATGGAAGTGCAATTCATTCAAAGACAGAAAATAGATGCCTCCATGTGAAAACAAACAACATCCGGAGGTCATAGTTCACCCCATAAATAAGTAATTTTGTTAAACTATCTGTGATTGTGACGTCAGGATCTGGTAAATACGACAAAAGCCAAGTCAGCAATCATGTAACATGGAATCAAATAAAAATAAAATAAAAATACTGATTTAACACACAAAAGTATATGACATAACATAGAGGAAGTATTTAAATCTAATAAAATAATCAGTTATTTGTTCAGAACCACAGATTTGGGGTCAGTTGGTTATATATGACATATATAAAATCCATTGATAAAAATGACTTTGATTTTTCTAAAATTATTAAAATAAAACAGTAGAAGCACTAAACTGTGGTCCATACCACCTCTGAATAGTAGGATGGCAGCTCTTCCGGTATGTTCAGAAGAAATTCAAGATCTAACTTCTGTTAATCTGGTTATTTCATTTTACAAATTGCAATTGATGATGTAAATAAATTTCAATAAAACTAATCATTTTGTTGACATTTCTTTTTCAAAATTTTTACTCATTTCACCTATTTCAAGTGATTCACATTTATTAATTGACTTTTTTTCTTGGTATGACTTAGGCAAAGATAAAAGTCATTTTTTGCATAATGTGTTTGTATTTTTGGGGTCAACACTCTGGTTGATATCACAACAAACCTGCCCTTCAGGTACTTGCTTTCCTCAGTCAAGCCATGTGTGACCTTTGACCTTACCTGACCATGTGAGCGATGTCCCAGTTGGTTTCAGAAGACAGGGGACCAATAATCTCCACGCCCTCTTCTGTTACTATGGCGATCTCATGCTAAACACATACAGACAAATCGGACATCAGACTCTTATGGTCTTTTATTTTTAGTGTCAAAATCTTTAAAAGGCAGGAACTTTTTTTTTAATATATACATTATTCATTTAAATTGACTGAATAATGGAAAAACTTGAATTGTTAGTTCATTTTTAGCAAAAGCAAAAAAATCAAAGTAAATCCATTTTCATGTCTATAAACCATGGATATATTATGTAGAACGGGGTAAAACTGCTAATAGCGCCCCAAAAATAGATTTTAAGGATGTCACTGCTCCATACAGTGAGACTTTTAAATAATCCATCTTTTTTTGGACAATAAAATGCATCTTTTTGAGGCATCACTGCAGTCACTGAACTAATAATGCAGACCATCAAACACTTACCCTGTTGTATGAGCGAGCGTCTCTGTAGTACAGCACTTTGAGGCAGCGCTCCACCAGCTCCCGGGCCTCCTGTTTGGTGATCTCCACTTTGTTCTCCACCACCTCCCTCATCAATGGCTAGACGTTATACAATAAAAGATACAGATATAACTGGTGTGTTCACATCGACACAACCAACAAAACCAGCCAGAGGTTGACCTGCGCGATAGGATGGGCTTGAATCTTTTCTAGTTTTTCAAACGTTCACACTCATTGTCAATAAAACTCAATCATACATAAACAGTGCTTTAGTTCACCGTCACTGATAGTTTTTAAACACCTTCTGAGGCGGCATTTTCTAAAAACCTCCAGTAGAGGTATGTCCTAGATGTATATCCTCCATATGTAGAGCTGGAAAACTGAGGGTTTGATGAATGATGACAACCCACCTGAGTTTGAGCATGTGGATGCAACTGACACACTGTCTGTATATAAGCTACTGCGTCTTTACCCGTATACGTTATCATGGTACAGTTTGGATGTTTTGAAGTCACGTTATTGCCTGCAGTAGATGACACTCAGCCCAGACACATTTTACAGAAACATACAGGTCTAGTGGTGCTGTGTCTTTCCTATGTTTGTGCATTTGTGTTGTTAAGTTGCCATAAGTTAAACCATATGATGTGGTTCTACAGCGGACTCACCTGAGCCAGGTATGCTCCAAAGCCAGTGGCCACCGTGGGAGCCTCATAGGCCACGCCCAATTTGTCCACGTAACCTAGGAAACTACAGACCAGAGAGAAGGGTTTATGCTTCTGGAACACTGTAATAAAGTTCAACACAAACATTATTTAACATCTGTCCAATGTGAAGCTAAAGAAGAGTAAGTGGTGACCTCTGACCTTTCTCCGTTGTAGAAGCCTCCGATCACCACGGTGTTCCACAGTGGGTTCATCCTGCTGCGGCGGTTGTACATCACTCTGGTGAGCCACGAGTGGACTGCCTTTGGGCTGTAGCTGTGACCGTCACCGAGCAACTCTTCATCGATCCTGAAAACACACCAGATGCACAATGAACACTACACTCGTGGATTTCACTGAGGTTTTCCATATTTCAGTTTGTTCTGTCAGTTCTGCGGTATTGTACTGAGCATTGTGTGGTTCTTACACCATCTGATCGATGATCTGTTTCAGGTACTGGTAGTCGGCGTAGTCTCCTGAAGCTCCCAGGATGGTGTTGTTGTTCACCTGAAACACACAACAGACATTACTGATTTCAGATCAGCCGCACCCCCATATTCATCTACAGTTTATAATGGTGCGCTGTTACCTTCATAAGGCGAGAGATATTCCTGAATCGAGCCAGAGAACCGTATGAACCCAACATGTCTGCTGCGATTATGACACCACCGGTGAACTTCACACCGAGAACAGATGTACCAGTTACCATTGGGTTACTGAGAGAGAGAGAGGGAGGGAGAGAGAGAGAAAGAGAGAGAGAGAGAGAGAGGGAGTGTTTTATCATCAGTGTGTTTATGCCAAAGCATGTACACAGTGAAGTACAACTGTAGAATTTAGGACTTGTGGAAACAAACAAGCCTACAGGAAATATTTACCACAGAGTGTATGAATGATGCCATTGAAATACACAACTTGTATCAGCTTGTGTACAAAACCTAACTAACAAATGTTATCACCATCTCTTAATCTGTCCTTTGTTCTCTCAATGAATAAAAATCATTGTTTGGTCGGAAAATTTTCAGTAATAACGGAATAGTGTTTTCCAAAACCCAAGGCAACATCCACAAATGTCTCTCTTTTTTTTTATAACCCAGATATCTTCAGTTTACAGTCACCAAGGACAAATAAGAAAAAAAAATAAAAAAAAAAAAATACATATATATATATATATATATATATATAGATATATATAAGAATTTCAATGTTACATTTTTCTAAACTAGAAATACATTAAGGGGAAAAAATACACAGGAAAACAGATGCATGCACATAGGTTTGAAGGGTCATCCCTCTTCTGTAAGCCTCCACAATAGATGTGAAATTCATCAACAGCCTGTCTACTTTCATTTAAGGGTTTGGGTAAAAATACTCTGAACTGGCTGAATACTGTGAACCATCAGTGCAGGTTTTAGTGGAGGCCAATGAGCACAAAACACGACACATGACGTTACAGCAGTTGGCGATAACGCATCCACAACCATTATAATTAAAACCTTGCAATCAACTATTAAAAACAGGGTTAAGTATGTGTAATTTATGCTCAGTTACCAATGGACTGAATGGAACTGAAAGCGTCAATATAAAGGTTATTAATAATTATATTTCTACTAATCTCCAGTAAACAATAAGTCTATGTCTTTTACCAGTAATTGTTTAATGGTATAAGTAATGCGGTGAGTTCATTTGTAAATGTTATATTTTACTGTTTTGCTTTTTTTAGTCCTAGCTAACGCAGCTAACATCAGTCACCAAAACAGTTTTCCAAACAATATGTTACGACTTTTTGTTTTCTAATAATTAATGAAAGATCTGACTGATTACGAAAGATATACAACTTGATTCTAAACTGCACAAATTTGGCTTTAATTTGACTGATGCTAACAGTTAGCTTAGCATGAATCGGCTAATGTTTCTCCATGATGATGCAGCACCGTAGAGGTAAAACCGAAACCTTCCGAACAGCACCAGTTCAGTCCGAATGGATAACTCACAGAGTGTGTCTGACCGGTCCGAAAGCTGCGGCCGGTCCGGCGCTGCTACCGCTGCCACCAGAGAAAGAGTAGAACTCTCCGGGCTTCGGTCCATTCTCCCAGAAATTCAGTTTCACTCCGCACGACTCCATGTTGAATACTGCCGGAAGTGACGACAAGGCGTCTTCATGGTGCGAGTGGTCGACGTGACGTAATGACGTAAAAGAGCCGCGTCATACAGCTCAAGAATAAAATAAAATAAAATGAAATAAAATAAAATAAAACAAGATAAAATAAAATAAATGATAAAACACTAGACACAAGTATCAAATATGACTTCCATTTGTCCTAAATCTGTTGATTTTTTTGTTGTTATAAAAAAGCTTTGAGTGAGAAAGAGCTGAAACAGACCAATGTTTCATGTAACTTCATTACGATGGACATCTGGACTGTGAATCAGGAATCATAAACTGACATCAGTGCAACATATGATAGTGTAAAATAACAACACAAAACAAAAGCCATAAGAATTAACTTCAATCAAAGGATTGGTTAAAAAGTATTTAATCAAACAGAAAATTTACTTTGACAAAGTCCCTGAAACATTTATGTCTTTACAAAAGTACATAAAGTTCTTGTTAAATCCTTTAGTTTGACTTCATCTTCCCTCTCAGACTCTCATGAACTCTAATGAACCCAAGAAATTAGATAAATGTAGAGGCATTTAGGACTACTTTTACTATTTGACAAAAGCAACACAACTCAAAGTGTCACATTTGATTTTATTTTTGTGTTTCTTTGTTGTTTGTGTCTCAGTGTTCTTCAGTTTTCTCCTCTGGAGCTGACTTCTTATGGCAGAAATCTGTGAGGACAAAACTTAGCATCTGTGATTTGTTCTTTTTTGTTTAGATTTTTTTGTTATTTCTTTAGATGTTTAGTAAACAAATAACAACCAACAGGTGAGTCACTGACCTGCCGTTCCATCGTAGATGAACAGGTGTTCAACGCGGAAACCCAAACACTTGGCCCGTTTCTCATGGTTAGCATGAGCAGCTTTCATCTGAGCCATGTCACGATGATGACCATGACTTTCTGAAACACAAAAAAACATGCAAAACAGACATAAAAAAAACACACACACACACACACACAGAAAATGCACACAGAAATATACACACACACACACACACACACACAGAAAATGCACACAGAAATATACACAGATAAAAATGGATTGAACAGTCAGTCTTTCTACAGATGTTCTGCTCTTGGACAACCAGGTTTAGATCTTAATGAAGTATACTGTAGTTTGTTTCCGTGTGGATCACTGTCCCTGCTGTTGTTTGTTTGTGTTTGTTTATTTGTTTGCGTGTCTGTTTACTGTAGATCATCAGGAATCGTCCAATCCTCTTGCTGTCGTACAATATTGTCATACAGTCCTCACAGCTCTCGAGGAAATGCAACTTTGCTGATTCGTTGAACGGGTTCCTGGCTCCGTCTTGTTCCACAACTACAAGGCAGAAAAACATACATCACTACGGAAACAACAACATCGACAACAGCAAAATAAAGCGGTGTGTGACTCACTGCCGCTGTCGACTGTCAGAGAGTGGTGTTCGTCACCGTCAGAGGGTAACGTCATGTTGAGATAGTAAGTAATGCACTTTCCCCTGAAAACAACACACTGTGTGAATGAATTTACCCATTAACCCTGAGATGCTGCCTATGAAACATTCTACTTTCTAAGCAGAGTTTGGAAACAGGATCCTAATACCTGAGGATTTTCTGAAAAACTTGACACATTTGTGAGCATTCGCTGCAGTGAACAGTCATAAAGGTAAAAACATATATCTGGTCTTAACACAGCCAAAATGAAGCCATTGCTTTAGTAAGTTAAAGTGTAATACCACTGACGGCCACTAGATGCTGCTCCCTGGCTCCCATAGACTTACATGAAACTTTTCTCTAAACATAGTAAGTAAATATATTTTTCTGGTGTATCTCTTTTATTTGGATCCTCCAATAAGTAATCTGGTCTGTTAACGAGATCTCCAGTGGATCAGAGGGTTTGATTCTGTGTCAGGCTTTGATTGGCAGTTGTGATAGACAGCTCACTTAACTACCAAGTCAGCCTTTCAGAGGATGCGTTTATGTGATTGTAGTTGTGTTTTACAGGTTCCAGTAACAAGACTCCGTTTTATTTCACACTCTGTTACTTCATGTTAGGAAGAGTCACAGTCTCCTGCTCACATGTGTATGTTCCTCTCGATGAACTCCAGGGCTTTGTTGTCAGGTCGGGGTTTCAGCTCGACATAGGAGCTGTTCAAGTTTGGCAGCAGTTGATGACCGATGGGATGGCCACTGACGGCCCAGACCAGAACCCAGTCCCCGTAAACCTGCAGGAATCAAGGACCACTGAGACTTAAACCACTAAGCTTTGTGGTTTGTAAATTTCCATTTTTTTCCCTGACAGAAGTACAAGTAAATAAAGTCCAGGTGTCTCCTATACAACATGTTTAGTCACTGGTTGAGTGATCGACGTCTTGTCAAAATAGAATAGAAATTCCATATAAAAGTTTAATAGTGAATGTTCACAGTTCACATCTTATCTTTTACTTTAAGTGTTTTTATTCACATTGTTTTTTGTTTTATTTTATCTTATTAAATAAAATGAAATCAGATGCAGCGTCCGTAACCTGAACTCCACTTTTTTGTTTGTGATCACAAAGCACAGCTGAAAATCACAATGCTCCATTTCTACATGAAATCCACCCTTCAGCAGAGGTCAGAGGTCAGAGGTCAGACTCACCTTATGCAGGTCTGCGGTTTTCACCGTAACGTTGTAACCTTCACAGT
>JAPQRQ010000003.1:31437822-31453711 GCA_037367365.1 Apogon talboti | reverse complement strand
TTGATTCACCAGTAAAACCCATGGAGTTGGATCAATGACAGTGGATGGACACACTGGGTTTATGTTCAGGTAATGATGGATTTGACTGAAACTGGTACTTTTTCTTCAGTTTTCTCTGTCTTTGTTATAATAACCCTAAACTTTAATCTGAGCTTTTATGAACATCCACATGATCAGCAAATTAAATATAGGAAAATACCCAATGTTCATTGAAAAAACACAAAATACAGAGGATAATTTTATAATAAATGGTGATCAATCACTTAAGAAAAGTTAAATATGGAGAAAAAAGTATTTTGAAAATGCCACAATAGCAGCACTGGGTCTTTAAGGGTTAAGGACTGTATTTGTACAAACTAATACACTAATCCACAAAAGCAAACAGAACCTGGTGCTGGTAGTAGACAAATCACCAACAGTAAAATAAACCTGATTTCAGGCTTTTGATTCAGCCTGATTTTAGTCAAGATAGGAAGTTTTTCCTTCAGACGAAAAGCTGTTTTTTTTGTCCTGTGTTCACATCCACATTTACTGATTTATTACATTGAGTCTGATGTTCAGGTCTGTAGAGTTAGAAGTTATGTATTTATTGCTTGACTTACATGTAATTTCAACAATTATATGCTTATTGTAGTCAAAGATCAATTTCTGAAATGCATGATGTTATTTCAAGGTAGGTTTTTGAGGGTTGATGGAAACTATCAACAAATGTTTTTATTGTGTTGGCTTTAACCTTTCACCACTAGTTCTCAGCTGATGTGATCATTTGCATCCTGTTAGTCTGACTCTTCAACTGCTGATTTTAGTAAAAAAAAAAAAAAAAATCATTCTTTACTTTTAATGACAAAAGAGAGAGAACAGATGAAGGATATATTTACATTTATTTTAATTTAAAAATGGCACCATCGAGATAATAATTAAGAAATATGAACATAGAAAATAAAAAAAACCCAAAACAATCAGTTGACATTATTTTTGCCGATTTTCCTCTAAAACATTACCGTATCACGATTCTTCATGTTTTTTTGTCTCTGTTGGTCTGATTCCTGCGAATGTGACATTCTGTTTATTGTCTTGTGTGGATCTTCATATGTATCTGAACATGATGTTTACGTTTGAAGCGTTTCTGACAAACTACACAGCCAAAAGGTTTCTCTCCCGTGTGGAGCCTCATGTGACGCTCTACACCTGTTTTCTGAGTGAATCTTTTACCACATTCTGAACAGCCAAATGGTTTCTCACCAGTGTGGACCTTCATGTGAGCAGTTAAGGTTGAATTACTGGTAAATCTTTTCCCACAAACTGAACAATAGAATGGTCTTTCTCCTGTGTGGACTCTCATGTGGATGTCTAACTTTGCCCTGCAGACAAATGTTTTTCCACATTCAGAACAGAGATGCTGTTTGAGTTGTTCTCCTACATCACTTACATGACCATCTCCATTTTGCTTTGTGTTAGTCTGAGTTTTGGTGTCGCGTTCACTGGTAGAATGATGTCTCACGTGACGACGTAAACTTGACCCGTGTACAAATCTTTTACCACATACTGAACAGCGGAACAGTTTTTCACCTGTGTGAGCTGCCATGTGTGTCTTAATAGAACTTTTATGTCCAAAACTTTTCTGACAAATTGAACAGCTGAAGGGTTTCACTTCTGTATGACTTGCCATGTGATCATGCAAGTTGCCCTTCTGACTAAATCTTTTACCACACACTGAACAACAAAACGGTTTCTCTCCTGTGTGAACTCTCATGTGTGGAACTAAGGCTTCCTTCCGAGCAAATTTTTTGCCACAGACTGAGCAAGTAAATGGTTTCTCTCCTGTGTGAACCCTCATGTGTGTCTCTAAAACTGATCTGAAGTAGAAGGTTTTTCCACACTCAGAGCAGTGAAGTTTTGTTTTAGGTCCTTCGTCATTTATATCACTTGACTTCATTACTGACTGACGTTCACAGATATCACTCCAAAAATCACTTTCATCACTGTCCTCACTTTTACAAGGCACCGAGCCCTGCTCAACCATCTGTGTTTTTAAATATGGATTAAAGCTGCTGACTGGTCCTGATCCACAGTCCTCTTCAACTGGTTCCTCTCTATTCTCCTTAGTTTGTCTGAGATGAAGATGTGAGGAGTGAACTTCCTCTTCATCATCTTCACTCTTCACAGGAACACAAGTGGATGGGAACTTGGTGATATCAGCCTCCTGATTGGTCCACACCTCCTCCTGCTCCTCTTTCATGTGGGGGGGGTTTAGGTCCTCCTGGTGCAGACCGGGGTTCCAGTTCTCCTCCCCAGGGAGAACCTCTTCTTTGACCACAAACAGCTGCTGGACGTCGACAGGACAACCTGAAATAGAGACAGACTGTTTATTTAGACACTGAAACAACCTTTTTGTTTAGTTTGTAAACATACTGTGGAGAAATTAAAGATTCTCAGCAGTATTTAAAATGCAGGGTGACAGTCAAGTGAAAGTAAAGTAATAGAATCTGAAGAATATTCAAATGCAGATATAAGATAGCAATAAAAATGTAGACATAAACAAATATTTACAAAACCCATGAACCAAACAATGATGAGTTTTTATATCTCTTTTCTTACATCTCAACTCCTTTCAACATAAAGAAGAATAAATTAGCTTGTTCATGTCATCCAAGACAAATTTCCCATGAGGGTCAATAAAGTCTATTCTATTTGTATCTAAAACAAAAATAAGAATATCCAATAAAAATATCCAAACTCAACACACATTTAAATAATCTCTTCCATCACAGCCAAAAAATCCATTGTGAACCACAACATAAACATTAGGGGAATGTTCAGTGACATCAGGGAACTAATAAAATTGGTTCACAGTGACACATGTGATTGAAGCTAAAGCTCATTAAACCGAGCTCAGTTTTATCATCATCAATAATTAAAAACTATCCAGACTGGAATCTTTTGTCTTTAGTCTCAGTGTTTTTGTTTAGGTTATGGTTCCAGGCTTTTTGTTAAACTGGATGTGATAAATGTGCTTCTCAAATTTAGCAAGTCTGGGTCTAACCTGATATCTTTTATTTGTGCAAAAAAACAAAAAAAAACAACTATGAGTGTTTTTTGCAGACTTTTATCTTCCATGTTTTCAGACGAGTGTTAATGTAGAATTTAAGCAGCTCATTGATTTCAATTGTCACACGGAATAACAATGTAACACAAAGAATTTAACATATCAGCGCTGAACTTTGAATACTACACATTAATGTCCAAACCTGAAGTGTGTATTCGAACTTTCTGGTTCCAAACTGCGTCCCGTTGCTCGTTTTCTTCTTTAGTTCGACAATATTCTTCTTCCTCGCACATCTGAAATTTAGACATTTTTCACTTTTTCTTCACATAAACTCCGTCAGAAACATAGTTTGTCTCCATCACACACTGACAGGTCTGTTAGCAGCTAGCAAGTTAAGCTAACTTTAGCATAACTGAGCTAACGAGATAAATCAGGAGTAAAACAGACACTGAATGTAGAACAAAGTCTAGTCAGTCGGTTTCATCCGGATACAGAGGTTCAATTCTGGTTCGGATGGACCGAGATAAACACTTTACAGGAGAAAACATCGGACTTTCATTAGAAAGCGTAAAGTTCGATACAATAAAAGCATTCATTTCCGGTTTGTATTTGTGGTTTCCGGACTGCTCCTACATAATAAGATGCCGCGCATGATCTGAAGAAGCTGATGAACTGGAAATAGAAAATATTCTTTAAAATTAAAGAATGTTGATTTGACTTCTTGTTGGTTCCTGTCATAATAACAGTCATTAAGCTTCCATGTGTTCATGTATAATATTTATAATGTTATGGAGTCTATTCTATACACATATTTGTTTAAGTCATATTTTTTTGCTGCCACAGGGTCTTAACTCTGGCAACTAAATATTGTCTTCAATTAAATAAAAGAACACAAACTGAAAAAAATATCAAAGACTACCTAATGATGGAAATTATGTAGCCATGTTTACTTTACTATATTGACTTTTTTCTGCAAGTCTTCCTGCTAATTTAGGATTAGAAATTTGTGGGGTCTTCAACTCATACAAATGTGAATGATGCAAAACCAGAGTTTTACAAATTCAGGAAAAGAAATTGCAAATTAATGAGTCTTTTGCTCTTGTGACCTGAAAAGATAAGCAATGACATTACTAAAGATTTTTAACGATGATTTTGTCAGACCCTGATGGCTGTTGTATGAGAAATGACATGAAAGAGTTTTCCAGAGTGAAACCAACCATTATTTTATTTTCAAATTCCACCACCAGGGCGATTTACCAATTTCAGAAGGATGAACTTTTCCACTTTATTCTAACAGGTTTTTTAATTTTGATTGATACATATTTATTACTTTTATTATGTTTCATGTTGCAAAAAATGAAAAGTAATCGTACACCAGAAACAATGCCTTGTCTGTTTATTAGAAGAACCGAACTGTGGAGGGTGAGAGAATTCAATGTGTAACTTCAACACTTGATGCCATTAAATATTTCATGAACCTTTCATCTGTCTTTGTCAAATGCCTGATTTCTTCAGTAAATATCAACAACAAATTAAGACTGTCTGACTGAAAAGACTTCTCAGTGTCATCTCTTTATCTTTTCCAACTTAAGAAATTATTTGCATATTTTGCATGGATAGAAGAGCAAATAAATTCCATATTTATGAAAACTGGCACTCATTTAAATGATTACCACTATTGGAAATTTGCTGTACACCATCTTTCAGATCTCCATCTAAACAATTACCTCCTCAATTGACCCCTCTTCACTCCAGTCATCAGTGTCTTGTTCCATTTTATCTGCATCCCCATACCTGATTATGTTTATTGTGTGAGCCTTCATGTGTCTTTGGATGTGACTGCTATGTCGAAAACATTTCTGACAAAATGAGCAGCTGAAAGGTTTCTCTCCTGTGTGGAGTCTCATGTGAGGGATTAAGCTTGACTTCTGAGTAAATCTTTTACCGCAGACTGAACAATCAAATGCTTTTTCACCAGTGTGGATTTTCATGTGAGGAGTTAAGTTTGACTTTTGTGCAAAACTTTTCCCACACACTGAACAAACATATGGTTTCTCTCCTGTGTGGATTCTCATGTGTATCAAGAACTGTGATTTCTTGACAAAGGTTTTACTGCACTGCACACAGTAAAGTTGTTTTGTTTTGCATTCCACATCACTTCCACTAATATTATTGTTTATCATCGTGTGTCTAGATGAGCTGGAATCCTGAGTAATGTTTGTATTATGTGAAAATGTTGATCCACATTCAGAAGAACCAACCAGTCTCGCTCCTGTCTGAGTGTCCACTGGTCTCTCCAGAGACTGTCTACTTTCAGCAGCTCTACTTCCTAAATTTTTCATGTAGATTGGGTTAATGTTTCTTCCTGATCCTCCACAGTAGCCTCCATTAGCTTCTGTCTCCATCTGTTCAGTTAACCTGTCGGACATAAGTTTTATCCTTTTGTCCAAATGTGACCCAGGTTTCCTGCTTGGCTTCCAGTCTTCATCACTGTCTTCAGCTTCCTCAGAGTTGTCAGTCTTTTTATGTAAAAGTCTGTATGGATAGAAGTTGCTGGCTGGTTCTGATCTTCCATGGTCCACCCCACCTGGTTCCTCTCTGTTCTCCTCAGTTTGATGAAGCTGTGAGGACTGAGTTCCCTCATCAACATCTTCACTCTTCACAGGGACAGGAATTGATGGGAACTTGGTGATATCAGCTTCCTGATTGGTCCACAGTTCCTCCTGTTCCTCTTTAATGTGTAGAGGTTCTGGGTCCTCCTGGTCCTGCTCCAGACTGGGGATCCACTCCTGCTGCTCTTCTTTCACCACAACCTTCAGCTGGACATCTCCAGGAAACCCTGAAATACAGAAAAGAAACTGTAAAATCACACAAATCTAAATGGCAAATCATGTTTTATATTAACCAGTAACTGAAAATAACCCAGCTTCTTCAGCTTTAGTTATATCATCAGATCCCACACCATTCTGCAAAAGTATTTTCCTTCCTATGATGTTTTGTTGACTTTAAATACTTCAAGAACTCTACAGCCTTGTTCACACTAATAAAGTTACAGTACAAGTTCAGATATGTGTTTGAGACGTTCCATTCACATGTAAATTATTCCGTTACCTTCTGCACAGACAGACATTACAGCAAAACTATCGGCACTTCTGGAGGTCCAGCTCCCCTTCTGCAAGACGAGAAAAAAAAGAGTAAAAAAAAAAAAATACAGTAAACTAGAAAAACACTCGAAGAGTGCAGACCTCTGCCGATGAAGCTCAGTTCCCCACCATGCTCTTGTAACATATAATACCCTTGAAGTGGGTTACCTAGCAACGGATAAACATAAGGGTTACCTAGCAACGGACAAACAGACAGACAAACCCTGGTGAATACATATAATAACAGTGATATATATAAGGCAAATTGTTCAGTCAAGGTGTTAAGTGACAGCAGAAGGAAAAATACAGCGTAGGAGTTCAGTGCGCTGACAGCTCTATGTATCCTGAAATACAGGAGATGAGATGGGGAGATGTGGCTGGCTTCTGATGAGTCTTAATCTGCAAAAATCTTTAATAGCATTTTTTTTTTCCTGTTTTACATTTTTACCCCGTTCATATGCCACTGTACTTTAATTGTCCCTTAGACATATTCTTATGTTCATAAAACACATACAAAACCACATGTCAGATCAGAACATTAACATCTCTATATTCATCTTTTAAAATAACCTTGTGATCATAATACTGCATCTGTAATGCGCAGACACGGTAGCTTTCAGTATCACTCAGACTTACGTTTCTACAGTTACCAGCAAATAAACACTTTTTAACTTTTTTAAAACTTGTTTTACACATTTTAACTCCATACATTAAATCTATGATTTTTTGTATTTCAACCGATTCTCCGAGATTTTAAAATACAGTTAAGATATGATGTCAACCTTTAAACGTGACAAAATAAATGAACGGGACAAAAAATATACACTTTTAACTAGAATATTGGAGACGTGTGACCCAAACTAGCATGCTACAATTAGCCGTTAGCTAACGAAGTAACCGAGTGCTGCGCCGCCATTACTGCAACATCTGCGTCTGCCCCTGTAAACAAAAAAACTAACTTTTACACTGCTTACTTTCATACACGTACTTTAACCAAAATAGTCTCTAAACATTTACTGGACTTTTACAGAAGTTTCTGTGAGGTCTAAACACACTACTGACCTAAAATACAGGAGAAGAAGGATGAGGCAGGGAGACGCGGCTTCCTTCTGCTGCGTCTTCCGCAGTTCTGAGGAAAACCAGCGGGATGTGCGCAAACCATGGGATGACACTGCCTCCTCCTATCAGAAACCCTGCTATTGCACGTAAAACTTTTTGGTTTCCAAACCTTATCTTTCTCACAAAAATAGACCTGTTACCAGAAAATGTATAAATAAAATGCAGACATAATATCATATTTTAAAGCGCATCAAAACCATTTAAATGTGGGCACACATTAATGGGCATCAGACAAGCATCCATAATAGTCCACATAATAGAGTCTATAACATATAATTATCAAAATACTCATGGAGCTCATAACATAAACAAATGGCTTCTTATTTATTATCCACTATGACACAGACAGTTTTCAGCTCCCCCCAAAGTCTTTCTATGTTTTATTTTGTAGGAGCTGTCATGACGTCAAGTACACTCTGACACCGGAAGTGCTCTCTAGTGTTGTATTTTACTTTACAATATTAATAAATCAAAGTCCTTTGTCTCTCTTCTATATAAAGGTTCTATGATTCAACCATCCGAACCTCTGTATCCGGATAAAACCGACTGACTGGATTCTGTTCTGTTCACATTCTGTGTCTGTTTTACTCCTGTTTTATCTGTTATTAGCTCGGTGACGCTTAAGTTAGCTTTGGTCGCTAGCTGATAATATACCTGTCAGTGTGATGGAGACAAACGGAGTTTGTGTGAAGAAAAAGTGAAAATGTCCCAAAAGGTGCAGATTCTGAGATCGTTGGTGGAGCAGAGACTAACTGCGGCTGCGGAAGAGATATTTGGGCTGTTTGAAAGAACCATAGCAGAGTACGAGGAGGAACTTTGTCTAACTAAAGAAGAAAACCAGAGACAAAGACAAATACTGGACTCTGTTTGGGCCCAGAAAGACCTGATACACAAAACAGGTTTGGACACCTTTCTCTGTTGTTTATACAAAACCCATGTATTCCGGTCTGACTGGGGTTTATTTACATACAAATGAAATCCAGATGTTGCAGCCGCAGATTCGTCACATACACATAACATGCATAAAACTGCCTAAACTGAGATAAGAAACACAGAAGAGCACTCGGAGAGCGCAGACCTCCGCCAAGGCAGCTCAGTTCCCCACCATGCTGCTGTAACAATAATACCCTTGTAGTGGGCTACCTAGCAACACCTACTTGTTGTCTTGTTTATCTTTATCTCTGAGATAAACAAGACATGCCAGCTGAGAGGGTTACCTAGCAACAGATAAACGAGACATGCCAGCTGAGAGGGTTACCTAGCAACAGATAAACAGGACATGCCTGCTGAGAGGTTATTCAACTGAAAATGCCATTAAAAAAATCCTGGATCACCCCCAAAATCTAATCACTTGTTCCTTGTCCAATTTCAGACATTTCCTGAAAATGTCATTAAAATCCGTCCATAACTTTTTGCATTATGTTGCTAACTATCAGACAGACAAACAAACCCCGGTGAATACATAACCTCCTTGGCAGAGGTAAAAAAAAAAAACTCAGTGCATAGATAGATAGATAGATACGGACTGCTCAGGGGAAATGCTTTCTGTTTTTGTTGCTAAAGTGTAGCTCATAATAGTCATTATTCAGTA
Source organism: Apogon talboti (assembly GCA_037367365.1). Lineage (NCBI taxonomy): Eukaryota > Metazoa > Chordata > Actinopteri > Kurtiformes > Apogonidae > Apogon > Apogon talboti. Next base: position 31,444,812 of record JAPQRQ010000003.1, on the reverse strand, counting down.
TCAGGTGAACGATGCGGCTGAAAACCGTCTGACTGTTAAACCAGATCCAGATCAAGTCATAGAGGAATAAACAGTTCCGCCTTGAATACACTGTACATCAGGTCTGTTCAACTAGCGGCCCAGTCAAATTTTCTACAAGCCTGTATGTTAATGAGATAAATGAAACTAAGGTATCTCACCTTTGAGGCATTTTTAGACACGTACTATGACACACTGCAACAGGATTGGATCTTTACAATACGTTTCTCTGAGATGAAATAAGATAAAATATAGTGCGATATCTTTGGTTGTGGCTAAAAGACAAAACAATATTTCCACCAGTTTATAGAATGTCTCTGTATTTCAGAATGTCCTGCAGACATCCATCAGCTGTTGTTGGTTAAAGAAGAGGTTCCCCTTCAGCAGCAGGAGCACAACCCCAGTCTGGAAGAGGATCAGGAGGACCCAGAACGCCCCGACATTAAAGAGGAACAGGAGGAACTGTGGACCAATCAGGAGGCTGATATCACCAAGATCCCATCGACTCCTGTCGCTGTGAAGAGTGAAGATGAAGAGGGGACGCTTCGAGTTCAGAGGCTGAAAGTGTCGATACAACGACGACTAAACCTGGATTCTGAAATGATACTGGGGCTGTTTGAGAGAGCGATAGCAGAGTACAAGGAGGAACTATTTCAGTCAAAAGAGGAAAACAAGCAACAACGAAATCTCCTGGATACTGCTCTGAATCCACGAGTCCTGTTAAACAGAACAGGTTGGTTCACTTTTCCTCCAGAGCCACAGTTAGTTTGTAGGTTTAAAGTTTGATTCTCTTCTGCAGGATCACAGTAGGTTGATGATCTGGCTTTCCTGGTTTGGTTTTTCTTTCAGATGAGCTCAATAAGATTCCATTCCAGTCTCTATCAGAGTGTCAGTACATCCTTAAAAAGCATTAAATGTGATTGTCCTAACTTAAGGCCTTAATTATTCTTAAACTTGATAATCTTTAAAACTGACACTCAGAAGTCTTAAAAATCCCGCAGACACAATAAAAGATATTACCATATTTTCTTTGTAAATCTTTGTACAGAATTAGTCAAGTATCTAATTAGTGTTGATCATTTTAATCTAACAGATATAAATGAGTGGAGCCTCCAACAATCAAGTGGAGATGGAATGTTAGCTGGATTGAAACATGGTGAAGACTGGTTCAACACAATTACTATGAGGCCTGTTATTTATGTGAATAGAAGGTCTGAATTTTGACCAAAGGCGCCTTGAAAAATTTCTTGAAAAGTCATGAATTCAAACCTGCAGATACCCTACAAGGAAGTGTATTGTAAAGATTTCAACAGTACATCTGCTCCGTTTGATGTTGATTTTTGTTCCTGTGTTGTAACATCTTTCTTAACAGTTCTTGTTGTTAGCTTACAGTCAGAATTAACTCCTTTTCTTGACCAAGACCCATTAAACATCGATAAACCAGCATAACATGAGCTACAGAGCTAAGGTTTGTTGTAGTTTCTACTGTGACCTGGGTCTGAAGCTCCAGCTGGGAAAGAGAAGGTTCAGTTTTCAGTTATATTCACTCCACAGTTTACTCCACCCTGGAATCATGTCACAGAGCTCACTGTTCTCTCTCATGACAAAACTCTGCTTCCACTGCTTTACATACTGTGTCCGTATTTCAGGTTGCCCTCCAGACGTCCATTACCTGTCAGTGGTTAAAGTGGAGATTCCCCTTGAGCAGCAGGAGTGGAGCTCCGATGTGGATCAGGACGTGGAGGATCTAAAACCGCCCCACATTAAGGAGGAAGAGGAGGAAGTGTGGACCAATCAGGAGGCTGATGTCACCAAGTTCACGTCTGCTTCTGTCCTTGTGAAGAGTGAAGATGATGAGGAGGAAGATCTGTTCTCACAGCTTCATCAAAGACAAACAGAAGAGAAAAGAGAGGAAATAGATGAAGTGGACTGTGAAGGATCAGAACCAGCAAGAAGCTTCCATCCAATTAGATATTTACAAACTTACACTGATGAGCAGATTGAAGACTCTGAGGAAACTGAGGACAGTAATGATGACGGGACACCAAACACGGAACCTCAGACGCAATTTAACAAAAAACCAAAGCTTATACCCAACAGGTCAACTGAACAGATGGAAACGGAATCTGATGAAGAGGACTGTGGAGGATCAGAACCAGACATTAACCTCATTCACATGATAGACTTAAAATATAGAAATGTCCAAAGCAGTAAGTCCAAGTCCAACCATAGACAACCTTTTAACAACAAGAGTTCTCCGGAGAGACATGTGGACATGGACAACGGAGAGAGACTGGTTGGTTCTTCTGAATGTGGAAGAACATTTTCTCAGAGGACAAACATGACCCAAGATATCAAAACACCCACAGAGTTGACAATGAATAATGACTGTACTGAAAGTGACATGGGGAGTAAAGCAAAACAATACAGCTGCTCTGAATGTGGTAAAACATTTGGATGGAGGTGTCATTTTGTGCAACATATGAGAGTCCACACAGGAGAGAAACCATTTGATTGTCCAGAATGTGATAAGAAATTTACGCAGAAGTCCACTTTATATAGACACATGAGAATCCACACAGGAGAGAAACCTTTCAGCTGTCCAGTTTGCCAGAGATGTTTTAGGCATAAACAGGTACGACACGCGCATATGTTAACTCACTCTGAAGAGAAGCCATTTCATTGTTCCGTATGTGGTAAAGACTTTTTCATGAAGGCACGTTTTAGTAGACACATGAAAATCCACTCAGGAGATAAACCTTTTAGCTGTTTAGTTTGTCAGAAAAGTTTCATACACAAAAATGATCTACAGAAACATATGGTAACTCACTCAGGAGAGAAAGCCTTCGAATGTTCAGAATGTGGTAAAAAATTTACGATGAAGTCAAACCTACTTATACATATGAGAATCCACACGGGAGAAAAACCATTCAGCTGTTCAATATGTCAGAAAAGTTTTAGACATGAGCAGACTCGACAGGCGCATATGTTGACTCATTCAGATGAGAAACCATTTCATTGTTCTGCATGTGACAGAAAATTTAGTGTTAAGGCACGATATATTAGACACATTAAAATCCACACAGGAGAAAGACTGGCTGGTTCCTCAGAATGTGCAACATTTTCTCAGAAGACAGATGAAACATAAAACAAAATGACTTTTGTAAAATATTTGCATGAGGTCAAAATAGATTAAACATATCCAATCCATTTAGAGTGGAACCTGTTGGCTGTTCAGTCAGACATATTTTATATTGCGTTATATACGTTTTCTATTATTATATTCATTTATCCTGGATTTAGATCCAGAGGCTGATGATATGAACAAAGGCTGAGCTGATGAGTCTGTGTAATCTGTGATGGATAACTACTTCCACAGATCATGATTTACTAGTTCATCTCTGATGAATAACTAAAGGATTCATACATACAGGACATGTAAATGTGCGTTCTATAGTAACATTTATTTATTTCCTTTATTTAACCAGGAGGTCCCATTGAGATTAGAAATCTCTTTTGCAAGGGAGACCTGGCCAAAGTAGCAGCCAGCAAAGTCCAAACAATACAGAACACATACATGATATGCAATAAACTATAAAACAATAAACACAATACAATTATTCAACCATACAAGAAATAAAAGAGAATATCTGACTGGTATGAAAAAGTTGGCGGAATCACACTCACAACCTTTGTGTCATTAAGTTTGTTATAGTTCAGCAGTTGAGTCAACATGTGAAATGACTGTTGAAAATGTAACCCATCTGATATCCCAACATAAAGAAGGTGGTGAAAACTTTCCTCTGTAATGATTTTCACTGACATGATGGCACTCCTTGTTGATGTATTTCCAAATAATTTATGAAATTAATCAAATAATCTCAGCTTTTTGGGGACAAAGTAAGAGCCAAAGATTAGATTTCAGACACTATCACTCTCTAAGGATAATGTTAGCTCAGCTGTCCCCTATTTTGAAGACTCACAGAGCAGCACAGTTGTGTTTTCTGGTTTGCTGTTCATAATCCTAAATGTGATGCTAAATGTATGGAGGTTAAAGTCAAATAAATCTCCATTCACCGGTCACTTCATCAGGTTGTCCTTACTACTACCAGGTTTGACCCTTGACTTTGTTCCTTACTTCCATACAAGATGTTGGAAACATTTGTCAGAGATTTTGGTCCATATTGACATGATAGTGATACACACACTGTTACACTGTTCATACTGAAAAGTATCCTCAGATATAGGTTTCAACAACTGACATAAACAATATGTCCAGGTCGTTATTGAAAGTAAGAATCAGTTCTCAACTAACTTACCTGGTAAGTTAAAGGTAAAAAAAAAAATCTCATCAATAATTGACTTAGAGGCAGGTTTTAGGTGCAATGTTATTGTCGGAAATGTATCACCAGGTCTGAAAAACCACTTTGCTTGCATCACGTTCATGGGTTGTGGATCAGAAGGATTCTGACTTTAAACAAAGAGTTGTAGACATGAAGAAAAGACAGAACTTTTAATTTAATTTAATCTAATCTAATTTTGTTGTTCCTCTCTTTAGCATTTCAACCATTCATAACATTAATGAGACTGTCTTGTTTTGTTTTCATAGAAAATACAAAAATACATTTTTTTAAAAAGAATCTATTGTTATTGATCCAGATATTTGAGGACACTGACAAAAATAAAACAGAAATAGAGAAATATGTGAAGTAACAGCTTAAGACAAAGAATAGATGCTACAAAAATCAATCGAGTTAAGACAATAAATAGTTCAGTCAAAGAATTACATGACCGTAGAAGCAAAAAATACATGTATAAGTTCACTCCAGCCATCTACAATCAGTAACATGGAAATTATTAACAAATACTGTCGCTGTTTCTGATATAAATATGTTTGTATTTATTTACATTGCACTATGATAGAGAATGTCAACTCAGTGCCACATTTTAAAGAGTTAATAGTTTTCTGGTCCTCCTGATCCTTTGCAGTCTTTTATTTTGTAGGCTTTATCATGACGTCACGAATACATTCTGACCCCGGAAGTGCTAAAGATTCTCTAACTTTACATTGTTTATAGTGAGAGTCCTCCGTTTTTTCCTGTATTGGATTTATTTTAGTTAATCCGAACCAGCGGAACCTCTGTTTCCCGATGAAACCGACTGACTGGACTTTGTTCTGTTCACATTCTGTGTCTGTTTTACTCCGATGTATCTCTTATTAGCTCAGTGATGCTAAAGTTAGCGTAGCGCGCTAACTGTTGACCTATCGTGTGATGGAGTCAAATTATGTTTCTGACAAAGTTTGTGTGGAGAAAAACTGTCAAATGCCCAGAAAAATCCAGATGCTGAGATCGATGGTGGAGCAGAGACTAACTGCGGCTGCTGCAGAGATATTTGAGCTGTTTGAAAGAACCATAGCAGAGTACGAGGAGGAACTTAGTCGAACTAAAGAAAACCAAAGACAAAGACAAATACTGGACACAGTCTGGAACCAGAAAGACCCGATGCACAAAACAGGTTTGCACATTTATTTCTTATTTAAACACTTATAAAATTATGCTAAACCTACTTCCTGCTACCAGTTTTTTTATTATTATGTAACCCATTGGTAAACCAAGTTACTATTACTGTGTTACCGTTATTATGTTATTGTACTCTGTTACTTTTATTTCTGCTAACTTAATATAATTTAATAAAGATCCATATTCTTTGTTTTCCTATTGTAACTTTTATTGATCTCGGCGGTCTAATTCTGTGTAGTGGTTTATTGTGAAAGGCTATGACAAACATTTGTTGGGTCTGAGTCTTGTATTTGACCGATGTAGGATAAGGCAAGTCCCGCCTTCCTCACGTCAGTCACTCAAGCTAGTGCGACGCTGCTTCGACAGTGTGTGGGAAAATCTTCAGCGCGCACCGCAGGACAACTTGCTAATTGAATACTTAACAACGGAAACCATCCGACCAAATAGGACTTAGGGCCACTGTTGAATCGGTCCTGAAATCTTGACCTTCTGTTGTGTATCTGTCTCTCTTCCTTCGGTGAGTAACTTGATTGAACTCGAGGCTGCACCTCGGTGCTAGCACCGTGAATTAGCTTAACTGTGGCGTTAGCTCCAGGCAGAGCCAGAGCGGGCGAGAAAACAGTGGCGACACTGATAGACTCATTGTAAAAACAAAACGGAAGATATATGGATCTACTTCCGGGTTATGGAGAGACAAATAGTTCCAAACATTCAATATGGCAGCGTGGGAACACTTGCTGCTGATCTGGCAACTCCAGCGGCAAGTTAATAAGATATCGTCGTCTTTCAAATTATCAAGTGTATTTCCTGTATGTTGTAAATTCTGTTTTTTTGGTATGTGTTAGTGTTTGTATACATTTATATCTTATACAACTATTACGGTTGATTTTCAGCTGTAGCCCAATAGTTAGCTAGCTTGACTTCACCAGCTGTTGAGATTTAACCACTATAACTATGAATTATGGAGTTTCTACGGTAGGGTAACGTTAGTACAAATGTGGTGGTTATCAGCAGGTTTTAACTTGTGTTGTTTTGCTGAACCTGGTGGTGTTTGGTTAAGTTTGTCAGTTGATGTGCTAATTAGTGTCATCTACTGCGGGTAGAAATATGGCTCCACTTTGCCTGTCATTTTATTTTTAATAAAAGTGAGTAAATGCGTTGTAAAGGCTATCGTATTACAAAATGAGTAATATCTCCAAAAATATTGGTCCTCAACTTTACGATATATTTAATGTGCAGATGGGACTATTCCTCAGCAGTAGGTACCAAATTGGCTGGTTACAAACATCTCAATTTCTCAGAGCTGCGTAGATACATACACACACACAGGACAGACAGATGCTCTGCTCTGAGAGCTTCCTGTGTGTGTGTGTGTGCGCATGCATGTGTGTGTATATATATATATATATATATATATATACACACACACACACACACACACACACACTGT
>JAPQRQ010000003.1:31426428-31437722 GCA_037367365.1 Apogon talboti | reverse complement strand
GGCACAATGTTCCTGTGTGAAAAAGGGGAGTGAGTAGATGGTGCAGACTCCAGACAAGGTGATGCTGAAGGACGAGGACATTCGATATAGTTATATGAGAGAACAGGAATGTTGTTATCATAGGTCGGTATGCACAATTATTTTACAGGCTGGGATGAATGAATCCTGGTCATGGGTTTATTTAGTGGACACCGAAACCAGTTAAATATGGAGCTCTACCATGCCATAGCTGATGCCATTACAGGAGGTCCTCGGGTTACGAACGAGTTCTGTTCCTACGCAGGCGGTGTAACCCGAATTTCCGCTTAAGTTGGATTTTACCCTTAAATACCCCCTAAATCTCAACTGAAGCCTAAGGCTTTACTGATGTTCGTCGGCGTCTTGCCTTTCTCCGACCTTTTGATGATATCCAGCTTCGTCTCCATCGTAACGGCTTTCCTCTTGGCTGGACCAGCATCGCCAGAAGATCCTGCTTTCTTTTTTGGGGCCATGATGAAAGGAGGGTGAAAAAGGCGAGGATACCGAGAAAATTACTGAGCACAAACAGAGACACTATACACTATGGCGCGACTGGAGACAAAATGGCAGACGAGACTCAGGCGTCTTAAAGTCAAAACATCAAAGGTCTGAGTACCGTGTAATCCGAGGACCTCCTGTACAGCACACTGACTAATTACAACTGATCAGAGGACCCACCTTCTGGTTGGGGATGGGGGGTTGTTGGGACATTAGGAATATGTGAAAGATGCATAAAGGATGGTGAGGGTGGGGTAAATAAAGGGGAGATGAGGTGAGTGTAGGAGTGAGGATGTCACTCATCATCTGTTTCTAAGTCACATCTGGCTACATTAGTCCTGACATGAGTGGAAATGTCGAAGTCGTGGTGCATTGTAGAAGGATTGATCAGTATTTGTGTCCAAATGTCAATAGCGGCTCCTGAGGATGTAAGAATAACTGTAATGTGAGGATGGAGGGGCCAAGGGGCCACATTAATCAGGATGTTGGATGGATTAACATGGAAAACATTAGAGAAAAACATAAAGGGATTATGGTTTATGTGATGAACAATAGATGGTCATTTACAGGATGGATCTGTTTGTCCTTGGTGTGTAATTACTGTAATATATTTAGTAAATTAATTCTTTCAATTTATTTTTTGGATAATAGATATTCAAATGGAAAAATCACACAAGGAAGTATAAAGAAAGTATATTTAAAGATATATAGGTATGTGAACACAGTTTCTTCTGTGGACTAGAAATTCCTAATATTTGGGTAAATTTTGATGATGTTAAATAGATCATTTCTAGACAATAATATGAAAAATATCCTATACACCTATATATTAAATATACATACTTGTTGAACTGTCATTGGCTTTGTTTACATTGTTTTAATGAGCTCATGCAATGTCAACAGACTTGTTTCCATAATTTCTTGGACACATAACATCACGATCATAACACTGACAGCACAGGCTTAGACTGTAGGCACTAGGCATGATGGGCTATCACTGTGGAACAGGGTCAATCTGGACTCATCAGGTCACATGACTTTTATCCATAAAACACAGTCCAATCTTTATGCTTCTATCAAACTCATGAATGTTTAAGAAATGGCCAGTGTGCAAGTACTGGCTCCTGCGCCTGCTTCCTGTTGTGGTAAATGTCTTACGTCATTTCCTGGTGTTTGTTTGGTGGCAGCAGCAACTTGCTTCGCAGTTATAGTATAATCACTGCTAATATCTAATGCCATTCTAAATTGTTTGTCTACTAGGAAGTTACTAGTTACTAGTTATTTTGAGCTTCAACTAGATAGCGATAGCTATCACTTAATCGACTACCTCTTACGATCCGTTTTACATCAGTAGGCTAATCTACGGTAGCTTAGCGTTAGTTTAGCAGCTAATATGGCTACTCTCTCCCTTCCGCTCTCCTCCCTCTCCCTCTCTGTCTTGCTTGGTGTGTCGAATGTTTAGATTTTCCCCTGCTTCCTTTAGCGATAATGGTACGTGTAATAAGTGTAGTGTATTTGCGACTATGGAAGCGAGGCTTAGCCAATTGGAGGCACAGGTCCGCTCCATGAGTGAAACCATAGCTGTGACAGCTAGCCAGGTAGCGTTAGCCGGCGCGGACCCACCAGTTCAGGTTAGCCGTCCCCCAGCAGCTCCCAAGCAGCTCCCGAGCAGCTGGGAGACCAGGAGCAGTGGGTGACTGTTTGAAGAAAGCATAGTGGCAGGCGAAAGCCTCAGGTTCACCACCAACCACTTCACGTCACAAACAGTTTTTCCCCACTCAGCGACACACCTGCTGAGAAAGAAACTCTGGTCATTGGAAGCTCTATAGTACGAAACGTGAAGTTAGAGACACCAGTGACCATAGTGAAGTATATTCCGGGGGCCAGGGCAGGCGACATCGAATCCTATTTAAAACTGCTGGCTAAGGATAAATGTAAATACCGTAAGATTGTAATTCACGTCAGCGGTAATGACTCCCAGTTACGCCAATCGGAGGTCACCAAAATCAATATTGAATTGGTGTGTACTTAGGGTAAGACTATGTTGGACTCCGTAGTATTCTCTGGTCCCCTACCTAATCTAACCAGTGATGACATGTTTAAACGCATGTCTTCACTCAATCACTGGCTGTCTAGGTGGTGTCCTGCCAACGACATACAGTTTGTGGACAATTGGCCGACTTTTTGGGGAAAACCCGGTCTTATTAGGAGAGACACGTCACAATCTGGCCACGTTTTTTAACTGACCCAAAACCCTAACCCAGAGTTAAGTCCGGGATGCTGAGTTGCAGTCTTACACACTTCTCTGCACTTCTAGAGCAGTTACCTACTGTAAACTATAGAGAGACTGTCTGTCCCCGGACCATGTAAAGTTAATACATTTCACGTAATGAGAAAAACAACCAGATATCAAAATCTAATAAAACTCAACACCAACACTCCATCAGTTCCAAAGCACAAGAAAATAAAATGTGGCCTTCTGAATATTAGATCTCTCTCTTTCAAAGCTGTTTTAATCAATGATATTATATCAGACTATCATATAGATTTATTCTGTTTAACAGAAACCTGGCTCTGTGAGGATGAGTATGTGTCCATAAATTAAGCTACTTCTCCTTGTCACCTAAATAATCAGATTCCTCGAGACTCAGGCCGAGGAGGAGTCGCCGCAGCTATTTTTAATGTCTATAATTGAATCCTAAACCTAAGCTGAGTTTTAACTCATTTGAATGTCTTAGTCTGAGCCTATCAAACACAACCTATAAACCACTCCAGCCTATGTTGTTTATTATAGTGTATTGCCCTCCTGGTCCATACACTGAATTTTTATCAGAATTTTCTGAGTTCCTAGCTAGCCTAGTCCTTAAAACAGATAGAGTCATTATTGTTGGAGACTTTAATATTTATGTGGATGACGTCAATGATAGTCTCAGTAATGCATTTATGTCATTACTGGACTCAATAGGCTTTAGTCAGTGCGTACATAAACCCACTCACCGGTTTAACCACACCGTTGACTTAGTTCTGACATATGGGGTGAAACTTGAAGACTTAGTCTTTCCACAAAATCCCCTCCTCGCTGACCACTGCCTAATGACCTTTGATTTTCTGCTATTCTATGATTCCCTTCCTGCCAAAAATATTTATACTAGACATTTATCAGATCATGCTATATCTAAATTTAAGTATGAAATCCCAACAGCACTTAATTTAATCCTGCATCTGAATCACACAGCTGATTCTTTCCCTAACTCAGTCCATTTTAGTCCATCTCAAATTAATGAGTCTGTTGATAATACAGCAGACTCTCTGTGAAAAACATTAGATTTAATCGCTCCACTAATAAAATAATATTACAAAACAAGGGAAGCAAGCTCCCTGGTTTAATTCTCATACTCATGAATTAAAGCAGCATACCTGAAAACTGGAGAGAAAATGGTGCTCTACGAAACTGGAAGAACACCATTCAGCCTGGCAGGATAGTCTAATAATAATAAATACAGGAAGGCACTTTGTTCTGCTAGAGCAGCTTACACACCTGAATGCCATTACGTCGTTATCAGGCTTCTGCAGAGCTTGGTGATGAGCTGATCATTAATTGAACCAGGTGTGATGGAAGAGGGCAACATCTAAAACATGCAGGACACCGGCCCTCGAGGACTAGGATTGCCCACCCCGATCTAAACCTTCCACTTGTCTCTTAGACCCAGTTCCAACGAAGCTTTACCTTCACTTAGCAACCACCTCCTTAATATGATTAACCTATCATTATCAACAGGCTACGTACCAGGGAAGTGAACAGTATATTCCAAATTATAATTAAAGCATATAAGGTGTTACGTCTAAGCTAACCGGTGGGGGACCCAAGCGCAGGACACAGAACACAGAGGTAGAATATAGTTAGTGATTTTATTGAAGGGGAGATTCCAGGACAGAACGGGTTCAGGTATAAGCGGAGCAGGACCAAATCAGCGGAGAACGGAGCTTGAAGCCCTCCCAGTCCACCAGATATTGCAATCCCCGGCCGCAACGCCGAACATCCATCAGCCTCCGGACCATGTAGGCTGGGAAATCATCCACCATCCTGGGAAGGAGGTGGGGGGAGGCGAGGGAGGGGACAGAGAGCTGGTAACTACTGGCTTGATCCTGGAAACATGAAATGTGGGGTGAATACAGAGGGATGCTGGAAGCTTGAGGCGGACTGAACATGGATTAATGATAGATTCAATTTCGAACAGACCAACAAAACGAGGGGATAGCTTCCTCGATTCCACTCTCAGACGCAGATCCTTAGAGCAAAGCCATACCTTCTGACCAGGAGTGTAGTGTGGAGCAGGGGTGCGGTGACAATCAGCTTGTTGTTTGGCTCGAGAAGATGATTGCAGCAGGGCAGAACATGCTTGCTTCCAGGTCCTGCGGCATCGTTGAATATGGGATTGGATTGAGGGAACTGCTAGGTCTCGTTCATGCTCGGGAAACAACAGAGGCTCATAACCTAAGGAGCAGAGGAAAAGCGACACACCAGAGGAAGAGTTAGGTAGGGAGTTGTGGGCATACTCCACCCAGGACAGCTGAGAGCTCCAGGATGATGGGTTGGCTGAAGTAATGCAGCGGAGGGCTGCTTCCATCTCCTGGTTTGCCCGCTCAGTTTGACCATTAGTTTGAGGGTGGTATCCAGAAGACAGGCTAACTGTAGCTCCCAGAGCAGAACAAAATGCTTTCCACACTTGCGAGGTAAACTGGGGGCCTCAATCAGACATGATGTCCGAAGGGATTCCATGTAGACGGAACACATGGTCCACGAGAAGCTGGGCTGTCTCCTTAGCTGAGGGAAGTTTGGGACACAAAATCAGCAGCTTTAGATAAACTGTCAATTATGGTAAGTATTACTGTTTTACCATTGGAGGGAAGTAGAACAGTCACAAAATCTACAGCAATGTGGGACCATGGCCGACTAGGGGTTGGCAGAGGGTGAAGAAGACCTGACGGGGGCTGGGTTGAAGATTTATTCTGAACACAGACAGAACAGGCAGAAACAAAGGACTGCGCATCAGCTGCCATAGTTGGCCACCAAAACCGGAAGGTGAGTGTCTTGTTAATTCCTGGATGACAGGTGAGTGAAGAGGAATGTGCCCATTGAAGAACTTGAGAGGGGACTGAATCAGGGACAAAGAGACGGTTTGGAGGACCATTACCAGGGTCTGCTTGCTGGGTCTGAGCTTGCCTAACCAATGATTCTATTCCCCAGGTGAGTGTGGCAATGAGACAGGACCGGGGCAAAATGGGTTCTGGTTCAGTTGCTTCCTCCTCCACTGTAAACTGGCAGGACAGGGCATCAGGCTTGATGTTATGTGAGCCAGGTCGGTAGGTAAGTGTGAAGTTGAATCTGCCAAAAAACAGTGCCCATCTAGCCTGCCTTGAATTCAGTCTTTTGGCTGCTTGCATGTACGACAGGTTTTTGTGATCAGTCCAAACGGTGAAGGGTTGGCCCGCGCCCTCTAGCCAGTGGCACCACTCTTCCAAAGCCAACTTTAGGGCCATTAACTCTCTGTCTCCAATGTTATAATTTTTTCTGCAGGTGAAAATTTACGAGAAAAGAATGCACAAGGGTGTAACTTGCCATCACCAGGGGCAAGTTGTGACTGGACAGCACCAACACCAGTACTGGAAGCATCCACCTCAATGATGAACTGGCAGGTGGGGTGAGGGTGGACGAGGACTGGGGCTGATGTGAAATGGTCTCTGAGCTCCTGGAAAGCCTTGTCTACTTCAGGGGTCCAGCAAAAGGCGGTCTTAGTTGACGTCATAATTGTAAGTGGAGCAGCAATGCAGCTGTAGTTCCGGATGAATCTTCTGTAGAAGTTAGCAAAACCCAAAAAACGCTGTAACTGTTTTAAACTGGATGGAGTTGGCCACTCAGCCACAGCAGCCACCTTGGCTGGATCCATCTGCAACTCCTCCTTACAGATGATGAAACCCAGGAAGAAAGTGGACGGGACGTGGAACTCACACTTCTCTGCTTTTACATACAACTTATTCTCCAGGAGGCGCTGGAGGACCTGCTGGACATGGTGCTCATGTTCTGAGAGAGACTAAGAAAAAAATCAAAATATCATCCAAGTAGACAAATACAAATCTGTTAATCATGTCACGGAGGACATCATTGACCAGAGCCTGGAAAACTGCTGGATCATTTGTTAAACCAAAGGGCATCACCAAGTACTCAAAATGGCCCAGGGGAGTATTAAAGGCAGTTTTCCACTCGTCACCCTTACGAATGCGGACAAGGTGGTAAGCATTTCGTAAATCCAGTTTAGAAAAGATGGTGGCTCCATGGAGGGGTTTAAAAGCAAAACTGATTAGTGGCAAAGGGTATTTATTCTTTACAGTTATATTATGCAAACCTCTGTAATCGATACAGGGTCTTAGAGTCTTGTCTTTCTTGTCCACAAGAAAAAACCCAGCACCCACCGGAGAAGAAGAAGGTTGGATGATCCCTGCTGACAGTGACTCTTGAATATAATGCTCCATCGCCTCACGTTCCTTGGGGGAGAGGTTGTACAGGCGACTGGTGGGCAGAGGAGTGCCTGGCAACAGATCAATGGCACAGTCATATGCACTATGGGGGGGTAAAGAAAGAGCAGAGCTCTTGCTGAACACCGGAGCCAGGTCATGGTACACCTTGGGGACTGAGGAAAGGTCAGGTGGATCCCGAAGGGAGAGAGTCTCAGGGTTAGAGGGAACATAGGCTGATACTAAACAATTCTAGTGACAATACGAGCTCCAAGAAACAATTCTGCCTAAGTCCCAGTCAGTGTGTGGATTATGATTCTTTAGCCAAGGTAGCCCAAGGACAATAGGGGTGCTGAGACAGTCAAAGAAGTGAAAACGGATTACCTCCTTGTGATTTCCAGAAAGCAGAAGGGTTACTGGAACGGTCTGACAATCCACACTAGCCAGCAGTTTGCCATTCAATGCTCTGGCTTCAATTGGAGACATAAAAGGCTCTGTCTGTACTCCAAGTTGGTTTGCCACTCTCCAATCCAGAAAACTTTCATTAGCCCCAGAGTCAAGTAAAATGGAGAGGAGTAATGATTGGGACCACCACACGAGGGTGCCAGAGAGAAACAGACGAGGAGAGTGACTGTTTGTTCGGCTCACCAGTATCTCCCCGGTTGCTTGTGAGCCAAATCTTTACTGGACGAGCGGGACAGGTGGCGATGTAATGGCCAGCCTGGCCACAATACAGGCAGGCAGGCTCTGGAGTTGAATTGACGAGCTCTCTCCTCAGGTGTCAGGCGGGCTCGCCCAAGCTGCATGGGCTCCGGCTCTGGATTCGTATCAGCAATACAGGGTCACTCTGGGATCCTCGGGGAAGCTTGCTGGACGGTGGACGCAGGTGTGGGGGTGCTCAGCTGCTTGGTTGTGGACCTCTCTCTGCGGCGCTCTCGAAGGCAGTTGTCTCTTCAGATCGCCAGACTGATTAACTCAGCAAGACTTGAGGGTTCTTCCTTGGAAGCCAGCTCGTCCTTCATCGTTTCACTGAGCGTGTTCTGAAAGACAGTCTGGAGAGCAACATCATTAAACCCACTCACCGCAGCGAGAGTGCGAAACTCCACCGCGAGCTCCGCCACACTGCGGAAACCCTGCCGTAAAGAACACAAACAAACGTTTGTGTTCTTAACAGCCTCCTTGCCCCACACAGGATGGTTGAAAACCTTCCTCATTTCTTGGGTAAAATTTTCATAAGATGCACAAACTGGTGATTGGTTCTCCCACACTGCTGAGCCCCAGTCCAGAGCCGGTCCTTTTATTAAACTCAACAGGTATGAAATCTTGGAACGATCAGAGACATAAGTGAGTGGTTGTTGCTCAGAAACCAGGGAACACTGTAACAAAAACCCTCGACAGGAACCCAGATTACCGTCATAGTGTTCGGGAGCTGGGACAGTGGGTTCACGGAAAGGAGTAGGGGGGGCGAACAGGCTGGGCGACTTGAATCTTCAGACACAGACGGAGGATTTTGAATGGAACGCTGGATCTTACTCACATTTACAGACAGTTCTTTTAAAGTTTCCATGATCCCGGCCAAAACTTGTTCATGCTGTCCAAGTCTGGAGCCCTGATTAGACAGGGCAACACGACTCGCTTCTGTGTCTGCTGGGTCCATTCTGTGGCCGGATCGTACTATTACATCTGAGCTAATCAGCGGGAGACCCAAGCGCAGGACACAGAACACAGAGGTAGAATATAGTTAGTGATTTTATTGAAGGGGAGATTCCAGGACAGAACGGGTTCAGCTATAAGTGGAGCAGGACCAAATCAGTGGAGAATAGAGCTCGAAAGCAGAGGAACCAGGGAACCAGGAGGGAAGGGGTTGCAGAGCCAGGAACGGGTTACTACAGATGAAACAAAGGTAAGTATCCACAAAGGCACAAGAAGAGTATCTCAGAAATAAGCTCTCGGATGCAAACCAGAGTAACTGAGATGACAATCCGGCGACGTGGAGTGGAAGACGCCAGTCTTTTAAAGCTGAGGAATTAGTGATGGCAGACAGCTGGGCTAGACTCCCGCACACCAGACTCCACTCCTGCAATCAGGGACATATCCGCACACATACACAAAACACACACACACACGCACACACAGATCTAGGGACTAGGAGATGTGACATAAGGAAGGTAACACAAGAATAATTTCAGCAATCTATCGCGGGTTCAACTCGCATGACAAAAACTCAACCAATTATATAAAAGAAAAATGGGAGAAGGACCTCAATGTGGAAATGACAGATGATGATTGGCTTAAAATGTGCAAGGTATACCAAACATCCACTAATTCGTGGATCTGGAGGGAGTTCACCTGGAAAAAATTGTTAAAAATTTATTACACCTAAGATGAAAAGTAAACAGTTAAACAGACAGCAGAAATGTTGAAGAAAATTTGGAGAATTTGATGTAGATCACTCGCATAAGTTTTGGAAATGCCACAAAATCACTGTGTTTTGGGAGATGGTATGTGGAGTGCTACAACAAATAATGGGGTATAAGATTCCAATGAGCCGTTTGATGGAAGTGTAATGGGAAACAACATATATTTGGCTAAGATACTTTTTAGTGGCTTGTAAAAAAACTATTACAAGGAACTGGGGAAAGACAGAACCACCAACAAAGGACCAATGGATCACAATTATTGAAGGAATGTATACAATGGAAAAAATAATTCACAAACTGCGACTACAAGAAGCACAAATGGACCAAAAATGGAATAAATGGACTAATTATAGAACCTGGAATGATGGAAGAACTGAATAATGTGAATGTAGTATTCATACCCAAGCAAGATCTGTTTTTTTGTTTTGTTTTTTGTCTTTGTTGTTGTTGTTTTTGTTATTTTTGATGCATATGTTTACAAAATCTACTCAAATAAAAATTTAAGTTAAAAAAAAAGTAAAGTTTTAAGCCTACTCCTATAGAGAGGGTGTCTGCCTCCCAGACCAAGGCAGGGAGGTGGTTAAACAATAGGAGAGCTTGATAGCTGAAGGCTCTGGCTCCTACTCCTATTTTTGAAGATTCTAAGAACCACCAGTAAGTCTGCATGTTGAGAGCATAGTGCTATAGATGGATTTTATGGAACTAAGAGCCCTTTCAGATACATAGGTGCCTGGCCATGAAGGGCTTTGTAAGTGAGGAGGAGTATTTTGAGGTCTATCCAAGCTTTTACAGGGAGCCAGTGCAGAGAAACACAGGAGAAATATAATCTCTGATACTGGTTCTTGTCAGTACACAGGCAGCAGCATTCTGGATTAACTGAAGGGTCTTTAAAGACTTTTTGGGACAACCTGAGAAAAGCGAATTACAATAATCTAATCTGGTTGTAATAATTGCATGGATTCATTTTTCTGCATCATTCTGTGTTAAAATATGTCTGATTTTAGCAATATTACGCAGATGAAAAAAGGCAGTTTTAGAGATCAGTTTAATGTGTGAGTTAAATGATAAATCCTGATAGAAAATAATGTCTAGGTTCCTCACAGTGGTTTTGGGCTCCAGGGTAACACCATCTATGGTGACCACTTTGCTAGACTCTGCATCTCTAACATTTTTTGGGCCAAGCACAATGACTTCAGTTTTGTCTGAGTTTAATAGCAGAAAGTTGTTGGTCATCCAATTTTTAATCTCCGTTATGTACTGAAGTGTCTGAGCTCCCATGTGAGCTGAAATATTTTAAGGTAACATGCTATTAATGACATGAGTAAAGTCTATGACATTAAAACATTGGGTTGAAAGGGTTCAAGGTATAAGAGTCTGCTTATATTGGAAGAATCATCAACTTTAGGTGAACTTGAATGTACTTTTAGTAAGACATTTTATAAAGAACCACCAACCTATGTAAGGAGACTGACACAATACATTGGTGGGACATTTATTAGGCTGAGTGTCCACCAGGTGTGCCATGCTACCTGTTCTGATGCTGATCTTTTTGTAATAAAGTCTTTTTATGTAATCAAGAAGGTATCAGCAGAGTTTTTTGTCTCAAGAACCACTCATCATCACCGTTTTGATAAACGACAGCACTCCTGTAGTTTAGTTACCGTATTTTTCGGACCATAAGCCGCACCGGAATATAAGCCGCACACACTAATTTTAGAAAAAAAATCAATTTTGTACACGTATAGGCCGCACCGGTTTATAAGCCGCAGGTTTCCACGTTGTGACATTGTCACCTAAAAAGTACATTAAAATGATTTTTCATCAAGGTATGATATGGAAAGATAA
>JAPQRQ010000003.1:31391336-31426328 GCA_037367365.1 Apogon talboti | reverse complement strand
GTATGTATATGTGTGTGTATGTATATCTTTTTAAATATATGAATAAAATAAAATCTAATAATAAGTATTAATTTGTGGTTATTACTAAACATCTGTGTTTCATATTTTCATGTAGGTTGCACTGTATTCAGTTACTAACTACGGTATGAACCTATACAGGATACACTATATTAGCTGTATGTAGGTGCTGTGGTACAGATAAAGGAAACGTTTTTAGTGGATGTGTCATATGAAATATGTTGTCTATTTTGATTGTTTTTAAAAACTAAAAGTTTTGAGATCAGTGTTTTGAAGTATTTGCTTTCACATTATTTTGCAGACTAACACAATGTTCACTTGCTATAACTGTGACAAGTACTTTTCCTCATCTGAGGAACTCAGTGAGCACACCGTTACACATCGCACTGACGAGAAATGTTTCCAGTGCCCCTTCTGCAAGGACAGCTTCCTTACTTTCACTGAGGTAATAATACTTTGTTGCTTGCTGCGAAGGACATATTTAATACATTGTTTCAAAAGCTATACCTTACTGTCCTTCTGTTTCTTGTCTATGATCATTGTCTGGCAGCTAACAAAACACAGACGATGGGACTGTGTGGAACGACAGTGTCCCTGCAAAGACTGTGGTGCCTTGTTCCCCAATCCATCACGACTCCAGTACCATCGTATTTCAGTGCACCTCCACCCGCCGCTGCCAGTACTGAATCAGAAAGTGGACACCTACCAGTGCTGTAAATGTAGTCGTTATTTCCAGTCAGAAAACGAACTCCTGCTTCACCAAGAGAAATTTGCTAACAGCACAAACTGTAACCTTAAGCCGGGAAAGCCAGGAAAAAAACGAGGCAGAAAACCGAAGAATGAAGATGTTGAAGTGCCAATTAAAAGCAAGAAAATTAAACAAGAAGAAGAAATGGGGCAATTCAATGATATTCCAACAGGGGGGTGCTCCTCCCAACTTGAGCTTAAGATCCCTTGTTCTGAAGCAGATTGTGACCTCATATTCCCTTCTCTTGCAGCCCTCCGGGCACACAAGAAAGTGCAGCATGGGCGCCTGCCTCGCAAGGCTCATGCATGCACAGAGTGCAATGAGAGTTATGCACGGCCTGAGCAGCTTAGTACACACATAGCAAGGGCTCACTGCTCGAGCAGATACAAATGCCCAACGTGTGGGAAGAGTTTTCCCAGAGAGAGTGTCCTAAAGGCCCACCTGACAACGCACTCTCAGGAAGAAGAAGAGGAGGAGGAAGATGATACAAGATAATATGTGGAGAAAAGACTGCACCTTCTTCCTACATCATCCAGTTAAATCATGTTCAGACTGATGAATATCATATTCTGCTCAGTGTAGGAAGAACATTTCTACGTGAGAGTTTTTGAAGCACGGTTATGCAACACCATTGAAGTATGTAGGTTGTTTCTGAACACCATTTTTGAAAGGTATCCTACACTTGTGAATAAAACTGTACTCATAGATGTGTACATAATTATCAATTCAGTATAAGCTCTTGTCATTAAATGTCCTTATGCTGTTACCTTTACTGAGAAGTTTTTTTTATTCACTATAGAATAAGTAGCTAAGTCTCATTCAAATTCTGCCATTGTTTTGTATTTGACTTTATCGTCTTATTTTGTGTAAATTCATAAAACTGACAATTATACGGAGAATGTAAGACTGAAAAATATTAATATTTACTTAATATAAATATTAAGTAAATAGGCTGGCCTATATGACTCTGTACCATGGGACATCACTTCAGTAATATCAGGGTCTTATTTTCCTGTTTCAAAAGGTAAATAACTTGCATTAAACAATATATACAGTATGTCTTGTTTTTACACACTGTTTGTGTGAATGACTTCCACAGTTGTAAGTTTACTGAAAATTGTTTATTAGTCAATTTTACACTTCAGTGGAGATTTGTGGTTTTGAGGACAAAAACTACATAAATAACCACATCTCTAGATGTATTATTGACACCAGTGCATTAGTATTATTTTTTTAGCATCTTTCTACTTCATTTAGTTTTATTTTTTACACTGCCACACAGCACTGAATTACCTCAAGCAGAAGAATTTGCTAGTTGTGTGATCATTTTATTAAAAATACTAAACACTAACAAATGATGTGTAATTCATACTTAATTTTGATGCATTGCAGTATTGTTTTCCTGAGTGAACAATTCTATACATTGGAATACAGGGGTTGGCTTTTGTAGATATAGTGGATTATTAGTTCTAAGGATGTAGGAACAGCACCTCAACTAGTTTCTCTGCTACTTGGGGTAAAAAAAGATAGTATACTAGATTTTTTTTTTTTGTTACATACTAAAATGGGAGTTCCTGATTATTCACAGAAATGGAGCATGTGTTGCCTTCATCAATTTATAAATCTATTTTTATGTATTGTAACAATATAGACCTCAATTTATGCAAAAAACAGTACATGAGTCTTTTACATAAAAGATCAAAATAAACCATAAATGTACTGCTTGTCCCTTATGTAAAGCATGCAGTAGTTTTGGAAAGAATTAATAGACCAAAGTAATGAAAAGTCAACATATTATAAATTACTTCGTGTGAGACAGAAACAATAACCCAAAAAAAACAAACATCAATTAGCCGTTATATGGACTTCAATCATTTCCAAAGCTGTAATAGTAAAGAAAATATCTCTTATTTGTTTTCTTTCAACTCAATTCATTAACAATAACAAACAAAAAAAGAAACTTAATTTGTCCCCAGAGGGCAATGTGAAGAGACATATGAGCAGAATCATTATATAACACTTTTAAAGAAATCTAAGAATATGAAACAGCCATAGGCAGTGTGCTTGCCGGAGGCCTTTATTCACGCTTTATAACCTGATAATATAGGTCACCTGATAATCAGGTTATAAAGCGTAGTCGTTTTTCTCTATCTGCAAAATTGAGGGATTTATGGGCAAAAATTGGGTAAAAATTGGTACCAAATGAAAGGTCAAATCCGACATCCTATAAGTTAATAATTCAAAGTTAGTCGATATCCGTCTTTGTTTTCAAGATCAAAGCCGTTTTTTGAATATGCAAATTGGGCACTTGACCCCTGGTCAGTTTGGGTTGCCAATAACTCAAAATCTATATATACGCGCGCGACAAATGAGGTGGGTAATCAATAGAGAACTGAATTTCCAATAGTTTGGCATTAGTTTGAAATCGAAGTTGTTAACAATAAACAAATTTTACATACGTTACCATAGTAACCGGAAGTCACGCAACCCAGAGTTGCGAAATTTGGCATAGGATGAATATTGGCGATATTACAGCCATTTGAAATTTCAGAAAATATGTATGGAGAAGGTAGGTAAAGTGGATAAAGTGCAGACAGGATAAATATGACAAAATGTAAACATGAGTTGTGCATTACGGGAAATTTTCTTATTACAACTGTTATTACAGAGGTTTTAATAAATAAATAAATAATCTCAAATTTTGTCCTTTACATAGATTATGTGAACAATTACTCCTGATGAATGAGCTGTTTAGTGGCCTGCTCTGTCTAGGCGAAGTCGCGCCATGTCGCGAAATGGGGGCCGTACTAGGCAGAAGTTCGTTTTCCCATGATGCAACGGGGCGTGCTTTCTATCTCGCGCCTTTGCTCGGAGCAGTCCATCTTGCCTCTCATCGCTGCAGTCATCCTCCGCCAGCGCGCCGTCCGTGTTGTTGTAGTAAATAATGGCGGCATCGGGAGGAGGATTACCGTCTCCCGCTACTATCGCGGGCTTGAGCACCCAAGCTCCGGCCCGGGCTCGCTTCCCGGGTCGGCCGTGCACGGCTCGCAGCAGGCTGCGGTCGGAGAAACGAAGCAAACGCGGAAGGTTGGGCTCGGACGACGGGGAGCAGGCTGCTGGAGGGCCGAGGCCCGTAAACATCGGTTTGGCGTTGAGCGAGGATCCGTCCCTGCTGCGCCTGCTTGGGGTTACGGAGAAGCACAGGCGGCAGAAAGATGCGGGATTTGACTCCAGTAACAGTGAAGAGGTAATTAATTTAACCTTTTTACACCAGCCAGGTGGTTAACACGTATCCAAACATAAATAAATACAGCCTGTTTAGAAGGAAGACATTTTAACGGCAACTTGTTAAAGGTATTTATGCTAATCTAGCTAAGTTGGCTAACAAGCACTGACTGAATAAGCCTTGTAGACGGCCTTTTAACTGCAAGGTTTGCTTCAGTTTGGATGATGATAATATGATTTCAGCATGATTGATTCTTTAGACGGTACTGAATTCTTGTGATTAAAAGCAGTATCAGTGCTTTTAAGCTGCAGTAGCCATACACAGACCACACCATCTGAGTTTGTTTGCATGATGGGAACATAAGGCGGAAACTTTGTCGGTGGGACCCACCAGTGGCTTCTGTTTTGTTGTGGAAACCGTGGAGACTTATTCAGTTGTGATTTCCGCCGATTCACTCTATTCAGTGGAGGTTACCACTGCGCTGGCTCACAAAGGCTGGTAGTGTTGTCGTGGTTATAACGTCGTTGGACCTAACTTCGGGGTCATACTCTCCACGTTGAAGCTGTCAGCTGACTGCTCCGTGTTTGGAACGTACGTTTAACGTGGGATGCAGGACAGGAAACAAACCTTCCGTGATCGTTGTTGGTGTGAACTTGCACATTCTGCGACGTTGTATTTAAGCATCACAATTTCCCCTCATACACAACCTCCCTTTTTACAATACTTAATAACTTTAATACCAACATTTCTGAGGTGGATATCTAAAGGCAGAAGAAACCTGTTACTCTATACTCAACTCTTTTTTTTGCAACACGTATAAAGTAATAATTGACTTGCATAGATTTTTACGTATTAAATGGATGTAGAGCTGGGAGAATTCAGATCTAACGGAATAAAAAAATCAAAATGTAATATGTTTTCTTCTTGTAATATATTCTTTGTATGTTTCTCCAGTCATGTGTAGCATATAGTTTTGGTAAGGAAAAACAGTTCGCCTTGAGTACATAATAATATAATTATATATACTTTCTTGATCCTTTGTAGGAAATTACAGGAGTTACAGCAGCAGTAACATTAAATCGTCACGAGTACTCTACTATTAAATAACACTCCAAAATAAAAACCAGTAATGAATAATAAAGGAATAAGAATATACAAGCATAGACAGTTGTAAGCTCAAAAAAGTACTATCTGTGTGCAGCATGTGTAGACAGGGAGAAAAAAAAATCATGATTCAAGATTACATTTTTGGCTGTATTTTTGTAACGTGTTGCAAAGATTTATTAAACCCTGTGCTGTGAGAGGATTCAAATGCCCATAATGATGCAAATACCTTAGTTTCATTCATACAAAAGGTGTGTGTGTGGGGTGGGGAGGTATTTTATCACATTGTTTTACATCAGCAGCAGGGGTTTTAGTGTCTAACATCAGTTGGTCATCACTGATGCAATCCATTTAGAGGGGACTGTAACAGTCACATGGTTTCATGCTAAAGCTTGTGGGTGCTCCACTGGAGGATTGCACGTCACACTCTTGTGCTCTGCAGTGCTGTAGAGATTTCAGTTTGAGAGTTTAATCTCTGTCAAATTTTCAGCGATGGATCGTTTCGGTAGAAATCAAGCTGAAGTGTACTTGTGATTTGCTGTAGCGTAGTTTTTGCATCAGAAGTAGTGTAATTTCTCAGTTGGAGAGCTGGAGGTTTGAGTGTCGTTTTTCCTTCTTTTTTTTGACAGTGATCTTTAAGTACTTTTTGATACCTGGTTGAATTTTTATTTTTTTTTACTTTTAAAGAATACTAGAAAACATACTAGTTTTAAATGCAGCTTGCTTAAATGCTGGTCTATTCATTGATTACTGAGGAAAAAATTGCATTGTATTCCACAAAAAATGACTCATACATAGCCAGGTTGAGGGTAAATCTGCTGAGTTATTACAGTATTTGTAATTGACTGAAGACTGAAACTAAACAGTTTCGTTGGGTGCAGCACAATACTGATGCAACGGTGAAGTAAGATTGGAGTGGAGTGCTGATGCTGAGCCACGGTTACAGCAGAAATGATACCTGAGAATCAAATGAAGGCAGTGGGAAGCCCCACTCCACTCACACTCACAGAAACCTGAGCCCCAGGTCCATCAGCCAATTCATCATTATTATTCTTTGAAAGAAAACCCCAACCAGACAAAGGAATTGTTTGATTATTTTCTGTTCCACCTTTATATGAGATCTCTAAAATGATGTAAATGCTGCTTCATTAAAAAAACTGCATATCTATAATACTAAGCACTGTTATGACGTACTTAATATTTTTTGTTGATTAAATTTTAATGCTTTATATCTTTCTTTGTAGGACGATGATTTCTCTGGATTTGGGACCACATCGCTGTCTCCACAGAAGACTTCTGGATCTTTACAAAGCCGAGCAAAGTCTGTGCAAGTTTCAGACCATTCTCCTCCAGAAAAACCTCTCATTGGAAAAATTGTACAAAAGACCCCAAAACCCGCTATTATTGGGAAAATTGTACCGAGAGTTGCTAAAGATGGCCTGATTGTCAAAGAGAGCCCAGTAAAAGATAAAGACATACCCAAAGTGGTCATTAAGCTCGGTTATAAACAGGAAGCCAAACATGCAGATGAGCTGGCCTCAGGTAAAGACAGCAGGACAAAATCAGCTGAATTTATCAGCAAAGCAGGGGAGTCTGCACACTCAGGCAGCACGCAAAACCAAACAGCCACTACCTCAGCTGGTGGCATGAAGCAAAAGAAGCAGGCAAGCATCCTGATGGGGAAAGAAAAGGCTTCCAGGGACAAAGAGCCAGGCGAGGTGTCTGAGGAATCTGAGACAGAGCAACCCGAGTCACAGAGGTCTGCAAGGCGAATGAGGCGGTTTCGAGTCGGACACGCGAGACGAACATCTGAAGCAGCTGCTCCATCGTTCACATCGCTTCACAAACGAAGGAGGAGGAAAATGGGGAAGGATATGGGCGCCTCGCCGGAGGCAGGAGCTGAAGCTGGAGCTCAGAGTGGACAGGAGGCAGCCATGCCACTTGAAGGCAAAGCCGCAGAATCCTTTGACAAAAAAACGGACAGAAAACGTAAGTCTTTATTTGGACTTAGGCGAAAGCCAAGAAAAAGTCTTTCCGACAGTCCAAAAATACCTCGCGCTCGTGTCACACATACTTTTTACACTCATGTTCCAGACCCCATTCCGACCACGCAGATTCAGGTTGACAGTAAGCAGCAGCTACAAGGCCAGGGTCCATCCATAACTTCATCGGAGGGCGAGTCCAGTTCATTTTCTGAACAAGCCCAGCAGACGTCTAACAACTCTTCCACCCCTGTAATGAGTGGAAGGTCGTCCCGCGTCATCAAAGTCCCTAAGAGGTTTCTGGATGAGGAAATGATAGCTTTTCCAAAGGGTTCTATATCAACGTGGCTGAAGACTCAGCAGAAAGAGGACAGAAGACCGAGTTACGACGGCAACTCTTTGCAGTCAGACAATGACTCTATGTCTGCGGTCGACAGTCAGTCTGCTCTGCCAAAGTCCCCGTCCAAGGGCAGTCCAGGCACGAGCCACCTGGAGATCTACAAGAACCTGAAAAAACTGACCTTAAAATTGGCAGAGAAGAAGAAAGGCCATTCTGACACTCAGGATGATTATCATGAAGACAGTCTGAGCTCTCATGCCCGGAAGAGGCGGAGGTCCAAGCTGATGATGGAGGAGATGGACTCCCCCGGCGTTGTGAGGAAACTAGCTGTGGTGATGAACGCTGATGTGGAAGCAGCCGCCCATAAGCCTCTGGGTGAGGAAAGGGCCAAAGCAGAGGATGCAAACAAAAATAGTAAGAACCATCTCCTCTTTTTGCCTTTTGTTGCTTAATTGTGGTGTTTCTACAAAAGCCAGTTGCTGATCAGTTTATCTCTATAGTGCTGTGTTCATTTAGCAGTTGTGTGATATATAGTAGAAGTATAAATTCTTTATTCATTCTAATGTTTTGTGTGTGTGAGTTTTCTTTTTTATTCCACTTCAGTTTCAGTCATGCAAAGTAGGGAGGCACCAATATACATATATTGCCCAGACGTCAGTATCGGCCAATGTCTGTATCAACATATAAAATGCACATTCACCAATGGCAGATACTTATCTATTATGTTATTTTTAAAGGTTTTTTTCAATGAACTGATGTAAATATAATGTGATAAAGGGTGGAAAGCTGAAAATAACTATTTTCATATATATAATTAAGATTCCGTTGTTAAGGTGGGATGAATAAAGACAAAAACAAAATAAAGTGTCAGTATCAGGGTTTTTTTTATGTTGCAGTCGGTGCAACATAAAAATACATGTTTTTGCAACAGCTTTGATTTTTACACAGTAGATTATAGCAACAACACTGCAATGGGCGACCGTTATCTTATTTGCCAAAAGGCCAACAGCAATCAACAATGGATATTGACCTAATTAAGTAGACTGGTGCATCCCTAATATTTTGATCTTGATGGAATTACAGAGTTCAGCATGATTTCTGCTTTAATTTGTTAACGTTTTTTTTTTCTTTTTTGTATTTTTCTGTTGTTAACACCTTGGTTTCCCCATAGTTGGATCAATAAATTCTTATCTTTTTTTCAGATGCATTCTTTTTTTGTTAATTTTTATGGGTCTTAGAAGGATAAATATATAGTGAACATTTCTTTTAGTTTTAAATATTGAAAGAAATGTACTTTATGACTCCAACTTGTTCCAATTAAGTAATCTTGGGACCAAATACCTTCCTAATATTGACTGCTTGTCTTGTCCAGATGAAGAAGTTGCTGTTGTGGACTCTAGAGAGGCGCTGGAAGTCAGCGGGCCCAGCCATCGAATTGGCCTCAGTGGAGCTAATAAGAGGATGCTCCACCTGCTAAAGAAAGCCAAAGTCCAGCTTATCAAGATTGATCAGCAGAAGCAGCTCAAGTTGTCACACTCACAGGTAACACTGATGTAATTAAAAAAAAAAAAAAAAAAAAAAAGCTTCCCCACACAATGGGAAGAACATGTTGCTCTAAAAACAATGTAGCCAAATGTTGTATTTTGAGTTTTTGCTTTGTGACAAATGATCTTTAATTTTTGAGATGTGAAAAGTTCAGCAGCTCCATTAAGTGCAACATTTGTCATGTCTTTTTCCGCCTTGTTTGGACCTATAGTTGGGCTTCAGAGAATCACGAGTGGCAGTGAGTGGGAGAAGGCGGAGAAGAAGACCTGGGGTATCACCCGTAGAAGTTGGCCCACAGGTAAAGCTTTTTGTTTTTGTCTGTGTTGATGCAAATTATCTTTTTATTTAAAGCCACACAGCATCTGTCCGACCCATTTTTATAACCACCTCTGGGCTAGTGCCGTAATCAATTATTTATTAGTAGCGTCTGCGTGTGTATAACTGCCAGGCCGCTTGTGGTTGTGTGCCACTTTTAGCCACACTGCTTGTTAAAAAAAAGTTTAGCTCAATGTATAAGGAAAATACCAGCATGAGGGGGGAAAAAACATGGTGTTGTGGAGGAAGGCGGCAATGAATACCAGCAGTTACTGTAAACCTACTAACCAGGAAATAGATTACATTTGAGCACATTCAGCTTTTACTTGTGCCGCACCTTCCCAAAATGAGTGATCAATAAAGAAAGGTGAATTACTGAGGTAATTTATGAGTGAATGTTTGTCCTCCAGATTTACAGTGTTTTCTTTTTAGGCCATTTTGCATTTTCAAGTTCTGTGCACCGTCTATTTTCATTTGTATTGTGACATTATGATAACAGTATTTATAAACCTGTGCCAGAGAACAATACCACCCTCTTATAATATGGAAAATCTGTGTTGTTGCACACTGGTTTATCGATGCTTAAAATAGATGTACCAAAATTGAGCCGCTTCAAGATATCCCCTCAGTCAATATACTGGCAAGTTTCATAAAGATTGATGCATGTTTTTGTGTGTTTTGCTGGTCACACACGCACACACAGATATACATGGGCGAAAACAATACCCATACTTTGTTTCCAAGCTTGACAGTCGTTTTCTGCGTTTGTAGGAGCAGCCGCTGGGTGGTCCAAGGATCAAACATGTCTGCCGAGCAGCGGCGGTGGCGCTGGGGCAGCCTCGGGCCATGGTGCCAGACGATATTCCCAGACTGAGTGCTCTACCGCTTCACGAGAGAGAGGGCATCACCTTTTCTCCCGCAGCAGAAGGTACAGTCTGTCTGCAGGTGTTTTAATCAGCAGTTTGGACAAAGTAGTGATTTTTAACTGAGGTTTAATTTTAGCTAAATTTATAATCGGATTATTTTCTTCATATCTATACATGGCCTGTAAAGCTATTTTCATCTTATGACCATGTGTGTCTCCAACAGAGCATCTGAGTTAATACAGGAAGAGCACGGTCAGGGTTTGCGGTTACATGAAGGAAATAAATTAAGGAACTTATATGCTTCATGTGTTTATTGAGTTTTTAACTTTGTGGTCATGATGTGGTGAGAAACTGACAAAAAACACAAAACAAAGTGGAGTTCTGAGCCATAGAAGAGTGAATCGATCCATATATCTGCAGGTAAATAACGCCAGACGCATTCAGAGGCTGCACTTTCTCACAACATCTTTCAAGGTCTGCAGCATCAGCTATTGCTAATGTGTAGCTGAGTTTCTCCAGGTCCGGACTGGACAAGATTAGATGTGCACTGACAAAACGGTGTATTGTCAGATCTGTCATGTCACCCATTAACAGTTAATACATGGTCAAGTTATTCACATTCACATGACTCTCTGAAGGGAAAAAAATAGATCCACTTGATCGACTGCTCTCAGGTAGGTTAACTACTTTGTTTCATTAACATTGTCCATTGGCCTTATATATTCCTGTTTTTGGAAAGTCACCTTGCTATTGTATTTTATTTCAAACATCCCCAGCTAAAATATGTTCCCAAAAATGCATAGTGCCTCTGCAGTTCTTAAAATACATCCAAAAGTTAAAAAAAAAAAAAAACTAATATTTTGTTAACTATTTTGTTAGCTTTGGCAATCAGTTCTACAGCTGCTGAGCACAAAAACATCTGTTTTAGCTCAATGTAGTTGTAACTAAAATATTTGCCAGCAAAAAAATATCTTTTGTCACACACAGATTAGCCACCGCTGTTGGAAAGCTTTACCCAACACTGGTCAAGTGAGCGTCACTCAGTATGAGGTGAGGAAGCGCTGTTTGACAAATAGACTCACTGCCCTGATGAACACACTAGCGCTGTTGAGGAGAATGAGCCCTGATCAGGTTTTCTCCAGATGAACTCTTCTTTAAATGATAACACGTCACCCACAACCTCTGTGTAATTTTTGAAGCATAAACAGCCAGTCGCTGTGAGCCAGCTGGCATTGAAATACTGCAACTGGGGGACTTGGGAGCCTGTCAGAGTCATAAAGTTTCAGCTTTAACCGCCAGCATTTCTCAAGTGTAAAGACATTAGATAAGGGAATTTCCACCAGCTTTAGATTTGTCACAGATTTCTGATGTCACCCAACTCTATCCCAGAATGACTGCAACATATACAAAACTTAGAGCAGCTATTACTAATATCCTGGGTTCAGACTACATGATATTTTTATCTGTTTCAATGGTCACTTTGTCAGATCAGGTGGTGATCGTCACAAAATTTCACTGTGTTGTTGCAGAGAGACATGAAAAACATCCTGACCAGTCATCACCTGTTGTCTTGCATGTCCATAATTCTCTACCCACATGTTTTGTCTCTTGTCACACACGTTACTATCTAGTAATGATGACAAAAATGCCCAAAGAGTAGACTGGAAACAGAACTCTGAACTAATAATGGGGTGGCTGTGGCTCAGTTGGTGGAGTGGGTCGTCCACAAAGGAAGGTTGGTAGTTTGACCCCTGTCCATATGTCAAAACGTACTTGAGCAAGACACGGAGCTGCAGTGTCTGTGAATATGTGAATGTGTGTGAATGTGATGCAATTTCAAGCACTTTGAATTCCACAAAGGTAGAAAGGTGGATTTACCATTTAATGTCTTTGTTTATGACGCGGCAGTCCTGTGTATGGAAAAGTCTACAAAAGAAGCCTATCTTTGGGATGGATTGTCCATCCTTCAAAGAGAGCTTGAAGCAAACAGTATCACAGAGTGCTCTGTAACTTCTGTAACTTGTTTATCCATATTTACAGTTGGGCAGAGCAGTGCAAATTTTGATTTGGTCTCAAGTCATAGTTTTGTTAGTTTTTTTTTTTTTTTACTAAAATGCCATTTAGTTTCAGTCTAGTGATTTTTACTTTTATTTTTATTTTTTTAGTTAACTAAAATGTCATAATATTTAGTCCAAAAAACGAAAAATATGAAGTAGAATGCGGTTATATTTCCAGACTTCTACATATCATTAAATGAGTTTTTGGTAAGTTAATGTCTCGTTAAATACCTCTGACAATAACTATGACGATGAAAATCGTTAAAATTGCTGAGTGCTCTGTCATGTCTTTAGCATTGACCAGGAGGAAAGCAGAGCCTTTTGTGGAAGCACAAACACAAGTCATTGGTTTGTTGTCCTTTTTGTTACAATCTAAGATAAAACCATTGATTGATGCGTCTGTTACTGTTTTCGTCCTGACCAGGCCCAGTACAGTACATTTGCTCAATTGGACTCATATCATTTAGTCTGAACCCGACATAAGATATCTGACATATCTGTAAAAAGCAGGCTTGCTTGTTCCAGAAAGTGTATGAGCACCTGACTGAATAGTAAGTTCTGGTGTCCACAGATGTTGCCCCCCCCTCCCCCTCACATCACATGCATTTAATAATGTCTGAAATGTCCATTTTAGCTGTTTTCCCAACCGCTCTGTCTTTCGCTTGCAGATGTCGCAGATGATGACGATGACCTCTCTGATCAGGACGAGACTCAGTGGGTTGTTCCTCAGGAAAACATCCAGAGGAAGATAAAAGGGAGGAGGAAGGGCCACAGGTTGAAAAGGAGGAAGATACTGAGTCAGTATTTACCTGGAGGGGTCCGGTCCCGGCGCTGTGGCCGATGCAAAGGCTGTTTGATAGAAGAGGACTGTGCTAAATGTGTCAACTGCCTGGATAAGCCCAAGTTTGGAGGGCGCAACACCAAGCGACAGTGTTGCATGTGAGTTTTGGTGAACTGTGGTTCCAGAGACAGACCAGGTGTAGGTGAAATAACAACAGACATACACTAAAGCAGTCGTTCTCAATCTTTTTCTCTCGGAGGACAAAAAATCTCAAGGCCCCCCCCTCAACCCCAACAACATTGTAACAGTGGTGCAATTATAACTTTTATTGAAAGAAACATCAATATTGTAACAATACTTTTTGCTTTTCCTTGAATTTTTTTTTTATTCAAATTAAAAATAACTTAATAAAATAAATTTTCGCTTGAACAATACAAATAAACTCAACCAAACTGCTCTCTGAGACATTTTCCCAAATAAAAATAGGAAATGTGCAATTATCTTACAACTATGACAATAAAGTTACTTTTTTCTTAGAGCAGCAAACAAATTTTGGTAACAAAGATGAAGATTTTAATAATATCAGTGGCTGCAGTGAGCCTGTTTACATTGCACATCTCAGAACATTAAAGTACAAACTGTGCAAAAACAGAAACATTGTACATTTATCTTTTCCAGTAAAATCCTTGTCCATTCTCCAAAATTAAACTCTTTGTCTCGTCTAGTGACAGATCACCATGGCAGTAAATTTGTTGGTTGTATGTCCCTAAAATGAGTCCAGGGTGCTCCAACGCTAAAACATTAGTTCCACCTGCTACATGTTCGAACCTGAAAAAAACCCTATGCCTCTTCTAGGGGGCCCGCCCAACAATTTGAGAAAAAAGGGGTGGACCCATTAACCAGGTCTGGGTGTATCTTCATGGATTAGTCGATTGACAAACTATTAATCTGGTCAGTCTTGGCTCCAATTGTTGCCAGTGGCTGTTAGTTGACCCAGTGTTTTCTTGCTCAAGACTGTGATGCTTTTAAATCTGCATTAAACCCGCAGTCGGTCGACATCTTCCAGTCTTCACATACTGTATGAGCTGACAATTCTAGAGCACTGAACTGAATTTTACAATGTTTGGTTAAGTGGTGAACTGTTTGTGGTTAGACTCAAGTATTTTTTTAAGAGAAATGTATGAATATGACTTAACTTCCACTTAGTTTTACACATTTAGACATCAGTTCTCTCCGTTTTCTTCCTCCGCCAGATACAAGAAGTGTGATCGGATCGAAAAGGCGAAGATCCAGCGCATCATCAGGCCGCTGAAATGTATGTCTCTGATGAAACATCTGGTTTAAATTATGTAGTGAACATTTCTTATTCACGCTCACCATAATTTCATCATTTATTCTTAGTGCTAAGAGCTCTGTAAATATTTCATTTTGTGTACAAAATTAATCACGGGGCTCCTTTCTCGTAGTAAAGGCGAGGCGGTTGTCAGCATCCACGTCAAACGCCGATGACTCCACCTGGGGAGTCGGCGAGGGATCGTCTTCGATGGCATTTGGAGACAGAAAACACTCCCTGCGTAACATCACGCCGCGCTCGTACAGCAGCCTGCTCAAGAGTGAATCAGAGGAAGAGGAAGATGAGATTAAGAGTGAAAAATCCACAACCAAGCCAAGTACGACTGTCCCCAGGAACCAAGGTAACTGAGGCCTGTTTTTGTTCACGCTGACACAAGTCTGTCTGCACATTGTGCTTATTTCTTTACAGATTTCAACGCTTTGTTACTTTCTTTGTGAGTGAATTTTGATTTATATCAGTAATTCCCAAAGTGTAGAAGGTACAGGGGATGGGATGTAAGATTAATGTTACCATAAAGTATTTATTATTACATATGTACATTTCAAAAAGTTGTCAAATTCATTGAATCAAAGCCATGGGATTTAAATGATGTGTTGTTTTTTCATTTATCTGATCAGTTTTTGATCCAGTTCGTATCTTAGATCATGTCATTCAGAATAAACAAACGATTTTGTTAGACTCTTAAAGTGGAAGAGAGGCTACTATTGTGTAATGTAGAAGAATAGGTTTCCTATCAAATACAGGCTTACAGTATGTGGGTGTTTTATTCATTTGCCCTCACATTTCACCAACATTCATATAGAATTGGTGTGTTTATGAAGTAAAAAATATATGAAAATACTTTTAATTAATCTTAGTCTCTTGTGTTGATCAGAATTGTGATTAAATGTTTTGGCCCATGGTATTCTTTAGTTGGAAATGGTTTATCATCAAATCTCTATGTAATTGATTACATTTTAGTTAAAAACAGCAAAACTTTTCTGTAAATTTCATTCATGGTTTCAAGTTGTTTTCTTTGAAATGTAACGCATATCTCATTAAAGTGGCCCAGTTTGGTGATATGTCAGGACAGTAGATGAAAGGTGTAGGTGAAAAATAAGTCCTCCTTAGTGAGTTTTAGAATTGAGTCTTAGTCCTTTTTCTTCCTTTCTTTTCGAGACCCTGCTCCTCCAGACGACCTGGTATCAGACAACGCTCCGGCAGAACCGACCAAGCATCGTCGTCTGTTCTCCAAAGGCAGTGGAAGCAGACCCAGGTTATATAAGGTAAATGACACATACATTTTCATGCTTGCCTTCATTTAAAACCCCCCCAATCAGGCCTGGGTAATGTAGTATTTTTGGAAATGATTTCTTATTACGGTGAGTTTAGGCTCTAGATGCATTCGAAATACTGAGAACAGAGGTATGTCTCCATCCAATTGTCTGTCAAAGTACATGGCATAAAACTATAGTAAAAAATCATCAGCATTTCCAACTATTTCTTTACCCAGGCCCATATCTCACCACTAATCAATATGTTTAACTTTAATTAATTCACTGTTTTGGAATGAGTCACTCTAATAATTCTTCATTAGTTTCACCTTTTCTGATTTTTCATTTCCTACACGTCTGTCTGTCAACTTTCTTGTCTATAGCACCAAAATCACATCTACATAACACCTTGCATGTACTTAACTTTGTAACACTACAATGTACATGTATGGATGAGTTAAGACTATTTCATCAAGTTCATGGTGTCTTTGATCATAACATTCTGTTTTGTGTTTTGTTCTGTACATTTATAATTCACTCAGAATTGAAAAAAGCTATTTTATCCCGAAGACAGTTTGCCCACTTTAGTATTGGTAAGGGTTAAATGCGTAAATTAATAATGTAATTAACTGGTCTAATGAATGATTTTGATTTACTTTGGGGGGAAAAATCCTTTAACAACTATAAACCCCTATTAACTCTAATGGTAAAAGCCTAATTTATGAGTCTAAGCCTTTTTTTCTGTTAATCTTCATTGAATTCATGTTGAAAAGTTGTCATGTTTGCGTCCTACCTCCAGCTAAGGTTGTTGCATTCTTAGAGGATGTGCAGTGTTCCTTTGCTTGGCATTTACTTTTGACTTTAACCCATAACTCAGTCTGCTTGTCTGCAGTTCAAAGCTTGATAAAATTGTCTTGCCTGTATTTTTTGCTCATTTCCTCATTTTAAAATCTCTTTGACCTATCTCCCATTTTCCATTGTGCTTAACTGCTCTGTGCAGACACTGTTACCGGTCACTGAACTGATCTCCGTCTGTGTTTTTTGTTGGTTGCACACTGGTGGTGCTGTTTCAGAAAAACTAGTGAGTACCCTGAAATGAAAAGGGCTATGGGTGAAGATTGCAGAATTTATTCATCTTGACATGCAGTTGGTGCAATTGAGTCTGCTTTGGTATCTTTTTCTTCCTCCCCCTCCTTTCAAAACACCCCGGCAACAAAAGAAATCTTCATAGTTTTTTGATGAGAGAAAAAATTAGGCAACGTGTACAAACAATCAGTCACACCTCTTGCATAATCGTCGCTGTAAATAAAGGAAGGAGTAGCTTTTCTTGGTTTGACCTGCATGGCTTTCTGTTTTATTGGCTGCACGTTTGTTCATGTTCAGGCTTAGAGGTTCAGTGGTTACTTGATTAGGGATGAGGCTGAGTAACAGTAGTTATTATGGAGCGGAACAGATAGTTATTTTAGATGCATTTATTGCAGGCCCACAGTTTAGAAACTGCTGCTGTACAATAAGCAACATGTCTATGATACAGGTGTGGAAATGTTTGATACTGATACTGATAGGATATTGAGGAGATGCAGCTGTTGTATAGTCTGTTTTCAGATTTTTATCCGTTTAGATTTACTTGACTGTTGTAGCCATATGATAAATGAGGAAGCGATACACTGATAAGCCTCGACAGTCGTCTATTGTCGTGATGCCGGTGAAGATGTGTGAGCTTGTATTAGTCG
The DNA here is from genome assembly GCA_037367365.1 of Apogon talboti. NCBI lineage: Eukaryota > Metazoa > Chordata > Actinopteri > Kurtiformes > Apogonidae > Apogon > Apogon talboti. The sequence continues at coordinate 31,409,006 of JAPQRQ010000003.1, read as the reverse complement.
TGCACATCTGAACACTGTATGAGCATGTGTCCAAAATCAAAACGGCAAGTCTGCTGCATTGATGATTGCATGTGGCATCAAACAGAAGTTCTAAAAAAATTTGTGGCTGGTTTGATCCAAATAAAAGCCACTTTGCTGAATAATAAGAGTAAGTATAAGCTGTTACTATCTGCTTAAATATGTTCACAGGTTTGTTGATGATTTTTGCTTGGTGGTGGTGTCTAGACATAACCACCCATCTCTGCTTGATTGCATTTGCTAAATCCTCCTTTACTCACACTTCTTACTTCTGCACCTCTGGCTAACAAATCAATCTATATTTATCACTTTCCCCTTTTCTGTCACTGTGGCTGCCGCCGGTCGCCGCCTCTGCATGTGAATAGTGTTAGTGTAACTTTGGAACCTGTCGTGCTGGTTGGCTTAGGCAGTCCCCTCCTCCACAGGAACAGGAGAAAACGGGAGAGATGGAGGCCAGAGACAGTTTACCAGAAACCAGCCCACCCGGGAGCCCCTTGCCGAAGCTGCAGAAGCAGCTACAGATACACTTACACCGTCTGCCCGATTTTATGCTGCAGTCTGCTCTGTCAGTGCAGCAGTTGCCTCAGTGTCTGGATCAGTGTACTGCACTGTCACATCCTAAATTTTCCCGGCCTGTAATACAGCCCGCTCTTTCACATTCACCACATCCCATAACGCTATCGCCTCCAGAGCCGTCCTTGCCTGTCCCACATCCTGCTTCTCCACTGTCACCACATCCCGTAACAAAGAAATCCTTGCAGTTGCACTTGCACCGTTTGCCTCAGTCTGTGGTGCAGTCTGGCTCGCATTTGTGCACAAGTGTGTCATCTTCATCTCAGCCTCATCTGCAATCCACACAACACCCACCTGTGCTTGTGATTCAGACTCTGACACAAAATCCAACGCAGACATATTTTCAGGGACAGCAACAATCTGAGATTCAGGACTTGGATGTGTTGACTGAAAACTGCAGTGTTGAAAAATGTGTGCACAGTGATGTACATACGCACACTCAGCCTGATGATCTGGACTCCAAATTACGAGAGGGAGCACGAGCGGAGCAGGAGGCCAAACGAGAGGATCGACCTGAAGAGGAGGAGGACGCTGCTGTAAACAAGACAGTTCTGACAAACAGGCCAGGAACTGACCCACACTATGTCCTTCGTCCCCAGAATTCTGCAGAGTGTGGATCACTGAACACCCCGTCGGGGTTAACTAATGGATTTCCCCAAAAGGGCCCGCTGCAGAACAAGCACAAGATCCGTGTGGATTTCAAGGTGGGCTTTTCCACTTATGCTTGGTGCCATTTCTAGGTAGAGTGTATGATGACATTAACTCAGCTTCACATTCTAAACCAGAGGAAACTCCAAGCTCTGTAGCCTGAGTCTTTATTACACTGTTTTATTGATTAGTCCACTCTCTTTGGTCAGTGACGTACTCTGCAGTCTGTTATTTCTAGCAGACTGTTATTATAGCAGACCAGTGCTATGAATAACAGACTGCTCATATGCTGTGCACAGTCCCAACTGTATTTTATTCAGAAGAAGCAATAAAATAACTTTAAAATCAATCAAGTAAAACTCATATCAACATTTTGGGTGAAAGTATTGATTGTACTATACATGCAATAAGCAAGATAATGAACAGCAAGCTGGTCCTTTGAGAGAATTAGAACCCTTCAGCGGGAATCGAATTTCCATCTGAGTTTATTTTACAATGATGACCAACATACTTTACATTATCCATTACTTATATGTTTCTTTGTACAGAAATTAATGAACCGCATGCTGTTAGAATTATGAGGTAGAAATGTAGAGTAAATAGGCATAATTGACATGTGTTTCCTTGTACAAACAATGGAAATAAACAGTTTCAAAATGCTTCCTTCTGCATGCGGTTAATAGAATACTACAAGTGCTAACCGTGCTAGTTATTCATGTTGTTGACCTCGGCGTCCTCTTCACTCCTCTTGGCGTCTAACAGGAGGACTGTGCTGTGCAGAACGTCTGGCTGATGGGTGGCCTCAGCGTCCTTACATCTGTTCCCACGACACCACAACCGGTCTGTCTGCTCTGTGCCAGTAAAGGCCACCACGAGGTAAATCGGCTCATACCCAAACCCAAGTGATGTAACACAATGTGCCAATTAAGGCACCACACTGAGAAATATTTAGTTCACAAATTAGAGCTGTAAAGCCACATCTAGGTTGTGTGTCGTATTTTTTATGCACAACAATTCCCTTTTTTGTTAGTAAACTTGTCGCTTGCTTCATCCCATTTCCACCAGATGCTTTACTGCCAGATCTGCTGTGAGCCTTTCCACAGCTTCTGCCTCTCGCCTGAGGAGCGCCCCCAGCAGGAGAACAAGGAGAACTGGTGCTGCAGACGCTGCAAGTTTTGTCACGTATGTGGTCGGAAAAGCAAAACCACAAAGGTAAGCAAAAATAGTTTGTTGCGTATATACAAATTCAACTATCGTATCCTCCTGAGACCCAGGAAAGTAAAAGTTTAGGCTTTTTTTCACATTAAATAATTTTCTTGATTGGAAACAGCATAATGCAACTGTTTTTTCAGATACTTTCGTAATGGAATGTTGCAGTGGACAGCGTGTTTGTTTTTTTTTAAGTAAAACTTTGAAATTCTTGTCCACTACAGAGGACAAAAATGCCTTGCTGGGTCTCGAGGACATGAAAACAAACAAATTGGTGCTATAATTCCTCATATCAGGATTTTTGAGCCTTATTAAGATCATTAAAGTTAACACCCTTATTTCTTAAAATTTACTTAGTCTCACTTAATCTCCCAGTGTGTATCATTTCTGTTTTAAACTATCTAAACGAAGTTTTCTCAACTTGTGCCCTTGCATTATATTAAACATTTCCAACAGTAAATTTTGGAAAAATCCTTAATCCACTGTCACACACACACCTACTGATGGTGTTATATACCCTTTGTTAAACTAATATTGACATTACATCTATTTCACCAGAATGAATGCATAATTGGTGGATAGGAAGTTTGCGGTTATTGACATTATATATTTTTTTGATTTAGAGATACCTAGCAACAGAAATGGCTATTTTGTATTATGTTGCCATATGGAGAAATCATTATTATTGAGGTGCCCCAGTTAATATTATATTAGTAATATATCCTCAATGTTTTCTGTTCCTCAGCCTGTGCTGCAGTGCAGGAGATGCCAAACCTCATACCATCCCTCCTGCCTGGGACCAACGTACCCGAAGCCTATGAACTGCAACATACCCTGGGTAATGAGATACTAAAATCTGCATGTCTGTGTAGTGGAAGATCATTTATTAGTGGCTTTGTCTTTTTGAGGAGTTGGGATTATACTTATTGTATGAGTTGTCCATTAGGTTAATACTGTTGTTGCTGTTTTTGACATTGTTGTGTATAGGTTTGCATGACATGCATTCGCTGTAAAAGCTGTGGTGTTACTCGAGGAAAGACCTGGGATTTGGCCTGGAACCACGAGCAGGACCTCTGTCCTGACTGCACCACCCACTACGATAAAGGTCAGTTACCTCAGACATTTAGTTTCATGATTATTTAATACTGTCAAGGCACATTTTCCACGACAAATGCACTGTAAATATGAGTCATGAGTTACTATCCTGCGAGACGTCGCTGATTTAAATTGAGCTTAATTTAACTTGCATGAAATTAAAATGTGTGCCATGAGAGATGCTGGATGATCTGACTGCCGCTTCATTTGTATTCAGGCAACTTCTGCACCGTCTGCCACAAATGTTACGATGACACCAGCCAACACACACAGATGATTCAGTGTTCAAAGTGTAGCCGCTGGGTTCATTCCAAATGTGAAGGACTTTCAGGTGAGTAACAAGCAATGAAATAAATGCTTAAAGTTCAGATTCATCAGGCTGAGCACTAAGACCAGCGTCTCATGTCCTATTAATGGTCATTTCATATCTAGGTAACTGATTTGATTTTTGTTTGTCCGTCTATTTGGAAACTTCCAAATAACAGTCTTGCACATTATAAAAAACTATGTATCTAAATCTGGCAGAAACAAAATAAATGTCTAAAATGAGAAGCCAATCAACTGTAGGCACAGCACACATTTGCTGCACAATTACTTGAAGCACCGTCATAATCACAAAAGGCTGCAGTTTAAGTGTCCACAGAATTCAGCATCTAACTGCAGAAATGATAGAAGATTAAAAAAAAACAGCCTGAGTCGTAGAGGTACAGATGACAGATTCATACTTTTTTGTTTTGGAAATTTTGTGTTTACGTTTGTCTATTTGAATTGTGTAAAATTGGCTGGTCAGAGTGTTTTTCTTGTTTGGCCCTATTTATCACTAATAATTGTATTGTTTTGTCAATTTAGACATGTACAATACAGTGTCAAAGTTCAAGTCTAACATGTTCTAATAACCACACATATGCATTTCTCAGACTCTGACGTTTGATCCAATCTGATGTATGTGAAGTATGTACAGCAGGAAAAACAAAAGTTTCAGGGTAAAAACAGCTATAAACCAAAGTGGTCGTATTAATGTGACCTCCCTTTGCACTTAACATGTCTTTAACCCTTGTTGTTCAGACAAATGAGATTTATTGCATTAATTTTCTGATGTTATATACCAGGTTTCATTCAACATGTCAGATGTTTCTAATTGTTCGTGTTGCTTCTTGTCATGGGGTCAAGGGTCACATTAAATAGTGACTTTAACCTTTATAACACATATAGTTCAGTTTTTTGTGTTTTTGGTGTTTAAAGGCTTTTTTTTTGTATCTGAAGAAAAGAGAATGAGAAATGAATATGTATGATCATTTCAACCCTGCAAAAACTTAGAATAATAAAGCAGAGTAAAGATCTATATCTCTGTTCCTCATCATCAAGTGTTTTTTTAAATTGTATTTTTCTTTGGATGTAGAAAAACTCATGTGCATTTGTCGTTTGTTGTTGTTATAGAGGAGCTGTTCACCATGTTCTCAAACCTCCCCGACGTCGTTTTTACCTGTTCACCCTGCAACCACAACCAAATAGAATCCAGCAGTTTGAAGGAGCAGATGCAGAGCAAGGTGACCGCTGGGATGCAGGAGGTGCTCACCGACCTCCTGTCCTCTAGCACCACCCTGCACCTCATCATCTGTAAAGCGGTAAGAGTTACTCACAGTCCTGTGGCACATTATTTGATGAGTTCTGCTTCAGAAACACTGCTAAATTACTCAAACTCCTGAACATTGTGCCTGTATGTAGGTACATTAGCTTTCCATTAGTTGTTGAACTTGAATGGGATGGTGTTTGTATTTCAGTGCCAGAGAACAAACAGTGCAGAATTTATGAAGGAACGAGTCTGTGACCTACAAGCCGTGGAGAAGAAGTTTAAAGCAGCGGGTTACACCTCTATAGTGAGTATATCCTTCTTTACATTGAGCACAAATCATCTTCGTCAAGTGTCAAAGAATCTCGAAAATTTGACCTGTTTGTATTGTTGTTGATGTACAAAAAGCACAGAAAGAAAGCACGAAAATACCAAAGAAACCCCTTCTTTCCAAAGCTCATGTTTGACCTGTTTTTCTTGTCGCCCACTCAGAAATCTTTCCATGCGGATGTTGTGTCTGTGATGAGGAAGTGGCTGAAGGGGGAGGAGCTTCTCCCTGAGGAGCAGAGACCGACCAGTCAGGCCAAAGAGCATTATGTCAAAGTGAGCTTCCCTCCCCTCTTATCCTCCTGAGGTGTTTATTTATATTTAGGGCCGTTTTTCACCGACTTCCAGAGGAATCCTGGAGTTGAGTCACATACAAATACAACTGTGAACAGAGTAGAATAATGCTTTGTGTGTACCATGTATTAAGTAATATGCCTTTAATATTAATTTATGTTCATTTGTTTTTCTAACAGTTGATGGAGCGGGTATTTACTTGGTTTCCTGGACGCCATTTAAAGAAGTGGAATTCATTTTCTGAGGAGTTTCCCAGGTACATTTAACCCTGAACAGACTTGGTTTTAATTCTAAAAAAGAAAAACAAGCAATATATACCTTTTTAACACAAGTTGTGTTGATTGAGGCCCACATGGAATCTGTGTCCACAAAAATAAACTAAGTTCCCTTTAAGTAATATTTTTATTCAGATTTTCCATCAAAGTAAGCAAAAGGTTATCCATCCTGCTGTGTTAGATTTTTCTCCATATGTATAATACTCTAGTGAGTTCCATTAGCCACCCTGTGAAGTGAGGGTGATTTCCAATTTCCAGAGTCTGAAAATCAGTCTCTTAGCACGATTACAGTTGCAGATGTGATGGTGTTCTGCACAGAGAGGCTGTGGTTCAGTATGAACTGAGAATACCCAAACAGCACTATCTCTGGGTCAGGATTAAACACAGCTGTATATTTCAGAAAACTATTTGAATATTTCAGTCCAGAAATGACACAGATTAGAACAAATCCAGAAAAGGAGGTCTAGAGGGCCTTCAGGAGGTTTGTAATGATATATACAAAGTAATTTAATGCATCATTGTCCCTTTGGATCTGCACTATTTTTTAATGTTTCTGGAAGGAACATTAAGTATTCAATATATTTACAATAAATCTAACCTTCTAAAGTCTAAAAGTTGGTTCTTAGTGGTTCTCATCCCATCTGGTCACTTTCTGATGCTTTGGTCAAAGGCCTTGTGGTGTTAGTTTTCCTCACCATGTAGACCAACAGAGTGACTCACTATTCCCTCTAGTGGTCACATAAATTCCTGAGCCCGTCAATGGAAATGCATTCATGTCTACGCTCCAAAATATTGGCATCTTTGTCACAACTTCAGAGATCTTTATTATAAACACTCTAATATAATAAAAAGATTATCTAAAATTATCCTTAAAGTACAAATTCTACCTATAGCCCCTTTAATATATGAAGTATTCTGATGGTTTAAATCATCTCCTCTCAGTGATGTCGGTGGTGTTTTGGCTTTCTGCTCATTTCAACAGTTTTCATCCTTCATTCTGTAGTGGTATGCTCCCAGAGGCTGTCCTCCCTCCTTCTAAAGAGCACAGCTATGCACAGTGGCTGGAGAGGACATACCAGCCGAGGGAGTCCAGGGGCCCACAGGCAGGGAAGACCGACTGTTTATCTCCAGTGAACACACCTCTGCATACACGTGGTATGGAAACTATTGCAGCCTGTTCTGTGTGGAGTTTAAAAGAATGTGATCTTTGTCTGTCAGAGGCAACCATTACACATCTGTACAGGTTTTATATCATCAATGCATACTAGATACTGTAAGTCATAGCATCTGAATGACTTTCTCCAGATTAAAATAAATCTGTTAAATTCCTCCACAGGTATAATGACTGATAAGGAATCCGACATGGCTGAAGATGTGAGACAGTGTGCTCTCTGTCAACAATATGGAGATTCTGCTCCCAGTGTAGGTTTATATGACCATCCCACAATTCACACAGTCTTAAAGCAACAAGCTTTCTGTTGCTTTTCATGAAATATACGAAAATATGTAGTAATGTACCATGGTTTCTGGGGGTCTATTAAAAGTCTAAAATGTGCAGGTCATACACTGATTTATACACCTGGATTAGATGTTACAGGTTTAGGTGAATTACACAAGACATGAACAAAATGCGGTGCATTGCCGTCATTTTAATCTCCCTGTTTTCCTTGTTCAAGCAGATGCACAAAAAGTAGAATTTTAAAAAATCAACACTTTGGGAAAAAATTGTTATTGTGACCTAAAATGCCATTTATGTGGACGAGGGGCCCCAATGTGGAGAAGAATATCTGTTTGGGAAAATATTTGCATTATTGTGGACAGGGCAGATTTTTATTAAGAAACCTCATCTCAGAGGTAATGTTCAGGATCATTCAAATGTCTGAAGAAAGACTGACTCCAACATTAAAACCAAACAGCTCAGTATGAAATGGATCTACAATGGTCTTAAATTTAACTCCAGAAACCTGTTTACACCAACAGCTCTAAGTGGACACATTTTTCTCTCATTTTGTTTTGCGTAGTGGTTAAAAAATGTAAAAAATTAAAAAATCTCTTTTGCAAGAGTGTCCTGGTCAAGGCAGCAGCACTTCAGTTCAATTTATTGTCATTGTCATAAAAAGAGACAACGAGATGACGCAGAAGTTACAGAAATTTTCCAGAGCAGTGCTACATCTTGAAAATTTTTTCTCATTTAATCCTATCTTGTTATAGTAATCCAGGAAGGCTTAACCTGTGACAGTCAGTGTATCCTCTGCGTTATTTTCAAACACCTAAACCAGCTGTGTTAACCTTTCCCCCACGAGATGAAGCAAATACGATAGATAGGTTGTCCCGACCTTGTCTTACATAACATTTGCATACATTTTTCACATTGTGGAGCAGGTCGATGGGTTATGTTTGAGTTTCAGACTATTGTGTTTGAAGTGTTTGACTCAGTGTTGTGTAAATGGGTTTAATGTGATGTGCATGTTGAAGCTAATAGTCTTATTTGTTACGTTTTACTGTAGGTGCAGACACTGCATAAAAACTGCCCATGTTAAAGATGCTTATTAACTGAGATTTATGATTTTTTTTTTTTCTTAATTTCAATCCCAATAGGAACAAGGACGGCTGCTATACATGGGACAGAATGAGTGGGCTCATGTTAACTGCTGCCTGTGGTCTGCAGAGGTTTATGAGGAAAACAGCGCTCTTCTGCAAGTGCACAGTGCCGTCTCACGAGGGCGCCACCTGGTAAGGCTGCATTCAAGTTACTTTTACGAAATAAATGAATTAAATGAACGCGTTAGGAGAGAGAGTCATTAATCTATGGCTGCAGATTGTACTGATTATAATTGTGCTTGGGTTGTGTGTTTAATCCTCTCCATTACGGCTTTGTTTTCTCCAGCGCTGTGATCGCTGTGGGCAGTCGGGAGCAACCGTGGGCTGCTGTCTCGCCACCTGCCAGAGTAATTTCCACTTCATGTGTGCTCGCGTTCAGAACTGTGTGTTCCAGCAGGACAGGAAGGTGTACTGCTACAAGCACCGGGACCTTGTCAGCACAAAGGTGTGGACACGTTTTGTTTTTTGTTTTTTTGTTTTTTTCTTGGCTTGTTTTTGATTTCAAGTTTAATTACAGGTTCTCATTCACACCACACAGGGGAAAACACTTGCACTTCACTGGATCTGATTTTTATCTCTTGCACATATTTTTCAGGTGGTGTCTGGGAAAGGGTTTGAAGTACCTCGGCGGGTTTACGTAGATTTCGAGGGGATCAATCTTAGAAGAAAGTTCCTCACAGGAATCGAGCCAGAATCTATTAACATGACTATAGGTAAGGGGAGTTTAACTCCAGTACAGTTCAGGATGTTCGTTTAAAGAGGGATGGAATTTTATGACCATGTTTATCTGCCTCCTTTCCCCACTTTTCCAGGTTCTCTACAGATCCAAAAGCTGGGTGTGTTGACAGAGTTGTCATCAAACGGGAGGACACTTTACCCTATTGGCTATCAGTAAGTGATTAACATTCTACAGAATTATATAGGAAATGTAGACTTACGCTCAAATGGGGGAACAATGACTTTGATGCTTGTGCTTTCCCCATAATCACAAAAATAATCCCTTAAATTACAAGAAGGCATTGTTCTAACTAGGGAATATTTAGTACTAGGATAGACTATTGTCTTCTGTTAAAAGCTACGTTTACTTATTTCAACCCTGTCTTGCTTTGAGTTCTTAAAGCATTCCTTTGTTGTTACTATTTTGCAGATGTTCTCGCTTGTACTGGAGCACCGTGGACCCCCGAAGGCGCTGCAAGTACACCTGTAAGGTGACAGAAGTGAGCACACCTCTCCCCGGTGAGGAACAAGATCTGAGGTGGGATCAAGAGGAGAACCACACCATCGTGCACAGTCCGAACCACCACAGAGGTGAGCGGGAGTTAAAGGTGGTAAACCATAACCACCATGAAAGAAATGTGATGATAACGTCTCCAAAACGGTTGTCCTCCTCTGTTGTGAGAGGTTGAGAAATGCTTATTGTCTCTATCACTAATTTTTGATCAAATCAGAATCTTTAACTTGATCCCAGGGGAAATTATTGTGTGTTACATATGCATTTAACACTCTATTAAACAGTTAGAACATTAATTTGTACAATATGTACTAGGCAAATATTATCAATATGGTAATTAAAAGAAATCTAGAAAAACAAGTGTGCAAAAATATTGTGTGTAATTATAATTATGTGATTATAAGGTGGAATAGAACAGTGCCAAACACTTCAAGTTTTGTCTCTGCCAAAAGCTTAAATACAGTTTTTGGCAGTGACAGACCATCTCCCAGTGGGGCTGATGCTTATCAACCAATAGGAATGCAGCATGAAACAGTGGTGAATCGGATGAACCCAATATACTCTTATGTATGCAAAACATTTACTGCAACGACTGAAAAAATCCAGTAGGTGTAATTGTGCCGTTTATTTAAATCAAGGTTAAGTCCATGTTGTCATCTGTAGTGATAAACACTGGAAGGAAATATTTTACTACTTCATCAAGAATGTTTTTACTGTTGTATTTTCACAGTGATGTTTTTCATAGGACATTCTAAAAACAAATTTAAGTATATGACAAGACACATTTTTTGATTAATATGATTTCTGTTTTAGCAGATATGGAGTCTTTAGAATGTTTGAGCTCCTCATCCAGTCCTGTTAAATCCAACACCCCATCACCCAACTCCAAACTGCACAACACACCTGGATCCAAAAGTCCTGGTTACTCACAGACCAGGAGACCAGCAGGAGGATCATCTAGACCTCTACCATCTCCAGGTAAGACTGAGGAGAAAATGTTATAATGACTTTTATTTCTGTCATGTAATAGGATTTATTTGTTACATTTTAACTACCCCATACTAACCTGCATGTTGTCGCTGTCGGACGGAAACCTATTATGTCCAAAATGGTTATTTTTCAGGAAACTGGAAAAGGATGTATATTCTAAATAAATGAATGGAGTTAAGAGACGTAATCACAAGATGTTTTCAACACTTTTCATTGGTTAAATATTTCTCAAACCATCAGGCCAATATGTAGACTGACCAATAGACTCATTTTATGACAAAGAAAAAAAACAAAAAGAGACAAAGACCACAAATGGACTTATGAGGTTTCCGCCCGACACTGACGATGTGTTTCATTGAGTGCTGTATTTTTCATTTTATGTTGCTGGTTTCTAAGCTCTTACTACCCTATTTAAATCTTCTTACTGTACTAGCATTTAATGTTATTTTATTGATTACACGTTAATCTTTAATTTACACTAACAATTATTTTGCATTGTTTGTGGTTTACTTGGACTCATTATTACATCTGTGTTTACTTTTGCTTTCAGGAACTGTTCCTCCCAAATCTCATCACATACTGACACTGAGGGACCTGGAGGACACCCGTCGTACTCGAAGGCTCTCATCAAGAAGCCGGTGTAGTTCCTCCCCATCAGACAGCGACCCGTCTGCGCCCATGACCCTCCGATCCGGTGGCACCGTCTCCACCCGATGTGCCCTTTTCAGTTCCCCACCACGATCGTCAACCTTCGGATCAATCTCTCCTCCTCTGTCGCGTCAAAACTCGACGTCTCCCGTCTGGGGCTCGCCAACCAGATCCAACTCCAGTGGTGTGTCCGGACTGTCACCGCGACATGGATCCATCACTGCCTCCCCCAGAGGAAAACAGAACTTTAAAATCACCACCCCCGTCTCTGCTGAGGTGCCACAGGATTTCCTAGCGTCCTCGGAGGCAGAAGATGCAGCTGTGGCCACAACTAATGGAATCTCACTGGCTCCTGACAATTTGGAGGAAGAAGTGGCCCACCTGATGGCGCAGGAGCTACCTTACACTGTGTTTGACACCGACACTGAGGTGGCCGTGGACTCCATGCTCAACGCCAAGCTCGAGTTTGACGAGACCCTGCTCACTGAAAACGTGGCACTTCACTGCGGAGCACAAAGCGGCAGAGTGGAGGCGGAAAGCGTGACGCAAGATATGGAAATACAAGAAGATAATCAGGATTCCGAAGATGAAGACTCGAGCCGTTATTTAAAATTTACTCGTACCGTGGTGTGTGATGTTGCCAGCAGCTCCGAAGCCTCGGGTCTTCCTTCGACACCATCGATCATGCAGTTGGACGGAGCAGACGGCGGGTCAGAGAGCGATGGAAGCGAAACGGCGGAAGATGACACTGAGAAAGATGCAGAGAGCGGAGAATCTAAAATTCATACCAACCACGATACACCCACTAAACAGCTGACGGTTGCTCTTCAGAGACTGGAATCAATCTGCTCCATGTCAAACTCAGAAGTTGAACAAGGCACTGGCGACCCAGAGTATCACAACCAGTTAGCACCATCATCTGTTTTTGAATCAGGTTATGCAAACCATCATATGTCAGATGAGGTTGTGTTGAATTCTGAAATAGCGCCCTCTCAAAAAGGGATGTTTCTGGATTCAGAGACGGGTCATTTTGTAAATGCTGGAGGCTCAGTAATGTGCCCGAATAACAATATGGACAGAGACGACAGCAGCACATCCGGCGAATCCGCTGATGGATTTAAAGATGATCTGAATGATCCAGACTACTCTCCAGAGACCAAAGCCAAAAAATCTCCCATAGGCCAGATGAAAGTCATTGTGAAGTCGAAAAATTCCACATCAAACCTCAAACGCTTGCCACCGAAACCAGTTCTTCCACAGCAGCACAAGCTCAAACTGATTTTGCCTTCACGTCCTGCACAAACTGTGAACAATGCATCAGTTTCTTCTAGTGCAGCCACTTTTTGTGCAGTTCCTCGCACAGTCACCTCACCTATCGTCATCAACGGCTTGAACGCTTTACCGATTCAGCCTGGCGCCACACGGGGAAGGACAATCGCCATCCGTTTGAACAACCCAAAGCCAGGAAGTCAGCAAGAGGTTCAGAATCAGGCTGCGCCTACTAACTCGAACCCCTCGCCCTCTCCTCAGGTCCTACTAGTCAACCGTCAAGGTCAGATTCTCATCAAAGACCCGCGATCAAACACTTATCAGTCACTTAGTACCAATTCTCCTGCGTACAATAAAATAAGCCAGATTGCCAAGCTTCTGCACGGTGGTAATGCTTTGCAGCGCTCCGGCCCCCGTGTGATCATAAGGTCTCAGCCCAGCGCCACAGCCACAAACGCCTCTGCGACTGTCAACCACACACCGCCATCTGAAGGAAAAATTATCGTGAGGGTGGTGCCTGTGAAAACGATCGGGACTCCCACTCCCACTCCCATACCTCCAACCATTGACCCAGCCCCTTTTGAACCCAGCTTTTCCAAAATCGAGGAAAGCACGGCCCAAGCTATCATCGACCGAGCCATGGCCTCTCACCGCGACGTGCCAAAGACGACTCCCATCATCCTCAGCAACGCACGACAGCAAAAGAGGAAACCCCGGAGGGTGTCCCAGCTCGCAGAGAGTCCGCAGGAGTCGCCAGCTGCTTTCTCCGGGTCCCCTAGTTCTGTCCTCGACGAACCGGACTCCGGTCCCGCTGCTTCATCACGATCCCAGGTCCGAGTTAAGAGAGTGTCGTCTGTGACTGAGCGGCCATCCAGGAAGAAATCCAAGATGGACTTTCTGAGGGATCCTTCAAGCGAGGTCAATGAAGAAAGTGATACCAGGTAATTAAATACTTCTTTAGATACACTATTGGTTTTAGGGCTGCAGCACACAATTATTTTCAGTGTCATTTGTGTTTTAATCAATTGTTTTCTGACAACATTTACTGCAGATTAAACTTGATTCAAATATACTTGTGCTCTATCAGACTGGAGAAACACATTCACAATTAATACATTAGGTGAAGCCAGCAGGTGGCATTTTGAGGAAAAAGATTTAGGTGTTTTTCACAATTTAATCATTAGATATATTGTCCTGCCCTGATTAATCTGATTATTTTGTCAATTAAAGGTTTTTTGGTCTATATAATGTCAGAAAGCAGTGGGGGAAAAAAAGTCATTCAATATTTCCCAAAGATGTCTTGTCAATGTCTTGTTTAGTCCATCTTTTAATTACTCAAACTGATCAATCAGTTATCATGATCGTAATTTCTGGCTTTTGATATTGGTAAGAACTTATTATGTAATCAAATAACTGTTGCAGCTAAGAGAGTTTTACTCATTTTCAATGGAGAAACTCATTAACCGCCACTTCCACTGATAGATATGTGGATAGACAGACAGATAGACAATGTTCACAACAATCAACAGATAATCATCATTTTAGCAAAGCCATAAAGAGCCATTGGAGATCTGATTTACAACTGAAAGGAGCTAGACCTTCCTCATCTAAAAACCTCCATTAAAAAGTCTGACTGCAGCTGGATAAAAGACCTTTTGAGCCATGCAATAGAACTCTGCGTCACCATTAGTTACTCACTAAACCATCCTCTCTCTTTTAAAAACACTGTAGCTGATTATCTCCAGAATACAAAAGCGTTTTTCAGTGTAGCCTTTGTTCTCTTTTTGGTACTGAATGAGTCTGCGATAAGGCTCTGATTCAGCCTTCATAATTAATGTATTGATCCGCAGTGATGCTGCTTTTCCAGCTTCTTCAGGTTTGGTATCAAGGCTCCCACACTTTCTCACGAAGATGTATCAAGATCGACCTTTCCAGAATAAAATCTTTCCATTGCGTTTCCCATTTAATTCATAATTACCAAATGTTTATTTCGTTTCTCATACACCTTAAAGGCTATATGTAGTATTTCTACTTTGAAATATAAAAAATGCCTTAAATTATCATTAGTATTTACCAGAACTTCATACCTCTTTATTCTAAAGACACCCATGTATTGGATTGTAGAGATATTTATAATTTATTTATGCTGATGCCCCGCCTGATTTGTGACCACTAGAGGGGAGTAGTGAGTGTGTGACGTTATTATCTTTGCTAAGTTGCTGTTTGTTGATCCACTGTTCAGACTAAACTGTGACAGTTCTGACCACGTTTGGACAATTCCAAACAGATTTTTAGTGCAGCTATTGACAGCACAAACTATACAGAAAATGGAGGTGATTTGTGGTATTTTTTTAATAAAGTCAAGCTTAACATTATCTGTGTTTTTTGAAGACACACAGACAGTATTCTTTCATGTTGTTTGCATATGCGCAGTTTTGTGCTGAGATGTTACAGGTACAGCTTCTGTTGTTCCAAAGGGGCTACATGTAGTATTTAAACAATTATCAAAAACTATAATTAGTGTGTTTAGAATAAAGAGCTCGGATGTTGTCAAAGACACCAATGTATTGGATTCTAGAAATATGAACTAAAGTAATTCAGTCACTCTAAAAAGAGCACTAAGCTAACAGATGTGTGTAAGCAGTGATCGTTATACTTTATTCATTGAGTGTTACAGTCTGTATAAATAGTGTTGATTCTTTGGTTGGTTTGGTTCCAAGTGTGTTCTGGCATGCAACTGCCTTCCTACCCCTTTTAAAGACCTTATATATATATATACTGTATTTCAGTCGTCTATGCTCATGTACTTTCATTTCCAAGCCCATATGCAGCTACATTTGTGTGTACAAACTGTTCCCAATTTAAGCCTGAGAGACAGAAAAGTCACTGCAGTAGGTTTGAGACTGAAATAGAAGGGAAATTGCCTTTGAGGAACCCAGCTGATGTGACTAAAAACATAAAAGCTTAACTGTGTTGTATTCTTCCAGCAGGCCGAGCGGCGTAAGAATGAAAGCTCCATCTCTGAAGGATATCCTTGATCTGGACCAGGAGGATATATCTGGTCCTGTGCAGCTGGGGAGGATTACAGCTCCACCACCGCCTACACCCAGCAGGTTAGTAAATCCTACAGGAACCCATTTTCAGAGTAGTCTTTACAGGGTAACATAATGGGCATTGTAGAAGGAAGCGTCTACTGTTAATTAGCTAATGTTTACTCCCAGGTACATGGAGTTAAAAATCAGTGTGGACAAGACCGTTTTTAATCACTTGTCTTTCCTGTTCAGACATTATCAGGATGAAAGTCCACAATCATACAGTCAAAGCAACATGGACATTCAGGGTCAAACACACAGATGGATCAGTGCTCGGCATGGAGACCTCTCCGAATGGGGCCCTTATTCAGGTTTGTACCAGGGAGAATCCAATATTGCTTCTTTCCAGAAATCGTTCCTTACCTAATCCCGTTTTCCATTTGAAATGTAATTTTGCAGGATTCAGCTCAGAAGACGATGCTCCTGCACCTAAACACAGAAGGAGGACGTACATGAACCAGCCTCACCTGCGCTTTGAAATCACCAGCGACGACGGCTTCAGCGTCAAAGCAAACAGTATAGAAGGTAACAGATGTTGGTTTACTAGCCTATTGCGAAATGCACTGTTGCAATAAATGGTAGTGGATAAGAATTTTTGGACACCATTAAAATTGCACACAATCTCGAATATTATCATGAAATATTTGAAGAAAAATCCTTTTTGTGTTTCAAAATGTGTGGCTGCATCAGACAGACGCAAACAGATGCAGATGGTATTTTTTTTTTGTTATTACCAAGAAAAAATAACAACTAAATTCTTGACAGTTTCAACATCTCATGCCCTGGATGTGTTTGATAATCTTACTGAAACATCCAGTTTTGACCGCAACGGAACAGAGCATGTGCAGAAAGGTGCATGCGGGTTTGGAGAATGGAACAATACTTGGCAGAGTTCAGTGACTTAAAAGTGATTCTCTATGTAATATATCAAATGAGTGTCCATTGGAATGTTTTGTTCACCACTGAATGAACACTGACTGTTGGGTAGTATTAGATCATTGGTGGAAATGTTGCATCAACACATACAAAAGGCAATAAAATGAGAAATATCTAAACACAGTTTTCTCATGTTATCTCTTCCTCAGTTGCGTGGCGTGCAGTGATCGACGGCGTCCTCGAAGCGCGGGCAGGTTTCCACCTGAAGCAGCTGCCGCTGGGTGGGATGAGCGGCCCGCGGGTGCTCGGTATCGTCCATGATGCTGTCATCTTCCTGCTGGAGCAGCTGCAGGGAGCTGCCAGCTGCAAACGCCACCGCTTCCGCTTCCACCGCTGTGATAACATCGAGGAGGAGCTTCCTCTCAACCCAAGCGGCTGCGCTCGTGCTGAAGTCTACACACGGTACAAAACCAGTTTTTTTGTCATCACTGATTCTGCTAGTAAAATGTTACATCTGTACATACTGTAGCTTTGTTTTTTATTTTTTGTCCTGTCAAGTGAATTTCCTTCTCTGTCTCTCTGATTAGGAAAGCAACTTTTGATATGTTTAACTTCCTGGCGTCGCAGCACAGAGAGCTCCCTGACATAGTAGGTCCATTTGATGAAGAGGATGATGAATTTCCACTGAAATCTTCCAGGTAAATGCACTTCAGTTTTGCCACTTTGTTTCTTCTTATCCTCAGATTCCTAATGTCATGTTCTGTGCCAACTCAGTGGGTCTACATGTCGCATAAAAAAACAAATTACAGGAGGTCCTCGGGTTACGAACGAGTTCCGTTCCTAAGCAGGCGGCGTAACCCGAATTTCCGCGCAAGTTGGATTTTACCCTTAAATACCCCCTAAATCTCTAAATAACTATCCAAATACACGTATTATACTTCATATTAATAAAAT
>JAPQRQ010000003.1:31370538-31380547 GCA_037367365.1 Apogon talboti | reverse complement strand
GCTGGGGTTAAAGAGAGAGGGTAAAGCAAGAGAGAGAGAGAGAGAGAGAGAGAAGGAAAGAAAGATTGGGAAGGGGGGGGGAATAGGGGTAGACACATGGATGCACAGGATAAAAGGCTTATTTTTCATCGCCTATTATTATTGACCCGCGCTTCACCACGGCATCTCTGAAGGTTTAGTAGAATTAAGGTTTAGTAGAAGGTTTAGTAGAATTAAGAGATTTTACACATGCAACTTAAGTTTACTCCCATCATGCAATAGCCTCCTCATTACTCACAACTGTAATGTCTATATCTTCTATTTCTATGATTTTTGTGTATTTCAAGATTCAAAGTGTTTACTGTCATATAACCAGTTTGTAAGGTACAATGGAGGCTAATTAAATTCTTATTTTGCCGTCCACCCAGAGTAGCAACAATAGAAAGACAAAAAAACAAGAGTAACAAAACTAAAATAAGCAAATATGAAAGGTGTAAATATGCGTGTATGAAAAATAAGACTATATAAAGTTATAGATATATATGTACAAAAAAATAAAATAAAAAATAATAAATTATAGTATGTATATGAATGTATAATGTATATATATTATAGTATATGAACATGACTGGTGTGTGCAAATTAAGATGTGCAAATGCGCATTTCAGTGTAGGACTACTACTCTTATAAACTCATAGTTTATATAACTTAAATATATGACTTGTAACTTAAATATTATCCACATGTATTAAGTCACTGAGGTTGATACTCAGTAGTCAATAGTATTTTCATTATTAATTCATTCCACTTGAAAACCAGACACCTCCTAATTATTTTTCTGTTGATTTTCTAGAAAAATACGGTTTTAGAATATAGCAACAGTGTGATATAACATTATTTAACACTAATAAAACTGCATCAAATGACAGATGCCTCATATTTTGAATTAATTTGTTATGTGCTAAGAAAGTATTGTTTTCATCCATGAATTGCAAATAGAAAATTTATCTTACTTAAATCATACTAATCCATTTTTTTCAATGCCCATTCTGTAAAATTTAATGCTTTAGTGTCTTATAAAAGAATGCAGTTAATGTTAAGAGAAAAACAAAAGTATTCTAGGACTAGAAATTTTAGTTGTTTGTGAGTTTATTGTCCAAAAAGAAAAAGAGGATTTAAAAGAGATGTATTTCAATTGGGTTTAAGTATAAAATTATTTTCCCCTTGTTTTTCTTGTTGGTGGTTGTATTGTGTTTTTAATATGTCCGATATAAAACATTCATTCATTCAACTCAATCAGGATAGTTTGTCAAACCCTCTGTAAGCCAGACACTACTGTTAAGTCTATCTACAGCTCTGCTTCATGAAGGTACTCACCTCCTCCTCCTCCTCCAGTATAATGTCTAACCCTCTGCTTCTCTCTGCAGGGTGACTCTGGTGGTCCTCTGGTGTGTAACGGTCAGCTCCAGGGTGTCGTATCCTGGGGTTACGACTGCGCCATGCAGGGACACCCCAGTGTCTACGCCCGCGTGTGTCGCTACAACAGCTGGATCAGCAGCGTTATGCGCAGCAACTAAACACCCACACATCCATGTACAAGCCCACACTCATCCACCGTATTCAAACAGACTTTATTTTAAATATAACTGTGTGTGTTATAGTTATCGCTCATTTACTACATCTCATAAATAACATGTACGATCGAGAGAATAAATGAATAAATCTGCTCTTCTGCATTTAAATGCTTTTTATTTCACAGTGCATGCTTCTGCTTGGTGACACTGCATTCTTAAGTGTTCGTGCGTCTGGTGATGCTGTTTTTATTGAAATTCAGACTGAATTCCAATCAAAAGATGAATGTAAAGCTGTCACAAACCAACCACGTGTAATATATAATGTGTATTCACTGTATTATACTGCAGACAATGGACGTCTATATGAAATACCTTTTGTACTGTGTTACTCTGGGCACTGGCGTGATATGAGACACAAGCACACTTGAGTAAATAAGCAGTAAGGCATGACTACATATCACTTGTCTGGATTCTTTGCATGCATTCCTCAGATGGCGCTTTGTAAACTTCGCTGTTTCTTGTTTGCTGAGGCAACCTAAACATAAGAAAAAAGACAAAGAAGAAGGGCGGGGGGGATACAGGGGACAGCTGAGTGAAACAGGGAAGAATCCATACTGGTCAAAAAAAGCATTTCAGATACATACAAAGGCATGGACATGTTATGAAATATTATGATACAGCTGTTTGAATTAGAATAATAGTATAGTTTACTGACAAAAGAATGTCACGCTTGTGGACTGATGTTACTCAGTCTACAACAGCCCACCTGACCAGCGATCCTGTCCAGGTCTCTCTGACCCTGAGGGGTGAGTCTTCGTCCACTGCGAGAACAAATGAACAAAAACATATAATTTCAATCAGAATCATTGAGTATGTAGACACATTCAAGGGATTCTTTGCTGGTAGATGTAGTCTCTCTAGTAAATTATAAAATGTGAGAAAAAGTCAAATAAGAAAAATAAAGAAACTCTATATACATAAAGACACAGGATCCACTTATATACAGTTATAGTGCACTTTTTAGGGCAATTGTGGATATCAAGGAAGAGCGTTAACTGTAACAAGGGTCCTCATAGAAATAAAAGCTGTTAGAGGAAGACTGGTGCAAAAATATTCAACTTTTAAGATTATTTTACACAAATCTAAACCAGCTGGTTTAGATTTGTAGGTTTGTTTTGGAGCTGCCATCCACTGAGCGATCAATGTGATTTGCCCCAAAGTAACATGGCGGTGTTACGGTATCATCTGATTAGAGCTTACTTCCTGTTTCTCCTTTATATCTACAGCCTCTTCTCAACCCCTTATTTTCTACCTCTTCAGCTCTTCAATGCTCAATGGTGACCTGGAAATTGACCTCGGCACACCATCTTTAAGGTCTCAGTTCCCTTGAGTGCACATCGTGGACTGAGGAGACTGGCCAGACCCCTACATCACCTACTGACACATTATACTAAATTGTGAATTGAAATAAAAAGCTAAGCATACATTTATATGAGGATCCACGTACCAGAGACTATAAAACATATATTTACTTGATGTCTATTTCCTCTGAGGTGAGAATGTCTCATGTGTTAAATGCCTGTTTCCTTGGCTCCTCTGTCCTTGATTCCTCTCTGGTGGGAGGGGCAAGGATTCAAGGGTAGGACTAAAGCAGCTACAATTTAAAAACAGGGAGGAGGGGTATGACTCCCACTCTCTTACCCATTTGGGTCCTTCTCCACCATCTTGAGGCCCTCCAGAGCTTGGAGCACCTTCCTCGCCACGTTCCTGGAGCCCACGCTAAAGTGGGCGGGGCACACCCCATTCCTCTGACGCCCACCATAGATCTTTATCATGGAGCCCACTCCCACACCTCCTCGCAGGTACAGGTGACGGGCTGTGGATGCTAATAGAGACACAGAAACAATCTATGTCCTCTTGAGACTCAGCAATGAATGTTTGTCCTCTCTAGGGGATAAGAGTTTCACAGCTTTACTTAAAAAAACAACAACAAATACACTTCCACTGCAATAAAATTAAAAAATGTATCTGAAAAAAAAAATTCCATTTCCTGGGTCTCAGGAGTTTAAGGTACAATAGGTCTTTGTTTTATCAGCTAAGACACTTATGACTTTCACCAAAAAGACATGAAACCAAACATTACAGATTATCGAATGAACACCTTTTTCTCTGCATACTCTGAACACTTGTGGTGAGGACATACCTGATTAGATAACATGCACAGCAGCTGACTGACTGTGCATATACTCTTATCGTATATATTGTGTCAATTTTCAGAAGTCCTTGAGGTTAAAGTAATTCAAAGCTATTTGTGTGCAATTATTTACAGTGCTGACTCATAAAATGAAGCACAAAGACCACTCAGTGTGCAAACTAACAGCTGGTTGGATGTTTGAATTAAATCACATGAAATCTAAGCAGATGCTTAAGATGACTAATTGGCTTATTTCTTCTGGAAAACAGTTAAAATGCAAAAGAATTCAGTTTAATACAAAGAAATCAGCGAAAAATGACTGGCATTTTCATTCCTGCTAAATGACTTTAAACCATTAATGAATTATTTAAATGTATGTTAATGAAATCTCTCGACTAATCATTTAACTAAGTGTTTCAGAAGCTGCTGATGAATTAATGCATTGGAAACGGTTCCAGTGTAACCCACCTGCTCTGGTGTAAAACCAGTTGTCATCACAGGGAGCCAGCTCTTTGTGCCTGGCAAGCTTCACAGTGTCGACCCATTCTGGGACCTTCAGTTTGCCAGACCTGAAAAATCAATTAGCAGTTCATGAGTTGAATCCAGCCTGGACTGACATATGGCACACGCATGCAGGACGAACAGGTATCATATGTACGCCGAATGAATATCAGCAGATCACAGCATATGTCATATAGACTTTTATGGATTCTCAAAGGCTGTTAGGGAATGCAAACATGCAATGATTAAAACCAATGTATGTACAGAATAAAATGGTCATCTACCACATGTGATAAGCATCAAAGTGTCTGATGGTCTTATTAATAATGGTTTCATAATTTCATGATCTCCACCGATTGTCAGTTAAGACCTGGCAGATCCGATGACTGCATATGTTGCACTTTATGAATTCCATACAGTTCTGTGCAAATACTGTTGTTTGTACAGGTTTGAAATGAGAATTCATATTTATTTTTCAGTCTCTTCTCTTCAGATATAAGCATACACAAGAAATATATGCACAGTACTGTAAACACACAAAAAATCAGAACTAATTAACAGGCTACAGTCAGTATTCAGTGTGCTCTCCAAAGGGTTGAAGACATGTTGAGTGCAAACTAAATCCGTGATAGTTTAATTTGTAGAAGCTGTTTTTATCCTGACACCTCTTTTTAATGGCGTACACTTTTCTTGTGTACCCTGATAACTTTTGTTCAAGAACTCCAGCAGCACTTGTATAGTGCTATATTTAATTCTAAATATAGAACTATATTTAGAATTAAATATATGTTCTATATTCAGTATTAAATTGGAATTAAATTAAGTTACTCCATACAAATCTTGCTGGAGTTTCCCTCTTTTCCATGCACCTATTATTGCACAGTAATGTAAATGAGTACTATTCATTAAATTTTTAGTGTTTTCATTTTTCACCTTTTTATTGAAAATATTTTCCCTCTTTGGTGAGTAAAATGAAATAAAATTACATTAACGCGATGCCCTCAGATTGTAGAAATATGTGTCCATTATCGATTTGGGCAAAGAAAAGCTTCAAATCTTCATAAATTAAGATGTTATTAAAAAAATAGGTGTTATTAAAAAAATCTAATAATTTTAGTTTTATGAGATTAGTGCAAATAACTCTTCCTAAATACTAAATGTGAATAATATATATATTTTTTTAAGTGTAGAAAAGTCACGCCCTCATTCCCTCCTCATGATTGATTGACAGGAGGATTATGTGGTAGCCATGCAGGGTTATATTAGCATTTAAACTAACGTCAATTTACTTTTTGAGAAAAGCTGACAGCGCCCTGACAAAATCCTGCTGGTTGACATCTTTCACCGTCACACTGGGCATCTGAAAGACAAAAGGTAAACTTAAAATCACATTTCAACACAGACATTTAAAGTGTCTTTCTCGAGGAAAAGTCTAGAAAGTCCCAGCCTCCGCAGCCTCGAAACGTTTTTGCTAATGTTAGCCACTAGCTAGCTTAGCTTAGCCAAAGTCCTGGTAACTGATAGCAGGCAAGTCAGGCAACCATTAGAGAGCCTCCCATAGAGTGAACATAGTGCTTATAATCCACATAAAACACAGCATACCTCAGAGATGCTGGTAGAAAGCCGGTTTAGGATGGAGCTCGCTAAGTCTTGGTTTTGCTGGGGGTAGTTAAAGCTATTGCGGTGGAACTTCGAAAGGGAAGATGCTGATGCGGTGAAGGGAGGAGGGATGCTGCTCATGTGGAGAGGATGTAGCATAACGGTAGCCTGAGTTAACCTCCTCACAGCCACAACCGAGCAGTTTACGGAAAGAAACCACGAGAATATGTCATTTCTGTTTTTATTTTAATCGTGTCATCTTGTCTCAGTTGTTAGTTGGGGTTTAATTTACTGTTTTTGGGTTTGTATTACATGTGTGTGATTGCTGTTTCATCCCAGCAGAGGGTGCCCTTGTTGAGGCTTTTCACATCCCTGACCCATTTCTGTGTTTTATCAGACTCAAAGGCCTCTGTAAAAGTGTGGTGCAGTCAGTATTACTCCAGGACAGAGCACTTCCGTGAGGAAGACACTGATGGAAGGATGTAACCCTTTACTCCCTCAGAGAAGCAGAAATGACAGAGCAGACACAGGTGACGTTTCTCCTGACTCAAAATGATACCTGTAATGGCAGGGATGTTAAATATATGGTCAACGGACCAAAACCAGCCCACCAAAGAGTTCAGTCCGGCCTCTGGGATGAATTAGTGAAATGCAAAAATTACATTGAGACATTAAAAATCAAGGGCGTCAAAATCATTTTAGTTTAGGGGCCACATACAGCCCAGTTTGATCTCAAGTGGGTCGAATCAGTAAAATACTATAATAATAACCTATAAATAATAACAACTTCAAATATTTATTTTTATTTTAAAAATGTGAATAACCCAATCAAATATGAGCAACCTGAAATGTCTTAAGCGAACTAAGGGCAATTTTAACAATATTATGCCTATTACTAAATGTTTTGTGCCTTTGTAGATCAACTCAGCAGGTGTAAATGAGAAGCTGAGACATAATATTTTTTAAAATTGCATTTATTTTCCTTAAGAAATTTCAGGTTGTTCATGGTTGTTCGTGTTATTCATATTTTGAAAGAATACTTTGTAGATATAAGAATTTTCATAATGTACTTTTAGTTTTTGTCATTTTACTAGTCAGGCTCACTTGAGATCATATGGACTGTATGTGCTCCCCGAACCAAAATGAGTTTGACACCCCTGTGTAAAGGGGCTGTGGTTTGAAAAAAAATCCACAGATAATATATGTCAAATGAAGTCTTTTAAGAAAATATCATGTTACTTGTAGGAATGAATCTATTGCATGGGCCTCTGTTTTCCAAGGTAACTCTTGCTCTAGGAGCAAATAGCATTATCAGTATTTTTTTTTTTAATAGTAGTTGTTTTTGGCACAAATATTCAAGAGGATGCAAAACAACTTCCTAATGTAGGTAATTTTCAACAAATTTTTCAATTCCCTCCCTAACTCCCTTTGTCTACATCTGACAACCTGGATTGAAAATATCCAGTACTAAATCAGATGCAATGTGGCATCAGTCTGAATTGTCATTACAGAATTCATGTCACTCTTATGCTTCTCTCGTTCATCGTTAGTCACAATTCGGTGATGCCAGGAATCATTCAGTACAGTTTCACCAAAACCGTTAATTAAGTCTTTTTCCTCACAGACACTCTCTGAACTGAAGTAAAATTCTTTACAGCATCTGCAAGTGTTTGTTTTACACAAATTCTAACTTAATTGGCACCTAATCATTCACGGAAATACAGTGTCATCTAATATTTTTAATTGTTATTTTTAATTAACAGTGTATGAAATGCCTGATGACTTCTGTCTGATTGTGCAAATTAATAAATAATTTATTTAATAAGTGACAAAAAACAGATTTAAGCAAAGGTGTGTTTACACTTTGACATGTTTTTTAATTGGTTAGCTATTTTCTAGTGTTAATTTAAGTACAATTTGTACAATAATGTCAAAAGTGCTGGATCAAATGTCAGAAAAATTTAATTGTTTCACAAAGACAACAATGGCATCCTAACATATCTTACTGGCTGTCTTAGATGAGTAAAGAAACAAGACCATATATAATTCTTAAAGGCTGATAGGGCCAAAAATGTTCATATCAGACAATATCCATAGTTGTCTCAATAAACATTAAATAACTGTTTCTTTTAACTTTAAGATTTGAACCTGAGTGAAAGTTGAAGAAACCACAGCATTTTTTTTTTCACTTTAGACTTATTATTGTCAGAACATTTCAGAAATTTATAGCTTGAGCTATCAAAACAATGAAAATTATAAAACGTTTGGTCAGTGACAAAGTAAATCAATATAAAACTGAGGCAGCTGTCTTTCTATATGTGTAGTATTTGACAACATAAACAAAATAAAACCTAAAAACATATTATGTTATATAATTAAGATATATATTATTAGTCATATCATGTTATGATATAGCAATATAATACAATAGTTATCAATATAATTTTACTGCAAGGCTTAGTTGTCTATTAATTTAACAGTTATTACTAATCAATTAATCACTGCAGCTCTAAAAGGACATGAATTATTAAATATTAGATGAAACACCTGCAGGTTTAATTATTTCAGTCCACCCAGCGTCATGTATTTCGTTGTTGGTGTGTTGACTAACATCACATGCATATTACGACCAGTGTGTGAATCGTTATCTCCAACCCAAAGTGTATGATTGTGTGTTTACGAAGGCGCAGACATGTTCTTATGCAAACGCTCTCACACACAGAGCAGCCCTGTGCTCTCTGTGTCAGCTCGTCTAAGCTTCTTCCCCTCCCCCCCCAAACATCTCTCTCCCCTTTTTTGTCCCCCTCGCCCTCTCCTTTTCCCTCCCGCTCGCGCTCTCCTGCCTGCTAGCTCTATTTCAAGCCCGTGCCCAGGAAAGAGAAAGAGAGAGAGAGCGAGAGAGAGGGAGGCAGAGACTCACAGATCCGCAGTTAGAGAGAGAGAGTGAGAGAGAGGAGGGGAAAGCAGACAGGATTTAGAGTTCAAGTGCACGTGCAGAAAATAGGCTGAATAGAGGAGAGACGGAGCAGAAAGGCAACCAGGAAAAGGAACGGCAGGGGTGGGAGACAAAGCACACAGTAGCTCTTTCTCTTCCTCTTTATTTCCTTCACACAGAAAAAAGAAGGTATTAGCCTTTTGGAATGAAGCGTTGCAAAAAAAAAAAAAAAAGAAAGCACCAAACTCGAATATGGTAAAAGAAAAAAAAATGTATTCCTATTCCTGCCCCCTCCTCTTTCCTCTCCCCACCGGCACACTCCTCCTCTATCCCTCCCTCTCGGATATTTCTCCATGAACCCCCTGTCTCTCTCTCGCTCTCTCTCTCTCTTTTCTCGCTGGCTCTCCTTTCTTTCCCCTCCCACCTCTTCATACACACATGCACACTCCTTCCTACTCCTTCCCCTCACACGCGCGCTTACAATCCACTTTCGCTGGAGACACACTGCAACGATCTCGCTTTCACTTCTTCTTTTTCTTACTGCCATTCTTTGATTTTGGTTATGCCCTCATGTGTGGAGGCAGCACTTTACAGCCGCTTCACCCCCCTTACTAAAGCGTGGCGTCCCTGAAAAACACAGGCCGTGAATTGTCCCTGCGCTAGAATGCATGCCACAAACCGCTTGTCCTTTCCTGTAAACAGCTTTCCGTACCCTTCTGCAGTATTTTTTTGCTGCCAATTCCAAACTCGACTTCTGTTCATAAACCTTTTTCTTTTTTAAAATCTGTATACCGGAGCTGAAGGGCAGAAGGAGAAGGAGAAAAAAAAGTGTATGATGAATGGACAGATGAGGGGGAACAGGAAAAGAATGAGGGGAAAACGGAGAGCGTGGTCTGCGGGAGAAAGCGAGAAAAGACAGAGAAGGAGAGAGAGAGGTAGGATAAAGAGTACCGGCACTAGCAAGAAAAACGGGGAGGGGGAGAGAGAGAGGAGAAGGGGGACCAGTAGGGGATAGACTTAGGAAGGAGGGACGACTGGATAGGAATTGCCAAAATCGCGGGAAAAAGCAAGAAAAAACAAAACTCCAAAATGAGAGGAAACTGGACTTCTCCGCGAACTCCGGCTTGCACTTTTTGGTCGCCTTTGATTTGATTTTTTTGCCATGGTTTTTCATCACTACTCCGGTCACCTTCTCATTCATCTGTGAGTATATATACAGTATATATA
>JAPQRQ010000003.1:31355677-31368420 GCA_037367365.1 Apogon talboti | reverse complement strand
AAGCCAACCCCACCCCCCCACCCACAGCTCTCAACTTTTTTAGAAAAAAAAAATATGACTTTTACATTGTCAAACCCGGCTAACACCTCTGATTCCACTCCTGAGGGGATTTGATGGTAATGCCAGTGTGTTGGGACCCCCAGGTTATGAAATATTACTCAGACAGACCTGGTGTTATGTAATCTTACATAACTGAGGCAGCAGCTCAGCAGGCTCGTGATCAGGCTCTGGAGGAGAGGCTATATGGGTCTGCTTATGGTATGAACTCATTGGCAGGGTCAACACACTTCTGAATACCTGGCCCTTAAAGGGGAAGAGGCCCCCACTGCATAAAGACATTGCAGTAGCCACACATATGGACTGACACCTAAAGGCTGAATAGTGTAGAGGAAGTACAATAAGCCCACATATAGAACGACAGCTGCTGTTTAATCTGGTAATGCTAATGTGGTTTAAAGATATTATATCGTCGCTGTCGGGCGGAAACCTCATAAGTCCATTTTTGGTCTTTTGTTTTTTTTAGTCATAAAACGATTCTATTGGTCAGACCTCACATTGGCCTGATGGTTTTAGAAATATTTAACCAATGAAAATGGCTTGTGACTGCATCTCTTAACTCCATTCATTTATTTAGAATATACATCGTTTTTCCAGTTTCCTGAAAAATAACCGTTTTGGACATAAGAGGTTTTCGCTGACAGTGTATATATGTAACATTTCCACATTAAAATATCTGAGCAAGGCCTATGTAAGGTTGTACACTGTTAAAAAATGTATATAATTCTTGTTCCTAAAAGATCCTTTTTTTTTTTATTTTTTATTTTACCCAAAACAGAAAATAATATTTCAGATACCTTTTATAATTCAGGTCATTTGCATTGATCTACATTCAAACTAGTTGTAAACATAAAAAATAACTTGTCATGACTTGAAGTTATCTGTTCACATAATGTCATTATTTAAATTGCCTAAAAGACGTTTCAGACTTTACAGGTCTGCTCCTTCGGTGTTGGAAGTTGGTATCACACAATGCTAACAGATACCAGGCATTCTTCAATAGTCATTACTAATTCGCTTGATGAAGAAGTATTGAAGTTTGCATCCCAGCCAAAGGCCTCTTTTACATACCTTCCTAATATTCTATTAAATGACATAATAATCAGTGTAACGGCTCATTTTTTTCGGCCACCTGCCAATGGCATCATACCATTATTAATCCTACTATTTCACTGGAATGACTGAATTTACATCACTATGCATACTTTGAATAAAACATTAACATGTGACTTCATCTGTAAATGTGATTTGTGCCAGATTCACGTCACATTTTCACTGGCATCAGTTGTGAAAATAACTCCCATGAGCCCACACTGTCATCTAACTCTCTCTTTTGTTACAGCTTTGATGTGTACAGGCAGAAATTACATACTGTGTGTTTAAGATAAAAGAGTAACCCCATGTGTAAATAAACCTTACTTATTTCTGATCTATTTATACACCCATGAACTTTGCTTCCCCCCTAAAAACCACCTTAGATCAGATTGCACATCTTTGTCTTCATACAGTATGTTACAAATATTTGAGGTACTATATAGCCCAGCACTATTCCCATGCTTCTCTCCAAGCTCTGTGAATCTCCTATGTTTCTTATCCATAATTGATGACATTCAACCGCAGCATACATTAATGGATCAGACAGACAGACCTCACGAATTCCCATGCAAGCTGCCATTGTGTGCGGCAGGTTCAAATTTGTGCTTCTGCATTTGTGTTTTCCCAGTTGGAAACAGAAAAACAATCTAGTACTAGAATTGCACAGTTGTAGCATGAGGTACAAATGGTAGTGAACTGCTGTTGAGGACAAGCACTGCTGTATTTAACAGAGGATTGAAAGATGTTTTGTTAAATATATTAATACTGCATATATTGTGTATGTTTTAAGTCATTTATAAAGCTAATTTTATGCTTTCGTATTTACTCAGGATATGTGAATTGAATGCAGAAATAGGCTGGATCCAGACAACCTTAACCTACAAGTAAAACATAAATAATTCAAGCTCAGTTTTTAGTTCTTATCCAGCGAAATAATATTATTCTCAAGTGAAATTTCACATAAAACATCAGACGTTTTTCTATTTTTCAGGTTCCCTCAATGACATCCAGCACTTCTTCAACAAAGACATGACTTTTATCAGGTAAGAAGATTTTTACTGAAAATGTACTTTATTCTAAAGTGGCCCTGAGTATGTAGCAGATGTTGCCTCCAAAATATGCACTCATTGTGGTTTTTGTGTAAAATCAAGTGCCAACCAGACCAGACTTTTTGCTTAATGGCACTCAGCAGTCAGAAACACTCAGTCAGCCATTTTAGACTGTGGCCCGATCGAAACAACGATGCACAATCAGAATAATTGGATCACTCCTCCCTGAGTCATTCTGTCATGATTAACCTCACAGATATGTGCTAAGTGTGGGCTTACATGAAAGAATCAAGCAGACAATCTTTCATTCTGCCAGCATGCCCATTTGAGTCATTTTGGTGTAATACTGGTGCCTGTGACTTATCTTTGTAAGCAACAAGTAGAAGGGTCATCTGCTGGTCACGTCCCGATTATCAGATGTTGTTGAAAAGTGAGAGTGTGGTTATAAAGAGCGGCCTGTGGTCTCGCCTTGAAGCTAGTTTTGGAGATGCCTCACATTACATTTTTGTCTTTGTGCTGATGTCACCCCCCTGCCCCCGGTCCGGCAGTAGGAGAATAAGAGCTACATTCTGCCTCTGCAACACAATAGAGCCCTTCTTGCCCTGATATTTTCACAATGTGTTTTTGCAGGGCCCTGTGCACACATATGCACACACATTCCCTCCATGGTGTTCCCACTGTTGATTCAGTTGGTTGAGCTGCACTTTTATTGCACTGATATTTCCATTCTTGTTTGAGATGTTGGCTTACACATATGTAACGGTTTGCCTACATTGTCAAGGTGCACATTCTAAATCAGTAATTTTATTAAATTCACACTGTAAAGCCTTACTAGAGAGTCTTACTAGAGAAAATTTCAAATATTTTTTCCAAAGCAAATAGTTTTGCATTAAGCTAAATATCTGACTGACTTTTTTTAGCTCATAAGCACCACATATTGTATCACAAGTAACAAAAATATAGTTACCGAAGATATGTTACTGTTGAACTGCAAAGTTGTGAAAGTGATCTTACTCATGATATACAGAAAACAATCTTGTAAATCATTTTAACTTCTTATTAGTAAAATCTAACTCAGTATAAGTGGGAATATTTTTGGAAGGGAAAATTAGTCATGTTTTCATGTGATTTTTGTTTTTAGGACAATTAAGACATTTTGCATATTACCTTTCTTTGTAATTCCTTTTTTTCAGTGACTTGAATATGTGAAATGTTAGCACTTGGTGTGTAAATTGCATAATGTTAGTAACGTGTGCATTTGTGACTGCTGGGGTTGCGTTGTCAGTGACAAGAAGCCATGAACGTTGCTGCAGTACAGTATGTTGGTGTGGCATGGGTTAATGTCTGAGGACCGGAGGAATGTGTCCGGGTCGACGGGGAGAATTCCTCAGTCCTGCGCGACTAGGTCACTGCACTGACAAGCGTCTGCCACCTATTTTAGCATGTGCACTGCCGCCCTGCGCCTCTGTCTCATCGCCCTCCTCTAATTCTGCCTAGCTGTCTTGCCTTCTCTCACCTTTGTCTGTATCCAACTTACTACAAATCTGTCCTTTCCCCGTCTTTTCCCCTCACTGTCTCGCCTTCGATCATTTCGTCCTGTTTTCTCTTTGTCTGTCTCTTTTGCACTCTTGTGTCTTTCCTCGTTAATCTGTGTGTCTGTCTTTCAGTCACGATGTCTATTTTGCTGTCCTACTTTGACTCATGTTTTTCCTCACTTGTTCGTTCTGTCTTTTATTTGTCCCCATGTACTTTTTGTTCTTGTTTTCCCTCTTCAAATATTCATGCCTTTAGGTATTTATACTCCAGACGTCATTATTCTGTCATTGTTGTCTGGTTTATCCATTCTTCAGCCTTTTCCCCTCCTATTTTTTGTATCAGGTCTGTCTCTTTTCTCTTTGTCTTAGGCTTTTTCTGTGGCACATTGAGTTCAGCGCCAGAGGTGCTTTCAAGAGGACATGGTGTGGGTGCAGGGGAGTGAGGCAAAAAAGATGTAGACACATGCATATGGCAGTAGCATGCTTGTTATTACTGCAGTGCAGAGGCATGCACACTATACAGTGCCTGTTGATGGTGGTCATGTATTATTTATACGGAGCATTCCCACACATAAGCCGAGAGCCTTCATACCAGCTATTTGTATTTCTGAGTGAAGGAGTTTTTAGAGTCAGCTCTTCATTGGCTGACAGCCAGGGTGACAGACAGACCCCCAGGTACAGGACTGTTTCTGTTGATGGCAGATGGGGCGATTTGACACAGTCTGAGCCTTTCCGCACATGCTCACTGAATGGAAGCACAGCTCTCCATTTTACACAGCTGTAATGTGTGCACAGTGTTGTACCTCATGCAGTGGGAGATCACATTTACATCTGGAGACTTACACTTACAACCACGTCGATAGAGAATGAGTATCACTACCAAAACAAGACGATTAATTGGTTTTTCAGTTGGCAGAAAGTGTTTAGTGTTTCCTTAAATAAATTATAAAAAAAAAATAACAGTGTAGATTCCTACTTGTGAACATTACCTGATTGTCTGTGTTACATCATGTTGTCCTTGTCCTGTTAATTTAACAAAACAAGTTGCTCTTGTGAAAGGCTTTTCCAGTATTTATAGATATTTTAATTATTAAAGGGTGAACTGAATAATTTAACAGATAATAGGAGGTATCACTAGTTGCAGCTTTTAAGGTATATACAAGTAAATAAAAAATTCTTGCATACATTTATGTAAATAACACGATACCATGAATTTTGTCATGATCCATTTAACAATCTGAATTTTTAAGTAACCATCTTATTTCTATCAAAATTAATCAACATCTCAGAAACCAACCTATGTGTGTAACAAAATGTATGTGTTTATTTAAAGCCACACTACATGAGGGCTTTTTATTGTTCAGTACCAGTAAAAATACGTATACCTTACTGGTTTCTAAACAATACTTTTTCCTTTCACATATATACACACAGTACATACATAGTTTTATTTTTAGTTCATGTATATTTTGTGTGCTCAAAGCACTTTCATAACACAAAAATGCATACCTATATACCATAATAGGGTTTAAAATAAGTTTAATCCTGTGGCTTTACAATATAGCACATAAGAAATAAATATATTTTCCCTAACAATAAGTTGTCTGTCAATAATAATAATGTATAAATGCCATGTGACCTTGCTTCATGCACTGACATTAATGAGATTGACCCCTTAGGTAAAGAACTTTGGCTGCACAGATACTTGATAATATTAGAATAATTCAGTCCATGTCATAAAAGTTAGAATTTCATGCAGCAAAATACCAAAACTCAATGATTTAAATTATTTTCCCACAGCACTGACAGCATGTGCATATGAATCTGTAAGCGTGGGGTTTATTTGCGTGTGTTCATGTTTGTTTTTTTCCCCGACCCGCCACAGAGCACCTAAAGCCCTGGCAGTTTCAGACAGTGAAGGGAGGTGAGACGTGAGTAATAGAAATGACTGATGATGTCACAGACGGCATCGCGCCGCTTCAGCTGCCCCCCTGACCCGGCTTTGGGATGGCGGCAGCCGCAGCACACAAGCACCCGTGGGTAACACACGCCAAAGCACATTAGAGGCAGGGAGATGGAGAGAGGCGGGGACGGAACACACAGAACGGCGCTCAGGGGGACAGAGAGAGAGACGGAGAGACAAAGACAGACAGGGAGAGAGACAGGCCGAGAGGGGGGTGTTGTCAGATTAAACAGGAGAGAGCAGAGACATGAGACAGAGACATGGCCATGTTTGTCTCTCAGTGCTTTTCTTTTTCTTTTGTTTTTTTTTTTTTAGAGGACTGTCTGGTTAGAGTTGATGTTCTACATCACTGCCTCAGGTATCTCTTACTGTCTCTCTCTGTCTGTCTGTCTGTCTGTCTCATTAGGCCTCTGTGGGTTTTGCTTCCTCTATCAATTATAAATACAATAAGAGTCTCTGCATCAAAAGGAATAATGCATCTGCTATGGGATTAGAGCATTTTGATAATTAAAGCCATTCTGATAAGTGATTATATTCACTGATATTACAGCCTTTTTGGCTGACTTTAAATTCTCAAGTATGAGTATTGACTTTTTCATTTTTGACATGGAGGATGGTTGGTTTGTACAGCAAACAACAGGACTCTTTGTCAATTTCGCCATGAGATTAGCATTTTTTATTATTGTCTAATAGAGCAGCATGATTAATCGAATTGAATCACAATGTCAGCCTGTGCAGTTATATAACCACAAAAGGCTGCAATTTAAAGGTCTAGTGTGTGTGTGTGTGTGTGTGTGTGTGTGTGTGTGTGTGTGTGTGTGTGTGGTGATATTTTAGATTCAGTGGCACTGAGCTGAAAGAGACTGCGTAAAAAATGCAAAATGAAAGTCCCTACTTTTTCCACAATTTGGATTTTTATGTTTGAGTCTGAAAACAATCAGTTATCCGGACATTTTCCTTTAATAATCACAACATGGCTTTTAACCAAATCATGCAGCTATAGTCTCTAAGTTATTAAAATAGATTGAAGCTATGACTTGAAAATATGGACAACAAAAATCATATCTTGACATATATTTTGTCAAACAGTCACATGCAATATATATTTCTTTTTCTTTTTTTAATGTAGCCGTGATGAAAAGTGTTGGATTTCGTGTACTGAGCTATTTTTTTCTCTATAAACATCTCATACATGCCCCGACAGGCTAAACTGGAAGAACTAAACATTTTTAGCACTGACAGATTTAGGGAAACACTGTAAACAGACTTAAATACGCTCGAAAGCCTAGCAGTGTTAATGCTACAAATGACCCATGATGCAACGGTCTAAAATACTATATTTAATCTGGTACTTAGCC
Source organism: Apogon talboti (assembly GCA_037367365.1). Classification (NCBI taxonomy): domain Eukaryota; kingdom Metazoa; phylum Chordata; class Actinopteri; order Kurtiformes; family Apogonidae; genus Apogon; species Apogon talboti. The sequence goes on along the minus strand of JAPQRQ010000003.1, from coordinate 31,361,363 downwards.
CATTAAAAATAGATGGATAGGAGAGAGTGAGAAAATTAAAATGCCAAAGCCAGTCTCATGCCATATATTGCCTTATAGTCAGTTAATATATCTCACATACTGTAGAATAAGTCAAGTATATCAAGTATATCATTGCAGTACAGTATATGGTGTCTCTGTTCTTTTTTTGTAATAAAAATCTCAGACACTCTCACATCTATCCCACACCCAGCAGTCCTCTTTATCTCTTTTGTATCCATGGTCACTGTCTCTCAACTTCACTCACTGTGCGAAACTGCCAGAGGTGAAAATGATAGTGTGAGTTCAACAAGGGTGAAATGAGTGACAGTGATGTAGTTGAAGGACTGCTGAGCTCACTGCTTTAGACATTATTTTTCCTTGCGAGTCGGATAGACGGACTCAGATGGCAGCTTCTGCTGGCTGCAGCTCTTCTCACCCAGTCCCTCTGTTACTCCTTCGGGTCTTTTAGGTGCCATTTTGAACGAATAGTATGAAACAGTAGTAGCAACTGTGTAGCACAAAGGCACACTTAAAGACAATACTATGTATGATCTGCAACCCGCTGAAAATAGGCGTCATGTTTGGATGCAAACGGAGTGAGAAATTTCACACTCTGATGGAGTTAAATCCTGATTATACGACTATTGTGGGAAATACACCAACACTTACGATAATGATACATCATTTGTCAATGTTCATCCACTTTTGTTACATTTCTGTATTAAAATATCTAAAACATTATCTCTAGACAGATATTTTCAGTTCAGATAAATCCATATTTATATTCATATTCAATATAACGTCACTAACATTACTACAGTATATGATTCTATTTCATTAGCATGAAATAGCAACAATATACATCACTAAACATGTTATGAACAAAACTTTAACACATTATCCAGTCTGCAAACATGATTTCTACACAAGACATGTTTTCATTGGTAAGGGTGATGAAATAACAACTTCCATGATCTCACGCAACATCATCAAATTACATCTTTTCATACCATGCACTTAATGAGAGTGGAATATAATCACAAAATAACTGAGGATTAGCAACTGCATATTAATTATTATTGTTGAATTATTGTAACGTCAAGCTAAATTGACAATAAAATAGCAAGAATAATAACTGTGCACTGTCCCTGAGCATTTGTCTGTATGTACTGTAAAAGACTAAACAAATAATATAATTAAGCTGTAGTGTACAAGGCTAAGTGGTTTTGAAATTCACCCTGATGCTCTCCAAATTAATGCATACACTACGATGCTTATACTAACCGTCACTGACTGTATTCAACATCTCCACTCCATTCACATTCGCCTTCCAAGGCCAAATTGTTTTGGGAAATCAGTGAATACTGGGAGCCTCTTCCACTCAACGGTGATAGAGCGTACAGTATTTACTCATCATAAATACTGCGCTCATATTTAACTGTGCTGTTTATTATTGAAATCCATCTCAAGAGCTGAGGAACCTTGAGCTGGAAGTGGAGAGTGCCCGTTCACAAGCACTCAGCACCCGTGTGTTTGTTTTCACCTCTATTACTTCAAAGTCTCATTCAGTTTCGACTCCCAAATGGCTCTTGATGCTTTGATCTCACAGCTGACAGATGAACAGATACACAAAGCTGAGCAATCATGTTCACATTTTCAAGGCATTACTCTTAAGCAAAACAATCTCAAATACTTTTCAGCGTCGGCAGAAATTACTACACTGTTGTGATGCGTCTCATCAGTAAATAGACCTGATTGATTCAAAAAACTAACAGGGATCATAGATAAGAGACTAGATGTACATTCTATTCTCAATTATAAAGCTCTATAAGTACTTACTTAAACACTCATGAACATTAAGAGGATCATATCAATACTCACAACCCCATTCTCTATGCATTGCTCTGCTCTAAATAATATCCTCAACAACAGAAATATGACACTGGCTCAAATCTCTGGTGATTTCTCCATCACAGTCTAGACGACTAAAGAGTCGACTTGTGTATCATGTTTCAGGAGGGGACATTTCATGTGCTGATAATCAGGTATACAGCTTTCAGCTCATACTATCTCTACATCTCTGCTCAAGTCTGGTATTTCATTAGTGCAAACTAGACCAGCGCCTGTCATTGCTGAATGGATGATTTTTTTAACTTTAGAAGACTGACTGAGGCATACTGTTTGTTGACTGTAAATGTCAAGCCCCAGCTGGGAGTTGAAAGGTCACAATTAAAATTTTGCCAACCTGAGATTTGCTGCTTGGTGAGAAGGAAACATGGTTAATGTTGGTCATTTAGATGTGAAATGAAAGTAAAGGGGTCACAGATCACTGACCACAGCTACAGTGTCCTTGCTAAGACAGCAGCAGATGGTGCTGCCGAAATCAAGCTTTATTATTTACACCCATGATCTCTTGGTTCACTTGCAGGGTTTTGCCTTCCATTATAAGACATTGGTGCAGCACCTCAGCCATTTTAGACATCCCCTTAGTTAAGCAGATGAAACATTAATGTCGAGAGCATCGAAACTAACTGAAGGAGTTTTCCCAGATCTAATTGTTACAGTTAATCTTCAGTCGACTTCTTTGGCACGTTTTTTGTTTTTTATTTTCTAATTCTCCAACAAACTTAAACTACTGTAATACTCTAATATTAATCCAGTTTTTAGTCAAGTAACATGATATGTTCTCAGGGGAGGCCAAATCCCACAATCATACAAACCACATCACAACCACAGGAAAAATCCTGACACTAGATTAAAAATAAAGGATACTAGATCCAAGTTAGTGTCAACTGAGAATAAAACTGAAAATTAATAAATATAAATCAGTAGCTGAAATAAAAATAAAACACCTATTTTCAAAAGTACAAAAGCTAAATAAAAACTACAATGAACAGTACAAAAGAATGACATAGAATTTCTGGTGAAATTAGCATTGTTTTTGATTATTAAAGTTTTTCTTTTAATTTTGCTCTTGATATTAATGACCAAGCTCTGCTGCAGGAGATGTTAATGGTTCATAGTCTTAGAATAAATAATACTTTTGTAAATCATATTTGCTGTCATGCCTTCTTTCATACTATGTTTTCCTACTTCTGTGAATTTTTCCTCCTGAAAAACTAACGCTCAAGCCATACAAACAATGAAACTAACGCCAGTCAACTCCTCAAAATATAACTAAAAGTACTTATTTACTAACTAAAACAAAACTGAAATCATACGAAACCAAACCAGACAACTAGCAAAAGATAAAAACCAATGAAAATTTTAACTATGGACAACAAAAATGCCAACAGGAGTGGATAATAAAAACAAGTACAAATGATTGAGTATTTTAAACATTTTTAGTGCAGCCTTGTGAGTTTGCCCCCTCCCCCCCAAACCCCTCCCCACACACACACACAAAAAAAAAGTATAAGAACTATAAAGCTATGATGAAACAGAGTGCAATCGACTGTCATTTTACCAACTCTCCACTGCAAGAAAATGTCCATCCCGTCTCCAGTGCACCACAGCTGTCTCCTCTTTTTCTGTTTTCTCTGTACCTCACTTAACCATCCATTTTAACCATCAGTGACCTTAAAGCACTGAGGTTTTGGAAGTAGAAATGAGTGGTCTTTCCCAAGTGTACAGTTAGTCGCTGTGCTGCTGGTAACACGTCGCCCGTCTAACCCACTCCTACCCTTCTTCCTCCTCCTCCTCCTCCTCCTCCTCCTCCTCCTCCTCTTCCTCTGTGGTGCATCACCCCACTCACTCGCTTTCAATCTCTCCTTCTCTCTCCTTCATTCCCTGGCTTAATATTGATCTGAATTCATTTGTTTCCTATTGATCTGCCACTCCACCCTCTGCCGCATTGAACAAACACAAGGACACACACCCGGCGCACACCAACCTCGTACACGCACTCGTACAGCTGCCATGCATGCCTGTGCCGTCCGCGCTGCACACACGCATGCATTCAAATGTAAAAAAGGCGGATAAAAACATGCATTTATTGTAAACTGCTTTGAAGGTTAACACACACACATCAGTGCTGCAGATAGAAATAGATACATTTATCATGCACTCTTGATGTAGGAGTTTTTTAAGGCTGAAAACAAAGGTGTGGAGAGGCCTCAGCTGAAGCATCATACAAGCTAATGATGTACAAAGCAACCTGGATTCCATATTGATCCAATGCCTTGCAAGTGAGATGAAAACACAGGACTGGCACATGCAGCCAACACAATTATAGCTGCAGCTCATTTCACAGGTTTGCTGAATTATACTCAGAAACATTAGTGCCATAAATGTAAGGAATTCAATTCAGTTTTAGAGAGACATGGTTTATCAAAAACTTTATTTCTGCTGAACTCTGGATCTTCAAAATGAGATCAGATTTGCATCTGGAAGGCATTAACAACTGAAATCAAGTTGATTACAGATAAGGTATCCTTCACAACAAAGGTTAATGGCCACTTAAAAGTAAACCGGAGTTTTTAGCTAATTATACTTTGTATTCTGTATTGTGTGTCAGAGTACTTTATTGCAATGTGATTTTACAAAAGATAATTATTTATTTTTGATTGTTTGTCTATGTAAGTGAAAATGTAAGAACCCAACTACAGACAAAGTCTGGAAATTAGTAATACTTTACAACTCTCTCTCTCCATTATATCAGCTTTCACACTCTCCTATTGGAACTGTTGTAGCTATTAAAAGTAAAAATATTAGGTCAGTCAAGTGCAAGGTTAGATAACTTCATTCCCACATAATGAGCACTGAAGAAAGAAGAAAATGTATATAAAAACACTTCAGCAAAGGGCTTAATTTGCAGTTATGGTAGTCATATAACATATTATTGCATTTTGGAAAAAAGGCTAAGTAATTTTTCTCCTTCAGCTGGTGTGACAAGGTCTATGATACAGAAGAGAAGCTGGAGATCATATTTTACCTGTTGATGATGATACTATGTCCCATCACCTTGTGCCATAACAAATTCAGTTACAGCATCACAGAAAAAATCTAAAGTAAGACAACAAACAAGGACATGTTTAACAATACAGTCACAGAACACAGTATTCAAGTCTATTGAATATACATTAAATACTGTAGTATATAATATAGTGAAGTAGCATGGGGTCATGGGAGTTATTTTCACCACTGTTGCTGATGAAAACGTAGACAGATGAGTCTTATTCACTTTACATTTAGTCATGTTTATTCACATTATATTATTCGATTTACAGGAAATAGCCACAGGTATTGTTAATATTTTTGTTTGCTTGGGATTTGATGTCACTGACAGGCAACCAAATGAAATGCATCATTAAACTGCATAAAGTTACTGATGTCTCTGAATTTGACCATTGTTTGTTCAAAACATTAAAAATAATGTAATGCACAAATCACAAAATAGGCTTAGGCTGTGAAAGTTGGTGAAAACAGATAGTTATTTGTGGTTTTGATCTCTTTATGATCAGAACATGACAAATAAACAGAGGAGCCACCAGCCATCTAGAGGTAGAACATTAAAAATAATTTCACTAGACTAGTAAAATGGCTCCAGAATAAAAGTAGTGAAGCTTTACCAAGTTTGAGTCACTACTAAAGGAATATTTGTGTCAGGGCTACTAGATGTACTTCAAAACACTGTCTGCACATTGCAATACATTTCTAGTGGAAGATTTATGAATCTTTTGTATAA
>JAPQRQ010000003.1:31264080-31317610 GCA_037367365.1 Apogon talboti | reverse complement strand
ATTCAGTGAGCGAGGGAGGAAGTAAGGCAAGAGGAAGAGAGAGAATTTCCTTTATTTGGAGACTTTAAACACTGACATTAAAAAAAAAATGTTTGATGGTTGTAAATATTATTTTTAAAAAGATTAATAAATCCCACAGTTCCAGGATGTTATTACCATTTTCTTTCTCAGTAAAAATCATCATGGTTTTTATTTTACGTCTTCATTTCTTAGGTAAAAATGAACATGATATGAGTGATAAATGTTTTTTCTCTGTAAAACCTAAACACATTACTCTCATTTACTAAAACTTAATGAATTAAGTATTAATCTATGTATTGATGCCAGAGATATTTATAAAATAGAAAAAGAAAACTGACAATATTAAGTGTAGTTTGTTGAGTAAAATAGTTTGGGTGAAGTGTTTACATGGGTCTTTTAACAGATGCTTCCTGAGGGGTTTCAGGTTATTTCTCAGGTTGTCATGTGTGGTTGATAACTCCTATAATATTGTTGGAAGGATTTTTAGTCGTTCCCCTCCAGTGGTGCAGTAGTGGACATTTTGGTTTTCATACACATTTCTAAAGCATTTTAAAGATTTAGTTCAGTGGTGTTCATTATTTCTTCAGTTTTCTATATGTACTTTTTCTTTTTTGTTTCGCCATTGGTTTTTTTTTTTTTTTTTGTTTTTTTTTTTGTCAAGGTATGTTTTGGGAAAAAAAAACAAAAAACCTACGTCTAAACAAAAAAGAAAAAGCACATATTTAAAAGGTTTGCTAAGGCATTAATAGTGGTGTTTCAGGTGGTTTTCTAGGCTGTGTCAGGTTGTCTTTGTCTGTTTCTGGTGGTGACGTACTTGTACTTGTTGTTCTGTCAGCTGCAAAACTCACCTTATTATCCCTGCAGATCAGGGGTGTTAAAAACCGACCCGCCAAAGGTTCCGATCCGGCCTGTGGGATGAATTTTTATAATATACAAATATTACACTGAAGGTCATGGGTGTCAAACTCATTTCAGTTCAGGGGTCACATACAGACCAGTATGATCTCAAGTGGGTCAGACCAGTAAAATAATAACCTATAAATAATGACAACGCCAACAGTATTACTAAATGTTTGGAGCATTTGTAGACGCACTGTGACCTGTAATTCAGCTGTATAAATGATAAGTTGGAACATAATATTGTTAGAATTGGACTTATTTTTCTTGAAAAATTTCAGATTGTTCAGTTTATTCACATTTTCATAAACTTATTTTACTGTTTTTTGCACTAAAACAGTGAAAAAAGTTTGGAGTTGTCATTAGTTTTAAGTTTTGATGTTATTATTTTACTGGTTCAACCCACTTGAGATCATATTAGGCTGAATGTGGCCCCTGTTGTATGGAGATTCAGTCCACATTTTACTCCCAATACACACACAGTACCCAGCGTAAGCATTAGCATTAGCATTAGATCATAATAATGGACGAGGACAAGTCGATCACTGGAAAGATTCTGGCTGGTTTTGTGTTGTTTCCAGGGTTTTGTTTGGTGGTTGTTAGAGCCATGCTCCCACGGGGCCTTCCTACCGGTTTGGCAGGTTTTCCTAGGTTTGTAGGTTTTCCTGTTTTGTGTGAGATAATTCCTCCAGTGTTAATAGGTCATTCTAAGGTTTTTCAGGTCATCACCAGCCTCTGGTGGTAGAGTAGCGCTATAACTTGTACTCCAAAGATGAGCATTGTGGGCAGATTTTCATATATTTCTGAAGTGGTTTTACTGTGTGTTCCTTAAGGTGTTTCAGGTCTTAAAGTTTCTACAAATACCATCAGTATCTACTGGTGAAGTAGTGAGTAGTAGTACTGTGCAAAAGTCGTATTCCACCTTTAGGTTTGTTGTTCTTGCAGGGTTGAAATGATCATACATATTCATTTCTCATTGTCTTTTCATGTGCACAGCCTTAAAAACACACACAAAAAACTGAACTAAATGTGTTGTAAAGGTTAAAGTCAGTATTTAGTGTGACCTCTGACCCCATGACAAGAAGTAGCACAGACACTTAGAAACATCTGACGTGATGAATGAAACCTGGTATAAAACATCAGAAAATTAATGCAATAAATCTCATATTGTCTGAATAAATGAGTTAAAGACATGTTAAGTGCAAAGGGAGGTCACACTAAGTACATGTTTTTAACCTTAAACTTGTTTTTCCTGCTGTTCATACTTTACATATATCAGATTGGATCTAAATACAGGGACTGAGAAATGCATGTGTGGTCGTTAGAACTTTACTAAAATGACAAACCAAGGACTTCTGCACAGTCGTGTGCGTCTCTTAGGTGTTTTAAAAAAAATCTAAGGCAGTAATAAATGCTAGTGAAGGTGATTGAGGTTGTTTCCAAGTCTGTTTTTCCTATAGCCTCCAGTGGTTCAGCAAGACTATACTATGTGCTTGACAAGTTTTCATTATATATATATATATATATATACACACCCCCCCCTAAGGCATGAAACTGTACTCAGAGGCATTTAAGGTACACTTAAGGTATATTTAAGCCTTTTTCCAGTAGTCTCCTACAGCCTCCGGTGCTGAAGTACTAAGACTGTACCATGTGCTCTCAAAAAGCTCATTTTACACAGATTTACGTATACATGTTTCAGATAATTGCTAAGGCATTAAAAGTACTCCCAGTGGTGTTTGAGGTGTTTTCTCCAGCTCTTTCATGTTGGTCAGTAGTACAGCTCTATTATGTGCTTTAAAACGTGGACTTTTCATATATTTGGTTAGATTTTTAGAAGACAAACAGTACTCCTATGAGTGTTTTGAGTGGTTTTCCAGTTTGTTGCCAAAGCCTTCTGTGGTGAAATAACAAGGCCAGATTATGTTCTTCCAAACCGGTCGTATTGGAAGTGTGAAGGTTAACCTGGAACACGCCGAGTCCTCCAAATATTTTAGATTTTTTAAGGCTGTTGCAGACATTTTCAGCTTGTGTTTGAGTAAAACTAAACTGTGTGTGCTTTGAAAAAGGTGATTTTGAACCAAGTTTGGTGTTTCGGAAGTGAAGATAATTGCTAAGGCTTTGACAGGTGCTCTGTGTGGTGTTTCCGTTCTTTTTTATGGCTTTTTAACCCTTTAACACGTAGAACTATTAAAGTAGTAACTTCCAAGTGATTGATTACCATTTATTATAATATTACCCTGTTTCCACGGTAACTACGGAGCCTCTGAACGTCCAAATGGGTCATATCTGCTGACCATGAAAAGATGAATAACTGTATTTTACCTGAATTATTTACATGTATGGATAGAATTGGTGGCTTAATAGTTATTAACCATGTTAGATCAGTAGATGCTTTTGGATGTGGCAGCTGTTGAGGTTTTTAAGGGTTAAGGAGCTCCCACACAGCATATCCTCTTAAAAATGATTAAAACAAATTGGTATCATGTTTTACTATACAGATAAAATCAAAATATAAACATAATGCTAAATATCCAGCTTTTCAGCCTTTTGTCTCTTCAACCCTAATTTCACCGTAAACTTAAAGCTAATGTTTGACCGTGTAAATAAAAATAGAAATCATGTTAAAATTTGTTGCGTATTAACTTAATTTTCAAATGTGCTCAGTTTTTGTTTTACATGCGACTTAGACAGACCTGTTACAAAACAAAAACAGAGCTGCAACACACAATAATATAAAGGACATTTTTATACTCATAATAATGTACTCTAGTGAAGATTTTGAAAGCAGCAGTCTTAAAGTATTTTTCCTATTTTTTATTATTATTATTATTATAATACCTGTCAGTGCCGAGAGTTTTGTCAAGCAGCATTAAACTGAAGAATACAGGATAAACTGTGTAAAGTAATTAAGATCTTTCACAGGAGATTTTCATTGCAATAGTTAACTTGTTCAATCTCAGTGTTTTCTCACTCAGACTGTTGCTGCTTACTTCAGAGGTCTCAACAAATCAGCTAAATTTAGCGTCTCATTATCGCTGAACGTGTGAACTGAAGCTTCAGCATGTTTGTGACAATGAGAGAAAAACAGACGATGCACAGGAAGAACACAAACCAATGCGCGCCTGAAGTTCAGTGAATTTTAAGCTGATTTTCTGGCTTCTCGTGCGGATTCCGACATACAGACATAAAAACTCTGAAAAATAACACACAGATCCATATTCGTTTCACTCAGTTTGTCTATTTAATATATAAAATACGGTAAAACATACGCAAAAAGGATAAGGTTTCAAGGGACTTGGATACTTTGGTACAACAAACACTTTTTTGTAAAAGCGGTATAGAATTTCAATAACATATCAGTGCATACTTTGTATATGAAAATATACACAAACTGTATATCATTCTCAAAAAAACAACAAAAAGAATATTTTCTTTACAACAAAAACCCAAAGCAGACTAGCTCAACACAATATATTAGCTATAAATTTCATCTTTAGTATTTCATATGCTACATTATTCTGAGTTGTGTTCAAACTCATTTGTGATGCATGTCCTTTATCATTACTGTACGTAACATAAGTTTTGTTACCTGTATCCCATGCATTTACATGTTTCAAATTTTATGAATTACTAATTTTCAGTTGTTTCCCGTTTTTATAAATATATTCTATATCTTAATTAAAACTGCAGCATTTAACTGGTATTTCCTTCATTGCATTTGCTAATACCACAATAACTGATCGTGCAATTTTCAGCAAGTTGTTTGAAAAAAGGAAACCAGTACTATATGTTTATGATAAGAAAGATAAAAGAAGAAGGAAAAAAACAGTTGGCTATCCTACACAAAAAAGCAATAAAATAAAAGCTCCATAATAATATCATTATAATAATAGACAATGGAACTGTCACCAGCACAACTTAATCCAAAAATAGTGAGATTCTAAAAAACATTGTACACAACGAGTAACAGGGGTGCAGGTTTTCATTTCTCATATAGATTGTCTTGTGACTACACTGCTAGATTGGACAGAGAACCTTTGTACACAAACAAACCTGCTCCGCTGCAGGATGCTAAAACCAATCGGTGTGGTGTCACATTTCAGTCAACCATCAGCGCCCACAAACGGTTTCCATGGAAATTATATTTTTGTAAAAATGGAGATGACTCAGTGGTAAGAAATCATTAGCTCTGCCTGAAGGCGGCTGCTGCTGCTGCTCATCAGTGAAATCCTCAACAATCCAGCGCCAGTTGAGTGAAAATACCTCATGTTTAACAGTTCAACAGGGCTGATGATGAAAGAAAACATGATTTAAGAGTGGGAAAAAAAAAATCTAAAACTTAAACTACCCTTGACGCCATCAAATTAGGGACGGAAAAGTGACCGGATCATGGAAAACGTCACCGGGCCTCAGCAACGAGAGGACAAGTCTAAAAGTCGCTCGCCACAAAAAACCCACAGAGTCAAAGTCGAACCTTCAGAGTCAAACCTGGGTTTCACTCTGTGGGCTGTAAAGCTGACGCCTTTTTTTTTTTTTTTTGCACTGTATCCACTTCCTCGACTTCACCTACACAGATTTAACCATGTAGGACTGAAAATAGCCTCAACAGTCTGCACTTTGAGCATCGTCTAAAAGGAGAAAAAAAACAAAGTCAAGCAACTGGGAGAAAACTTCTATTTTCCGACTATAAACGACTCGTGTACATATACGCATACACACATGAAATGGTCATGACAAAACTGGTGTACTAAAAAACTAACGACACAGCACTTAGTAGCCAATTTCTTGACTTAATTCCAAAGTGAAAGGCATAATCAGTAAGTGTGTGTGAGCTTAATGTGGAAGAGTCTTTACATGAATCTGAAAAAATGAAGTGTCTTATCTCTTAACTACGTTATAAGTGAGTGGCAGTGTCGTAATGGTTTCATGTTAATGTGTTTATGGACAACTTTACTTCGACCGTGGGTTTAGAAATGTGTGGTAAGAGAATATGATGACACCACAACCAAGCAGGCCTCTGTGAAAGAGAGAGAGAGAAGAGTGCACACACCATCAACACTAGCATAAAATAGGTTTACTGAAACAAGTCCGATCCACCACCACGACCGCGTGTGGCGTAACCCCTGCACCATAGTTCGAAACATATCAAATTCACACTCATATATGCAAACAGTTCCACTGAGAATCAACACATTGCTTGTTTTTAGGGATACCTAGCAAAGTCTATGCAAATATATTCATATGTACATACACGTCATTGAAGCTGAAAAGCCATTTTTACTTTGTCGCTGAACTGAAGCGGTAGAAATATAGAAAACGTCTTTTCCTTTCACTTTTTGAAACACGGCAAAGAGCTAAAGGAGAACTAGAGAGAGCTAAAGAGGACATCAAAGCTTTTGTATAAGGAGTGATTTTATACAAAGTCCTACTTCTGGACAACTAATGGACCTTCAAAACAGATTTTAAAATACCAACAGATAAAGAACACTTGGACTGAAAGAACCAAATACTCGCCTACCAAAAAAGCCACCGAGGCTCAAAACCTCATACTACGCATTTATTATCTGGATGGCATCTACTCCTGGTAATAATCTGAGGGACCGGCTGGATTTTCTGGCGCAACAGTTTCCATCCGAGTTCCAGAGGAGATGAGGAGGTGACGGGACGGGAGGAGCACCCGGTCTGAGGACAGAGTGAGGAGCCCAAAGCCTGAAAAGCGTCGACAGTTCCATAAACTAGTCCTAGTCATTTCCGTGACAGTGCGAGTGATAATTTATCAGTGTCCCTGCACCGTGTGCGAGAGGCATTTGGCATTTTTTTTTTCTGTTTTTTTTTTTTTTTTGTTGAGGTTGATATTGGCACTCTGGCAAGGTGCTCGGCTCCACAGCTGCTGGGTGCTCGAGGGTGGTAAATGTGGCAGCACGAAATATCAGTTTGTGGTGAACGATCCTTTTCTACAAGACCCTGCTGAAGTCTTTGCTCAGTGCCAAATAAATACTCAGTCCCCAAACCCATCCAGATAAAGGCATTTCCAAAAGTGCCGTTTGGAAGTGACTTATGGAGGATGGACAGCACACATCCCAAATGATGTGGGGTTGTAAAGAGAAGAGGCGAGTCAGAGTTCAACAATGCTGCCGCCGTTCGCGTCAACGCAGCAGAGCTTGATGTAAATACATGAAGATGAAGAAACCATGTCATAGAAATGTTTATATGGTTTTGTCAAATTGCAGAAAGGTTTAACACCTTATTTTGACTAAAAGAAGTATCTATACGGGAGTCCGTTCAAGCTAAAGGCGTTAAAAATCTACTGTCCCTCTGTTTAAGGGCCTACCTGGGACAAAAGATCCAGCTGAGCATTAGACCATCCTCCCTCACTCAGAGCACGATCCCCAAAGGGGTTTTTGTTTTTACATTTTTTTTGATGTTTTTGTGTGTTTTGGCAAAGCCTAAGTCTGAGTGATGCAGCTGAGTAGACGGTTGTATAAGTGTGGACAGAGGCAGATGTGTGGTGATAGTGTCACATGGCAGTGGGGGTTCAGGGATGAGTGTGGGTGTGTTGTGGGTGTTTAAGTGTCACCAAATCTTCACTGGGGGGCTGCAGAGGCGTCCGACCGCTGCCTCTATGTGGCCCAGGTGTCCAGTCTCATGCGCTTGATGTTGCCTCCCTCCTGCTCTGGTTCGTTCGACGCCCTGAGGAGCTCGGCTGAGGGGCTAAAGTCAGGCGGCACGGACCGGTTCGCCGGATTGACGCCTCCCGCAGCGCCGGCTGTGGCGACGCCGCCTCCGCCCCCGGCCGCGCCGGAGTCGTCGCGGTCGCTTCCCTCGAAAGAGCTGGCGTTGCTGCTGACGCTGTCGGCAGGCGAGCGGCCGGTGGGCGGCTCCAGACACAGCAGAGAGCCCGGGTACTGCGGCGGAGCGGTGAGGATGGCGCCTCCTGAGGTCGAGGATGGTGTGGTGGATGAAGGAGGAGGGCAAGGGGTGCTGCGGTCCCGGCCGGGCGAGACGGGCTCCGATTTGATGCTCACGCTCGAGTTTGTGTTGACGGTCAACATGGCGCCTTGAGAGATATGGGTCACAGGCCTGGGAACGGGGTCAAAGAGGACAGAGGCAGGAAGAAAATGGAAGATAAGGGACAGAATAAAGGAAAAAAAAAAAGAGGTCAGGCAAATGGTTAGACGTGTGATAAAGTATGTCAGACTGGAGGAGCACTCGCGAAAGACAAGAACCACATTACGAGGCACAGCACCAACAGGGAAAAGCCACACTGTAATAATCCAATCAACGCCGAGCCTTTTCAAAGCAGAAGTAACAACGCCACTGCTCCCAATAAATCCACAGAACAGCCCGGGAAGCATGAAATGATGCGTGTGGTGACGGGGTGGAACGTAATGAGTCGGCTGTGATGTGAGGAGACGACAACCAACCAAAAGAAAACCATCTCGGGTTAGAGAACATGGTGGAAACCGGAACTATGTCTCTTTCCTGTTTGACTGCAGACAGCACCAGACATGCTTGGAGGAGGGGAGGAGAGGAGGAGAGGGGAGGGGGGGGCAGCCAAAAGCACACAGACACACAGGAAAAAGGAAGTGTGATACAGTACCGGCCCAACCACTCATCTCTACCCAAGAGCAGGTTGGACGGAGAGCCAACACTGTGGGGAGAAAACAAAACGTTGGAGCCCAAACCAAAGGAAAGAGGTGGATTAGAAGAAGGCATGTGTGGAGAAAGTCTGGAACATTATTGCGAGCAGGATTTCATCAACAACAGCAATAATGTTCTGTCTTAGCATCAAGAACCTCACGACCCTGAACTGGTGACTTAAAAACCAGACAGTAACAATCTCGTTTTAACAGAACCGTTTACACAGAAATAACTGGATGCTACACATTTACCACAGAGTGTGTTAGGAGGCCTTTCAGGATAAACATGCATAGAAGTGTGGATACGATAAACATCTCAGTGACGACCTCTGTTTTTAATCTCAGCAGATTGAAGATATAAAACACAAGCAACAGAAAAGTGCAGCAGTGTTTAAGGAACATGACAGAAATAAGAAGCGCTGTGTGTCATTATATCTGCAGGTATCTGATTTAAGTTGATATTATTTTGCCTTTTTGCTTCATTTTATCGTTTGCGCTTTTAATTCTGTATTTTTTTTTCCTCTTTGCCAAAAAAAAAAACGTGTGGGATAGTTGTTAAAAGGACAGTCCTCAGTATTCATCAGTGGACATTTCTTACAGATAAACACATGGATACCTGCATTTAAAACTTAACTGTATGGACTCAGATGTGTGTCCTTGAAAGAATTCAACAAAACTGGAGCAAAAGAAGTCATCTCAAATATCAAATATACTTCTTGTAACATGTTATTGGTGTAACGGTCCAGTTTATATAAGATTAGCTTGTCCCTGTACACCAAAACTACATTTTGGAATAAAAAAAAACCTAGAGAATGACATCATTCTGACATTCTGGGGCTGATAATGATGCTAAATGGAATTTGACTGCTATCTGGAGCCAATACTGATGTTAGTCTCTGATTATTTAGTGGTTTCTGTTGATATTTATCCCCCCTTTTGTGCCAGGAAAACAGATAAATCTTTATTATATAGAAAAGCTGCACTATTTTAAATACATTTTCCGCCTTTTATCACAATAACCTTGAATGAGATCAAATTTAACCATAAAAATTCATGAGACAACCTTTGATATGAGATAACGGATTAACAGCCAATGCCATTAGTGTAACATTTTATCTGATGCTGATGTCAGTGATTAAGGCTAATACTCGCCAAGAGGTTTGTGTCAAAGCAAAAAAAAAAAAAAAAATAGCTGGCTGGAAGTAAGACCAAAAATCTGATCAATGTCAACAAAGACATTTTAAAAGGAGAAGACACATTTACACATCATGCGTTTGACTTGTTTTGCTTCAGTTACTTACATTCTTTGTCATTCTTTTTTATACTGACACATCTGATTGCATACAAAGTGAAACCCAAAGCTGAGTTAAAATGTTTAAGTGTGTTTCTTATATTTGCTGTGTTTTTTGTTTTTTTACTACATTTTACCCCAGCGGCTTCAGTGAAGCAGTTTTACATTAATCCAATCAAACATAATAGACGAGAAGCTACTTGAACTAACGCTGAGTACTCTTCAGAAGTAGAGGTGTACTTAAGTTGTAGCTTAAGTACGACAACCCCCTCTGCAGACAAGGTCATGACATTTCACACACGCACACACTAGTGGCTGTTCACCTCAGATTGGCAGCCAGACTGGACACCTGGCTAGACAGCTCGCTGCTCTGTTTGTCCACGCCCCACATGCTGTGGACGAGAGGAGAGAACACACTTCAAGGATCTGGTGCTCATGGTACCAAACCCCAACCACAAAAAAAAAAAAAGAAACACTACAAGTTCTCACCTTTAGTCACCACTACAATCCTGTTCTCACTCCAGTGTAACATTGATTATTAATCCCTTTCAGTCAGTTTGTTTTACACGGCTTTGTTCCTAGGTTTAATGTCTCTGAGGACACCATTACAGATGCTATTATAGGTTATTTGTTGTGCAACCGAACTTCAACCAGCTCCACATTACATGGAACTTAATCCTTTAAGACCTAGAACTATTGTTGTTGTGACTTCCAAATTAATTTTTCTGTACATTTCACCTTTCCTAAGTGATTTATCACCATTTATTATAATATTATCCTCTGTATTTAGCATTTTTCAGTGAAAATCAGGTATCTTCCTACATTTAATTTACTGATCATGTAGACGTTCATAAACAGGGTTCCTACAGGTTTCTACAACTTAAATTTAAGACTTTTTAAGACCTTTTTAAGACTACTTAGAACAGAATTTAATGCCCATTTCACAGCCTATTTCATGACCATACAAAGACTAACCACTGCACATGTGTTGGGGTGAATATTCTGTGATGATTTCTCATTGGGGGGCTGCAAAGTTAGCCATAATTGGTTCCTAATTTCAATACAAATTGCCGGGTTGGAATGAGTAGAACTGAGTCAACTAATGTTACTTTCTTTGCAGCTTGGACATTTCCCAGACACATTTAAACTCAACACAGTGAACAAGTTTATGGCAACATAACTTAAGACCTACCATATCACATATCAAATTTAATAAATTTTAAAGACTTTTTAAGATATTAAATGCAGATTTGTCCATTCAAGACTTTTAAGACTTTTTAAGACCTGCATAACCCTGTACAAGTTCTCAGCTTTAATCACAACTACAATCCTGTTCTCACTCTGATGTAACATTGATTATTAATCCCTTTCAGTCAGTTTGTTTTTCACGGCTTTGTTCCTAGATTTAATGTCTCTGAGGACACTGTTACAGATGCTATTATAGGTTATTTGCCGTGCAACCGAACTTCAACCAGCTCCACATTACATGGAACATAATCCTTTAAGACCTAGGACTATTTCTGTTGTGATTTCCAAATTCATTTTTCTCTACATTTAACCTTTCCTATGTGATTTATCACCATTTATGAAAATGTTATCCTCTGTATTTATCATTTTTCAGTGAAAATCAGATATTTTCTTATATTTAATTTACTGATCGTGTAGATGGTCATAAAAGCTCAGTCAATTCAAAGGTTATTTTATAAGAACAGAGAAAATTAGAAAAAAGTGAGTTTTTCAGCAAAATATCACTAATTGAACATATAAAGATGCATCTACAACAGTTGTCATTTGTCAGACTCTGTGGGTTTTAGTGTTGAATCAGTGTTGCAGAAGATGGCGGTGTTTCCACGTTCACTGCAGAGCCTCCAAATGGGTCATGCCTGATGATGAAAAGCTGAGAAACTACATTTTATCTGAATTATTAACTGTACCGATAGGATTAGTGGGTGAGAAGTTGTTAAACATTGTAGATCAGTAGATGCTTTTGGTCGTTCGTGGCAGTTTACGTCTTTGAGGGTTAAAGTCCAACATAAATCGTGGTTTGCCTGAGCGTTTGCACTGGTTTGTAGTCATTTCTTCATTCTACTACTGAGATTTTTTGTGAAGTTAAGGTCATATCAACAATTTTTTTTAAACTAAAGAAGAAAATATCCATATTAGAGTGAACAAGGCATTAATTTATCACAGTAATTACCCTTTAAAACATGTTTTTTAAGTCATATCAACATCCTGCATTTCACCTGGATGTGTTCACTGAATTAAAGTCTCATAATTTTACTTGTTCATAAACTTGTTCCTCCCTGTGAAAAAAAGCACTGCTCACGTGCTCCGTAAAAACTGAAAACTGTTCAGATTGATGTTATGAAGAGGTTGAGATGGTGAGATGCTGGTGAGAGACCAATTCACTAAATAAGAATTGTGAATTGCTTGCATTTAAGGTTATGGTATGGACATCATGCAAGCTGACTGTGGAGGTCATTATCAAAATATTTCAGCATTAACAAGTCTACTAAGAGTTATTACACCAGTCTGCCGGAGACCTCAGCCAACGTCGACATCCTCTGCAGTGGGACGTGAGTGATGGCCGAGCTTTTCGGACAAAAAAAAAAAACCAAAAAAAAAAAACAGTGCGGCTTAAAGGAAAACGCAGCGCGGGTGAGAAAATGAAGACAAGACTTACACCAAGTTGCTGAGCGATGCGAGATTAAGCTGCTGTTGCTGCTGTTGCTGTGTTTGCTGCTGCTGTTGTTGCTGCGGTTGCTGGGAAACGGCCTGCTGCTGTTGCCATGTGGACACGTTGGTTGGCAACAAACCACCAGGTGAAGCCAGAGCGTGTAAAGCAGTGATGTCTGCACTGGTCAGCTGGTACTCTGAAGGACACGAAGGAGAAAACAGTCAGGTTACATCTACGACCAAAACGATCATTATTAATGCACGAATGTGAGGGGTTTTGATTTGTTAGTTCATCTGATTTAGTGGATGTAACTAGAGAGCTGAAATTCTGACCCATGGAACATTATTCGAAGGAGGAAAAAAAAATGTAATAGTAATTTTTTGATCTCAAAGATGATGATAACATTTATGTTTATTCCTACTCATGTTCGAAATAAAGTTTATCACATTACTTCCATGAATCGCTCTCCAGACTTACTCCAAATAAAAATACAAAAGGATGTCAAATGTGTGTGTTTTGACTAATCGACTAATCAATTATTCATGCACATCCCTAATATTTGTAGAGCTAATAAGGACCTATCAGTGGCAAACATACATGGTACCACAGCTGATTCTATTACAGTTTGTCAAACAAGATCAGATAAATTCAATGACTTTCTGTAATTATAATTTCTATACATTTCTAAATTTGGGATTGTTTGAGTCCTTCAGTTGCTGTTAGATCCATGTGTTTGGGTGGGTTCACTGTTGTTTACTTTTATAATATAACATACAATAATACAAAATGCAAAATACACTGCAAAAAACCCTAACATTTCTGAAATAGTTTTGACTCTGCCATTAATATTCAGCTGGGGTTTAATGCATTCGAAGTCATTTCAATATAAATTCCCTGTTAGCTGAGTCAGCCCAACTCGTGTATTCTGATCAGGTGAAATTTCACAATAATACTAGCGAAAATTTCCAGTGTTTGCTTTTTGTGCTATTTCATATTATTCCTCCAACCTCAACTGTTCATTACACATTTTACACCGCATAGACATAATCAAGTGTGTTATTGAGATTCCTTTTTCCTAAACTACATGCACATTTTTCCCCTCTGACGCTGTGTGTGTGTGTGTGTGTGTGTGTGTGTGGTTCACCTGTGTTGTACGCTGTCGGCATGGCAGAGAATGGCAGCCCCTGTGCCAGGAGGCTTGGTGTGGCTACAGAAACCACCGGTGTGGTGAGCGTTTGTGCCACCTGGGCTCCAGCTGCCAGCCGCTGAGCGTTCTGCCAGAGAGGACACAAACAAGTCAGTCACAGCAAAAACCAAGACCCACCTCTCCTATGTGAATGTCCTGAACCTCCATGGGCAGTTTAAAGTCTGACATGCTGGGAGTAATGGCGATGTGCACATGGCTGGATTCATAAAGATGTGCTGAGACAAGTAAACCTCAGAGGCGAGGGTTTACTATCGGGAGGTTCTTGATGACATGCATCAAAAACACTTTCCATGTTTAGAGGGTGAGACTAGGATGCATTTTACATTAAAGGCACTTAATCCAGTATGAAGTTATTACAGGTTGGTATTTTCATTAAAGTCTGGTGTTTGATTTCAGTTCAGTTAGTGCAGGATTTACAACACAAACATGGCGGTCGGCCCATTTGCTCTGCTGGACATTCTTGATGAAATTATAGCTGTTTTTAATTAATCTAACTTCACTATGGTGTGACCATAAACACATTTGAATATTTTTAAAAGAGAGTGTGTTGGAGTTCATTGTGTTTCCTGAGTAAATATATCCTGATCTAAAGAGCACCTCAAATAAAACACCTTTTTTGAGTTCAAGAAGTGCCGTTTTGCCCACATTTTTTGCCATATTAATTTTATTTTTTCTGGTATCACGAGGAAAGTCCTGGTTTAAAGAAGGAGAAAAGGGTAACATGAAACGAAGTATGAACATTAATTCCAATATAATTGCGCCAATGGTGAAATTCTGAGCTGATACAATCTAATGGACTCTAATGCTAATGCAAATTTCTGTTTGTATATTCAGTTTTTGTTCCTATTTAAGTTTAAGTCTTTCAGATAAGACCAATATGAGTTTGGTCAGTTTATCTGTGCGTCTGAACCACAAAGCCATTTAATTCTTGTGCACTCTGAAGCCTTAACATTGGGGAAAACAAAGATGATTCTATCTCAAATTTAATTTTCATTAGCGTTGCATTGATCATTGTAATTTTTACTTTGGTTTTTGTGTTTTCCTGCTAAATGTGGTTGGTGTGGACTGATAATCTTGTTAAGTGCAGGACTTAAAGACAATAAAAGTGAAAAGTCTAGTCTGTAAAGATATATTTGAATGCATTTATCTTTTAGTCTAATATATTTTAAGAAATATATTCTGCTTTTTTTTTTTTTTTTTTTTACAAAACTTTTCCAAGAATAATATTTCAGAATAAACAAAAACACACTTCCAGTGATAAGAGTCGAGCCAGTCTTCATATATTTAGTGTTACTGCATAGATTCTAAATTTACATGCAGCTCATCTCATGTTTCTCCAGTGGATGTCAGTAAAGGCCCTATAAAATGCTGCTCGAGTCACTTCTAAATAATAAACCATGCTTTATGTTTCCATAACTCAGCCAGCGGGGGTACAAACCTGCTGTAAGCTCAGAATATGAGCATAATGTCAACCATTTAAATGACAAAATATTCAGTGTTTCTTCCACACAGGTGCAACAGACAAGCTGCTAAATCTGTAAAACAGCTACCATGAGGTTTTATTACTACGCATATGGGCTGAAAGACACAAATATATTAAAAACCGAAGCACAATGCTCTGTGTCTGGTTCGGCTGAGTTATATCACACAGATTGAAGCAAACTTGGGTCTTTTGTAAAAGAAAAATTAAAGGTCTGCATACAAAAGGCCAAAGATGCAATCATTCTGGTCTGGAATTACTCTTCTGTGTTGTGAGACTGATCATTTTTAGAGGAAACATTCTGCCAGAGTTATGACTGTAAAGCTGGATTTACAGAGAGAGAAGATAGACCGGCGAGAAGGGCCAGATTCAATTAACTGTCTTTGTGAAGAAGTGAGGAGGAGCGGCGGGGTGAGAGTGATGAAAATGAATCACTCTCCTCTGGAAAATGAGATTCTTGCCTGTAACTTTGAGTGGAATTGTAAAAAACGGGAGGAGGGTGAAAGTTGGCAGCAGCACCGAGCAACGGCCCTCATCCTTCGCTGACGATATTCACTTTAAATGTAAAGGAGATTTCAGAGAATCATGACATTTTACACTCGAAGAAAAACAAGAATTGAACTTTAGTTTTAGAATCCTGTCTTTGCTAATTTAATTTATCTCTTTATTTCACACCATCAATAATATTCAGGGGTATTATCATTGATAAAGCTCCTACTTACAATTCTGTTGCATTTTTACTCTATTTTTTCTTACGAAAGAAAGAAAAAAAAAACAGTGACATGAAAAACATTAGTGCAACAAGCTTACAGTATATAAGGATAAATCATTAATTATCAAGAATCCTGGGGGAAATGTTTAATCTAATGCCAAAGAGATTAAATAAATGTAAAGGACATTTGATTTGACAGAATTACAAAATTTTAAAAGTAGATAAATAATAAATTGCAATTAAAAAAAATTAATATATTTATTATATTTTTCTAAAAAAAACTTTGAAAAAGTTGTGTTGGTAAAGCTGCTACATACGATTACTTTTTTTGTTTTAATGTATGAAAAGTAAGTGTATTATTCTGTTCTAGAATGAATCTCATCTTTAATCTGATACCAATTACATTTTTAAAGCCTGTAATTAACATTTTGGCTGTTAAAGGTGAGTTATCAGTGACCATCTTTTATCTGAGTTAATTTACTCTGAATGTGAAGGAGATTTTACAGAATGACATTTTACACAATAAGAAAAGCGAGAAAATTGTATGCAAGAGTCATAATAATCCTTTATGCCTTTAATCTATGTGATTTATTGTTTTCTTTCACATCATCTGTAATATTTCAAGAAAACTATGACGTCATACCTGATACAGTAAGAATAACCTGTTATACAGTGAAAAGTCACTATTAATTATGGATATTCCATTGTGTGAAGTGCCTTTAATGTAATGCCAGTGAGATTCTAATCCTCTGTACTGAACATTTTGGTGGTGGAAGGTGAAAATGAGAATTGTGTCAGTGAACAGGGATCATGCTCTGCAGCGCTTTGCACCGCGAGGCCAAGTGAACAGACACCCATGCTTTCAGTGGTATCGTGATGAAGTAAATGGGGCTTGTTAGAAACCGATAGGATCACTAACGGACAATGCAACTTCCTACTTCTCCTAAAACACTGTGCGCTGATCACTGTTTCTAGGTGTTTTCTCACCATATCTCAAACAAAACGGTGTGAGTGTAAGAGTGTAAAAATGCTGGAACAACACAGTTATGAGCCCTGATCCACATGCAGTCACGTGGGAACCACAAACTGAAGACTATCCTGAGAAATGTCAGTGGAGCAAGACCAAAACAATGACAACTCTTGTACTGTTTCCATGCTAATAATGTGTCGATAGCCATAGACTCATGCGAGTGACTGATGTGGGGAAATTCACCTCATTTACCAATTCCAGTTCATCCTCTGTCTGCAAAGGGTGGTAACAGAAAGGGTTACAACTCTGATTCCTTTACTCAAAGTCAATACAGCCATGAAAAGGGTAAACAATAATAACACAGCTCACTTTTGTTTGCCATAATATCACTTGTTTGTTTAGCAGCGTTGACCGCAAGTTACGCAACCACGGCTGCCTCCGGTCAACAACAGAACATAAAAATAAACTGATTTAATGACCACAAACATCTTAAAACTTATCATGAGACTAAAAGAAGAGAGGTTAGTATTTTACTTTGTGGTTAATAAGTGACAACTAGAGCTGGAAGTAACAATTACTGTCTTTAGTGATTAATCGTTTGCTATTTTCTAGATTAACTGGTTATAAAACAAAGGATGAAAAATGACTGTTTAGTAGCTTTCTGAATTCTCAATCATTTTACTGTGAAATGAATTGAAATAAGTTGTTCTACTATCAGGTGAAAATCTACATTTTCTATTATCTAAGGTCCTGATAACCTTGGAGCTGGAATCAGGAAACTGACATACTTTACTTAAAAACCATCATCGTTGCTGATTAATAGATGAATTTATGAAATTGGTCGTGCAGCTCTAATCACAACCAAAAAATACCAAAGTATACAAGAATGAAAACTGCTTTAATAACCACATTCTAACTCACAGACGTCATCGAGATCCTGGTTGGTATGTTTCAGTAATGACCTCCTGATCAGGTGTCAGTCTAATGCTCCATCCACACTACTGAGGATATTTTGCAAAACGAATATTTTTCTCCATATCTGCGCTCAGGTGGAGAGAGCATGATTCTAAGCTTTTTCACATTTGTTTTGCATAATTCATGGTTTCCATTCGTGTGTATAAAAACAGCTGAATGAAATGAACAGACATTTGTCATTTTTCATCACCATTTCTGAGCAAATTTTTTAATGTCGTCATTTTGCTGAACCTCCCTTCTGCTAATACAGTCATTATCAGTAATGTCTTTGTATATTTCATTAGTAATAGGCTTTGTATGTTTAGCTTATTTATGTCAAATCTGCCCTGTGTATGTTTTTATTCATGTTTGATTCAATTCCAATAAAGGGCTCTTTCTCTTCATTAGACGGAATGAATGTGAATAATTCAACTATTCAACAGCCCTTCTCTCTTCATTTTCAGTCTCATGATACATCTTTGAAGCCACTGAGCGTCTGCACTTTTGCTCTGTAGTTAATTTTGTGGTATTTACTGTTTCTATAGACCTTTAAACGTAGTGTTATTTAATGTGGGTGCCAGGTGTATGAGAAATCACATCAGTATTTCAGATGTCACTGGGAACCGGCTGATTCATCACAACCAGGGTGTCAACAAATATCAGACATCTTAATTTAATGCTTTTCAAGGTCATTTTTAACAGAATTATTATATTATCGAAGCACTGCAGGTAAATATCAAGGTAAGTATGTGATCATGAGATGTAGCCTCGGAAATAATTATTAAACCACCTATGGAACTACAGCATTTCAATACCACAGCGCTTCAACACGACCTTTTCATTTTCTGTTCTTGGAACATTCATTATTTCTAGACTGTTAGTAAATATGAGAAGCTTTTAATTTTTATTCAGAAAATGTGTTTTTTGTTACAAGTAATTTAAATCCATCTTATTTCTTTATTATACTTGTGTCTTTTTCCAGATTTTTGACTCAAGAAAACACTGATGACAAATGTTTCCTTCATAACTTCATCACAGTGGAACAATAATTATTTCCAAAAGCTCAAGGTTGATTATTTAGATTCTGTCGATAGGAAAATACAGGTATAAAGTAATAAGACAGTACTAGGTTCAGGGGGTATTAAAGTTTGACAAAAGATGAACCTGATCCCATGATTAATGTGAAATTATTCCACATTTTTGCTAAATGACCTTTAAAGGCTCACATTTTTCATTTTAAATTTAAGGCATTTTAGAACCTGTAGACACTCTGTAAAACTTCACTATCATAGCCAAAATAAACACTGAGATATCAGGCCTCAAGTGTTGAGCAAAAACACTCCAGGTCTTCATTAAAAACACAAAATGATGGCAGACGTATCTGCCAGTGTTTGTTCTTGTTCTTGACTTTCATTTCGAACTGATAAAATCTGTATTTTTTGGTTTTTCATATCAGTTGAGGTTGTCTGTTGCTCGGTAAAGATTGTAACTCATCGTATGAATATTATTTCACCGCATTAACTTAAAATGTTAACTGATCGAACCTGGGCGGCTCAGGTTTGGTTCTGTTAAGCTCACCATCTGCATGAGGCTCTTCCCGCCCTGCGAGGTGATGACTCGGAGGTCTGGCTTGCGGCTGTTGACCATCTGGGGGCTGGGAGGTGGGGGTGGAGACTTGGCCGGAACTACTTTCCCCAGACTGTTGCCGTTGGAGACGGTGAGGAGGCCTGGGGAGGCCCTGGCACTGGTGTATCCATTAGCTGCAGGGAAACAGAGGTGCGAAAGGACGGAAATCAATAGAAAAAAACCTTACAGGTGAAAGAAGACAGCGGGAAGTGGAGAATGTGCACTAAAATAATCCCCTGAAGCTGCCTTTGCCTGTAGGACTATTCTGAGAGTCTCCAATTTAAAGGTATGTCATCGTTGACAGAATAAAGGTCTGTGTAAAGAGTGATGTAAAGAAAAAAAAAATCCTCTGTAATGAGATTTAAATAGACGCTGCCAAAATCCTTTTGTGTGATTACTGGAAGAAAGTGTCAAGTTTAATTTATTCCTTTTGATGCATTCTTAAGAAATGTCTCCTTGTAAAGCCCTCTACATCCTCTAAATCTTCTACATCCCTACAAATAATACTTAGTAAATGTGTTGCGCTAAAAGACTTGAAAAGGCTTTTTTTTTTTTTTTTTTTTTTTAAACCACAAATGTATGCAACAACAGTTATTTTAAAGCAAACCTAAGGTGAGAAAATAAAGGGCAAAGTAATGTAGGTTTCCAAAATGCTGGGAATCCCTCGAATATCTGCTGTATTTTTTTTTTTTTTTTTTTACTGATGGCTTCCCCTGATTCCTCCAAAGCATCACAGAAGGTGCAGAGGAGGAGAGGAGACGATTTGGGGGAAATAATGAAATATACAAGGCCAGACAGCAACACAGGAAGCATGAAGTAGAGACAAGTAAGAAAGAAAGCACAGGTTATAAAGAATGAAAAGAGAAGTACTTACGGACTGGACTTGGGCATCCTCCGTTTGAATTATTCAGGTCTCCTCCAAGAAGAGCACCTATTAAAAAAGAAAATGAGGATTTAAAAGAGGAAATGAAAAGAATGGAGTTTGATTATGAGGCTTATGAAGGTATAAAATTATTATGGGATGTTATTGTCTTTGCTAAGCTGCTGTTTGTTGATCCACGGTTCAGACTAAACTGTGACAGTTCTGACCTTGTTTGTTGGATTCCAAACAGATCTTTAGTTCACCTACTGACAACACACACCGTACAGAAAACAGAGGTGATTTGTGGTTTTACTGTGGCTGTTTTCAGTCTGAAAACGGAGCTGAGCTAACAGAGCTACAATGAAAACTATCGGCCGATGCCGCAAGTGAAGATTATAAGACAGCATTTTTTTCACTGACTGTCAAAATAAGCATTTCTGAGTTTTATTTTGAAGAAGAAAACTTGATGATACCATAATGCAGACAGTAAACTTCATACTTATATACTTTAAGTGTGTTCTCATATGAGACTTCCCCCTATTGATGAGACAACAATGTGCACAAATTTTCAAAATGCTTAATGATTTAAAGGCAAATGTAGAATTTCCAGAAGTGAAATTTGATCGGTAACTGCAATTTAGATACACATTTTCCCCCTCAGAAACTGATAACAATTGCTTTTATTGTATTGTTTATGTAATTATATAATGTTGCTACATGCAAATTGCTGCTCCCAAACCCTTTTCACGACGCAGCTCTTAAAAGAATAATTTATTCATTCTTCCACAAAAGGAAATCCGTAGTAATCTAAATTTGAGCGTAATTTGCACCAGTGATTAGTATTTGGGTCATGAGCTATAAGCAGCAGTAATTTGAAGCTAAAACAACTTAAGATTTTAGTAGAAGAGGAGTGCAGCAAATGTCACACTCTGCAGATTAGTCCAGAGCAGAGGAATGTGCTCTGTTCCCTCGGGGAATGAGTTGGCTCATTACACATAATGATAAGGAGCTACATACAGTGTCTACTAAAAGTCTGTGTTTTTTAACGGTGAGTAACCACTGATTACACAACGTAGAAAACCTCAAAATCCTCCCAGTGAGAGGAGATGTATTTTAAGAAAGAGTACAAAAATGACTCAGTGAAAAGAGCCACATTTCTGACTGCTATGAGATGATTCTGTGGAATGTCAGAAATATCTCTGAGGTTTACTGTGTGTTCTGCATTAGCCTACAGACGACATCGCACTCACCTGCACTGGCTGGTCGCTGTGGCAACCCAGGAGACACCGTGTTTCTCTGAAGAGCCGGTTGCTGTGGTGACAGGAGGTGGGTATCCGTAAGCGTTGATGATGTTACATAGGAGGTAGTTACCAGTGCGTTGCCAGGGTTACTGAATTGCAGTGTGCTTTGATTGGACGCCTGGACTGTGACCGGCATGGAGAACGTCTGAGGTGGAGCGGTGGACTGCTGCAAAGTGGAACAAGAGGACTGACCGTAAGACTTGAGCTACAACTGTGAACGACAGTCGGCTTCTGTTGGTTGTGATGGTAGCAAGTATTATATCCCTCACTTACCAATATATTATAACAGTGCTTTTTTCTAGCATTAACCCATAAAGACACAGTGCTACTTTGGCAGTTCCCACATAAATTTTTCTCTATTTAACCTTTCCTAAGTGATTTTTTTCCCCACCATTTATTGTAATATTATCATCTGTATTTTGGAATTTTTTGAGTGAAAATCTTTTTCAACATTTAATTTGCTGATGATGTAAATGTTTATAAAAATTTAAATAAAATTTGACTGTCATTATATCAGAAACTGAGAAAACTGAAGAAAAAGTGACTTTTTCAGTAAAATCTATCATTAACTGAACATAAAACAAGTGTCTCCATCCACTGCCATTTATTAAACTGCATGGGTTTTACTGGTGAATCAATGTTGTAGAAGATGACGGTGTTTCCACGTTCACTACGGAGCCTCTGAACATCCAAATGGGTCATATCTGATGACCATGAAAAGACAACAAACTGCATTTTACACCCATTATTTACATGTATTCATAAAATTAGTGGATCGACAGCTATTTAACTTTTTATATCAGTAAGTGATATTGGTCACCAGTGGATGTTTGGGTCTTTATGGGTTAAGCAGTTATTTCATGCTTTATATTTCGATAAATGAGGCATAAAACTTCAGTGTCCAATTAACAATCTTATCAGAACTTTAAATGACAGCAGACAGGAAAGAAAAACAATCTCAACAGTATTAAATAAACCCTTGGGATTTTTCTATGATTCTTTAAATATCAGGGTGACAGGGTAGCAGTTATTAATGTGAGTATATTAATTTTGTATTATGTTGACGCTGGTGCAGCAGCTTGAAAACAGGTGCATTTCCGTCCAAATGTAACCCAATTGTAACTCAACCTTGATAAATTAGAAAAGAAAAAAAAAATGCAAATGTGTGTATTTCAATCCATTTCTATTTGCTGGCTCTTAGTCATCGTCATGGTTTGAAACTTTTCCAGACAGATGTAGTATTTCATAAGATAACATACAACCTTAAGGATCGATTGTTGACGTCATAGATGTAACCATGTCCTTGACCCAGAATTTCACCCATTCTGTCCAAAACACCGAAGTTGGCTTATGCGTTCGCCTCTTAGACTGAACCTCAGTTTTGGAGCTTTTATTACACTGTTGTATTTCATTGTGGTTTCCATCTAATGTGGCATTTGTCTGTAGTTTCCTCATAATTAGTCACTACATCTCTTTCCATTGCACTTATTTACCTTTACCTTGTATGAACACAAACCAAATCTCCCAAGCGTAAATGTTTTTTCTCATATTTCAGGAACTTTGTGCATTTCCTCTGGGGTTTTTCTAATCTACAATTCAACATGCAAGAAAAACATCTGGATGGAAACACATCTAACGTGTCAGATGTGATACCTGTTTAACACACAGTCGTTATATTTGTTTCACTGTCGGCTAATATGTGAATGACGCATGACAAATATAAACACTGCAAATTAAATGGTTATCCTCTGTACTGGGTAAAATTTGCCTTAAGAAACAGAACAGGATACAGCCGTCATCAGAACTGCTTATAAAGCTTTTATCCATCTGTTAACTCCAATGATGATTAAAGTTTCTGGTCTTCTGTAAAGGGACCCAGCGGAAAAAAAAAAAGTGTGAAACAATCAGTTAGAGAAACTTCACACCAGTAGCCGTTTCCTGTAGACGAACTACTGCCAAATCTATGATGATTAACTTTTTAACGAAGACAAGAACTGAGGGGAAATAAGGGAATTGAGTCGTATTTACATGAAGAGCTTCTTATGTAAATCATGTTGAACTGCCTTTGTATATTAAATGCACTATATAAATACACTATGCTATTTAGTCTTACACTATGCTATTTAGTCTTAATCACACAGGACTAGCATAACCTGTGGACCTCTGGTGATTTGGAAATTAACCCTTTGTGTGTTTCATGAGCGCATTCTCACGAAGACTACTAACTGTTGAAAGACAGAACAATATATTGAGATGTTGCTTTTCTGGAGGATTTCACTTTGCTCTTTCAGTAATTATCCACGTTATATTGCAGCATGAGCCTCCTGAAATCCTTCCAAAATGGTTTTAAAACGTTCATTTGTCATCAGTATCACAGCCACTGCAGTCTTCAACCAGGAAATCGTCTGAATAAATGCATGGAGGAAAGAAGAAATGTTGCATATCGCACCAAATTACAGAAATGTCAGTTCGCACAGGCCAAACATTACCACAGGATCTCTGTGTTTGCTGAAATACTTTGGTCATTTGCAGTGGAATTTGTACTTGACAGATCACAGACATGGTCAGTTTGCTTGGGTTTAAACTCACAGACAACCTCTGCAGTTATTACAAGTTACCTGAGGTCCACAGGTAATACTAGTCCCAAGCAAATAGGGATTAAATGAGGGTTAACAGGGTTAATGTATTGTACTGTAAGCCCATTCACTCCAGAAGAAGTTCCAAGCTGTTCCTTCAGGTTGTCATTTCTTTGTCGACTCCACATGTCTCATCTCCTCCACATATGCTTAATGGCACTTAGTATTGGATTTTCTTTTCTGCCAAACTAATCTCCTCTTGTGGGATAATGAAGATGACCTCAACCTATAGATTACTCACTCCATAGCGTTTGAAGAGAACATCCAGGTCCTCGGTGGTCTTGCGGTACTTGTCATCATTTAAGGGACTTTGGTCAATCGAGTCCTCACCGTCCGGCTCTGGACTGTCACAACCGTTGAAGCCTTTCTTTCTCAAAGTCTACACAAATGAAGAAGGAAAACAGTCAGTCTTGTTTCTAGATTTTCTCATCTTCTTATGTAAATCATGTTGAACTGCCTTTGTATATGAAATGCACTATATAAATAAGCTTGCTTTGATTTACACAGTATATACAGTGCTTACTTTTAAAGACCGTTCTAATACCATATTAAGTTAAATTTCAGACCAAACCTCTGCTGTAAATTCACAGCAAATGTGAAATTACTGTCATTCACAGTAAATACATTGTTGGTAAAATGACAATAACTTATTATGTATTAAATTGATTTAGTCATTTCTATAAACTTCTGTACAGTTAATAATGCAGACTCACTACATGATCTAAAAGCGTAGAGGGAGCAATAATAGAGGCAATGCAATTCAAGGCAATGCAACAGGATATTATTTCATTTTACTTAATTTTTTTACATGACTAGAAAATATTTGAGACCCATCAATCCAAATTTGAGATGATTTAACAAATGTCTTAGTAAATGAGGACACTTGGAGCAACATATACACAAAGATACACTATTACTGGCTAGATATTGTTTTGATTAATTTGTAACAGACACTGAAATTTATAGTACACTTGTGGTCAAAGTACAGAAAAGCAAACTCATATAGACATCAAATAACTCATAATAAGGCTTTGAGGCTTTAGAAATGTAGATGGTTTGTGGCTGCAGGTGTAATATGTTTCAAAACATTCTAAGAAATCTCATGTAGTAATGGATTTGCTGGGTTAATGACTCTGAAAATGAAATCATCTTCGGCTTGCGAAACATAAGTTTCAATACTACGCATTACTAACCCCAGATGTAGAAACTGTCGTCTTTTGGTAGGAAGCTGATTTATATTAGTTTATTGTCATGTTTTTCCGTTATGCTTTGGTATTATCGTATATGTTGTGTTGTCTGGGTTTATGAAAGAAAGGTTTTAAAAGGATTTAAAAAAGTAACACTCATAAAACAATCTGTAATATCTAATGTAATAAATGGGAACCGTTTTCCCCACAGTATGAAATCTAAGTATGGTTTTACCTCTATGATGTCTGCGTTGGTCCGGCTCTCATGAGGCTCGTTGTACTCGGTGTATTTGAGCAGGACCTTATCCATGTCAGTGCTGGCATACTGGAACAACTTGTTCGCATGGTTGAAAATGATGAGGGCAATTTCACAGTCACACAATACACTCAGCTCGTAGGCTTTCTTCATCAAGCCAAACTTTCGCTTTGTGAATGTGACCTGGGGAGAATAAATGAGGAAATCTGGTCAGAAAGTGGGTTTGTGTGATTTTTATAAGCATACACTTAAAGGTTTCCTCCAGTAATACTGTAGTAATTTGATTCTGATATGATTTTTACACAAAAAAACAGTATCACTTTTGTATTTAGTTGTTGTTTCCTGCTCTCCTTGAAGTCAATTTTCAGAGTATGAGCTATGATTTCTTCAGGTTTCCATGATATAAATATAAAAGTTGCGGAACAGTTCACTATTGTTACAAATTCTACTTTCAAGTCCATGAAACAAAAACAGACTTTGCATGAAAAAAGAATCAAACTCTGCACTTTCACAGTGAAGCTCAACGATTTAAGCACACTGCAGTTTCTAAGCGCAGGCCGACTTCAAATAATTTGTTAACGCTGTTTTTGAAAAGGAAAAAAAAAAAAAAAAAAAAACACTCTTACGACAGATTTTATGAAGATTGCAAAAAAACATGTGGAGTGCTGACAGCATGAGGCAAAATATAGTGTAGTGTGATGAAACCACAATTTAACTTTTCAGCTGTGCTTTTGGCACAAGACAGGCTCATCTCATCACCCATCCAACACCATCTCATGCTGTGAAACTGGGTGGCAGCCTCATGTAGTGAAGACTTGTGAGGAGAGAGGAAACAAACAAAGCTGAAAAAGGCAGACTCTTGAGGACAAACCACTTTACAGCACATTAGCCATTTCACTGCTGCAAAGACACATATTTGAATGTGAGAATGGCACAAACAAAGACGAATCGGCAACAGAGCAGCCTCAGAATAAATAAAGGTAGAATAAATCCAACACCTGCCTTGTGCCTCAATGAAAGATAACAAGAGGAAAACAACTGACTCTTGAGCTTTTAAAACCAATTCATGTGTGACTTTTGACACAATGGCTTTTGTAGAATGGTGGCGAATTCACAATAAATAGTTAATATAAAGACATGCAGTGTCTGCGTGTCCTTTTCATGGTAAATGAAGGTTGTCGGCCTGATATTTACAACTAAACTGTTAAATGGGTAAATTGATCTGCTCAACTGACTTTGTTCAAATGTGGACCATCAAAAGTGGTTTCTACAGTAGCTGTTTAGGACGCTTTAACCCCTGGATGTGATAGTAAATGTAAAGTTGTAACAGGAGCTTGTAATCTACAAATACCAGACTTGTATTACAAGTGACAGAGCTAATGCCTTTACTTTGAAATCACGCCGTAACTCTGGAATTTGATGCTTAGGCTGCAGGGTGGTGTGTTGAAACTTTGAAAATGTAATCTAATATTCTTGATATTTAGATGCACTCGGTTGACTCAGTTCACTCTAGGCGGAGCACGAAAGAGCTCTCAACACTATGGACCATAATGACAAGTGCAGTAGTGGCCCGAGGCTTGAAATGTGTTTATTTTAACACAACATTATGGATGCATGTCATGTAAAATGCATGATTTGAAACAGTTTGAGTTTTACCAATAAGTACATACTTTGATACCTGACAGAAATAACAAAAAAATATACAAAAATAAAAAAAATAAATAAAAAATAAAAATTATGGACCAGACACTGGATCCAATCTGTGATAATCAAATGGATATGTAGTAGGGTTGAACAATTAATTTAAATACTACTGAAATTGCAATATGGCCTTTTACAAAATCAATATCACAGGATCTGCTCATTTTTGATAAATGGATAGATATGTCATAAAACACCATTAATAATGAAGCAATGTGGTGCTACAGAGATGCCTGAGCCTACAGATCCCATTTTCCAGATTTAAAAAGAACATTTGGTTTATTTGTTGGGTATAGACCTCAAAACCAAAATGACCATTTCCAGTATGTCTCCATCTTTATCCCTGCTCCTTTCTCCAGGTATTTCTGGTTCTGAAGCTCTATGTTCCTGATATGAAGCCATTGGCCTCCAACCTGCCCAGTGTCTGACTGTGTCGTCTGTTGCTCTTTCTCTGTCCTTTTCTTTTCTCTCCTCTTTCCACTCATTCCAACTGGTCGAGGCAGATGGTCGCCTACCCAGAGTCCAGTTCAGTTGGAGGTTTTTTCCTTCGTTAAGGAAGTTTTTCCTCATGACTCGGGTTTTGTTGAGTTTTTGAGTAATATTTAAAGGACTTGACCTTAATTTGTGAAGCGTCTTGATATTATCATGTATTATGATTGCCACTATGTAGATAAAATTAAATATCTGTAAAAAATACGATGTCCAGCCCAAAAAGAAGTCCAGTATCCAACACTTCACTGGACCGCCTTCAGCTTTGATTACAGGACACATGACCGTGGCATTCTTTATTCCAGGTAATACTTTTTACATCCATATTTACGTTCATTTTTCACCCAGATCTTGTACTGTTTATTGGAAAGGTAGACCATTGCATCAAGTCTTCTCCTGCACAACTCAAATATTCTCTGTGGGGTTCAGGTCTGGACTCTGTGGACTCCCTGAAACACTCATTCACAAGGCTGATGAGCCCAATGAATCCTGTCCAATCTTTATGATCTCTAGCAAATTGAAGGCTGTTTAAAAATAAATAAATAAATAATATGTAGCTTCTTATTTCTCAGTTTGATTCAGATAGGGCCTTTTTTGGGCAATGTTGTGTCATTGCAGTATGATTTTTCTGTATATTGTTTAGCCTGTATTCAAAGTATTATGCAAACATTTCAGTGTCCAAAACCAAAGTCGTACACATGTCCATGTTATTTTCATTTGATAAACCAGTTGATTAACTGAGTTCAACTATGAACTGAGCATTCACAATCCATAAAGTCAGACTCACCTGCTTGTTCCTTTCGTCGGTGATCCGTTGGATCTGAATCTTTTTCCTACCCATGATGCTTTGTAGTTATGGAGACAAATGTTGAAGTCAGTCAAGTAAATAAGTGCCTCTCAGAGGATGAGAGAGGAAGTGCAACCTGCTACCTCTTTCGTCAGCCCAAAAACAGTCAGACAGAGTCATACATCCGAGGATAAACACGCACACACATTTCTCTGCAGAGGTGCGTTGAGGCAGCGTGGTTGATGTCTTTACTGAAGGGCAGCGACAGTGAAGAGCGGGTGCTGAAGAGATGTGCGAGGTTGAGAAGTTGGGGGGGGTCCTCAGTTCATCGTTTTCTCAACAGGGACAAAACTGACAACCTTCCCTGAAGCTGCTGTGGTGAGGACGTTGCTCCTCTCCTGGAAGAGATGGAGACTGAAAGGTTACTGAAACATCCTCTGTGTTTATTACTCATCCTGTCAACAACACAAACAACCACACACGTGTGCATTCACCTATGAACTAACAC
The DNA here is from genome assembly GCA_037367365.1 of Apogon talboti. NCBI lineage: Eukaryota > Metazoa > Chordata > Actinopteri > Kurtiformes > Apogonidae > Apogon > Apogon talboti. Next base: position 31,288,405 of record JAPQRQ010000003.1, on the reverse strand, counting down.
ATGGTGTCAGGACAGAGAGGAAAACCACACAAAACATAAAGGTCCAAACAGAGGACCTTTACATGACAAATCCCACTTTTCTTCATTTCATTTCTGCTACAATATCTGACCTTAGATAAAACCTCTGATATTTTTGTGAAGCACCAGCAGTTAACTTATTTAAGTACCTCTACTCAAGAACTGAACAAATGTGAGGTATAAGTACTTCATGTTGAGTATTTCCATTTTATATTTTTTCTACTCCATCTGAATACTAATTCCAGACTGCAAAACAGACGAAGCAAATACAACTGAATCTGACTCATCAACAAAACAGCAACAGCAACAACAACAAAACAGTCAGCTTGTTTTTCCACACGATACTTCAGTCTTTTAAGGACATTCAGTGACAATTCTAAAACAATCAATGCCATTTTTCCTCAAAGTAGCTCTCATGAAAAGGATGCCAGTGAGTAGGCCTCAATGAAAGCAATACAAGAGCCTTCTGATGGTTATCAGCAGTAATTCACTGGCAGATACAGATAGTGGCCAATGTCTGATTTATAAACTTTTCCAATATGCACTGATTTGGTTATTGGGTCTGGGAACAAGTAATGACTTCATTTAACTTAAAAACAGTTACAGTATTTCCTCAAACTCTGACAAACATCTTGATTTACCTCATGTGGAAAATAAGTCAAATAGGCTTTTGTTTATAATTTCCTTCGTTAAATAACGGTCATTTTTAGGACAAAGCCTCATGTTCATCCACTCCAGTTTGTGCTGTTAAATTTGACAAATTTGGTGTACCCGTCACAAGTTAAGACCCTCCAAACTTATCTCATTAACAGTGATTTATTGTGAATTATTTGCATTTCTATGTTGACGAGACATCACCATGCGCACTCATACTCAAGCATGTTGAGTATGAATGTTGAGTAAATAGCCCCATTCCCACCAACTGACTGAAACCCTTACTGGTAAAATTCCCTCCAATCTCCTGCTCATCCCTAAAGCCCACACCTCCTTTGGCCGACTCTTCTTCCAGTTTGCCGTTTACAGCGACTGGAACCAATTACAATAAAAGCTAAAACTGAGTACACTCATTCCATTTTACTTTTTCACAAACTCAATTCAGTCAATAGTCCATGATCATTGCTCATGTTCCTTCATCCCTGTTGTATATTGCGATGTTTTTTTTTATTAAATTTTGTATGAAACCGCTTTACTGTGAATGAAACAGTTTTCTATATTTTATATTATGTTGCATTTGACTGCTGCCTCTTCGTAAATAAGTATTGGTTCTCACCTGACCTACCTAGTCAACTAAAGGTAAATAAATTAACGAATGAATAAATCCAAATGTTGAATTTATTACAGTTGTGGTAGATTCAGGACGTAACCACCGTTGTTTTTTCTTCTGTATTTGGTGGCCGGTCTCTATTTGCTCATGTCGACCACAGCTATTATCAGAGACCCAGCTTTTAATTGAAACTGGGTTTTATTTGAGGAAATAAAGTAATTCACTCTTTAAGAACTGGATATTCATACAGGACCTTTATTGCAACGGTGGGTCCCCTCGTTTGAAATAAAGACCGGATCTATTAACCTAATAAAAAGTAATTACACTTTTAATAAATGGTGCATTAACCTTCAGGAATAGACAGCACAGACCACATGTTAATGAGGCTATGGTTTATGAATTCAGTTTCCAACTAAAATGAACACATGGCCAAAAGTACAGCTTACAAATTCTCCTGATCATTTCACTGAGCTACACTGTCATGCCATGACATATCTTTTTCGGGGGTTTTCCCTTCCATTGTAAGACTACGGCGCAGCTGCTGTGCTAAGCTGACGACAGAAAAAAACTCTTAAGGCTTCTCACTCAACAGGAGAGAAAATACACCATGCAACCTGGATAGATAGTTTTTAATGCAAATAAACTTAGACATGAGGATGCTGTGATATTCATAAAAATCAGGGTTTTCCCAACTATTATAAGCAACTAAGCATTTTTGAAAAAAAACTCTGGATGAGATTACTCTATCATCCTGGAGTGAAAAGACTTAAGCCCATACAGAGGCTTTTTTCACAGAAATAGGCTTTTTAGTGAGGCTTATACAGTTCATCCTTTAACAGATGATTTCACATTTCTCTGGAGTGGAAAAAAAAAGTAAAAATTCAGCAGTTTTAGGCAAATAAAAAACTAAAACAGAACATTCTAAACCCATTAAAACCCTGTAACATTCATTTCCTTGAGGTATTTTCTAAATATTCTGACAATATAGGTTCAGAATTATGTTAAAATACACTGTTATCAGGTTTTAGTGCAATAAAAACAACAAATAGCACATAAGCCCTGCACAAGTCTAGTTCACACCAGAATTTTCTATTGTAACGTATAGAATTTAGTGGTAAATACTGCACTGTCAACTGTCTATAGCATTATTTTTATCTGATTATACAAAGTGACAGAAACCTCTCTGGTTTGCTAATTCAGCCATCAATCTGTTGGTTGAAGGGTGAAAAAAAACTGCTCAGATTATGTCAAAAACTAAAAGATTTATCTGTGTGACTGCGTATTCACTTCAATACAATTCAAAATGACACCAGTTGATCTCAACTGCGCAGAAAAATTATAGGTCTGGATGTTTGCATCACTCAAAAGTCTCAAACTGATGGAGAAGAGGGAAGAGGAGATGATAGATGAGGGAAGACAGACAAAACGCACTGATGAGAGCATAAACACGGCATCAGTGTCCATATCAAAGGCTGTGAACGCCTCACACATCTCCGTCGCCTGGTTAAACGTCTTTTCGTGAACGCTGAATCACTGTCTGATATGCTTTATAATTCCCTTTCCAGTCTGTCCAAACATCATGAATGAAAAATGAAAATGCAGAGGAAATGACGGGACAAATATGAAATCTCTGATTAATCTGTATGAGCTGCGGACACACTTCATACTGAATTAAGTGGGTTCTCTCTTAAAAACATTAGAAGCTGCCTTAGCCTTGGAGTTAGAACTATAACAGATTTCTGCAGCTTATATAAATACCTTTTATAGTATTTTTTGACAGATTATGTCAAATATATCAAACATGCCAAGAATCAATATTTGGAAATTGATACTAGAGTGGGAGCAGCGGTTAGTCACACTTTCTTATCTAAATAACATCAACTGTAACCTGTTTCAACAAGATGATACACAGTGATGTGTTTGTGTATCCGAGACTACAACTTAGTAACTGGATTTTCATTATTGATACAAATACAGGCACATAAATAGCTGTATGTTTCCTTCCTGAGGTACAAGTTTAATCACATGTACGTCTTTAAATCAGATTTACTCTGAAGTGGCACAATTTTTCTTGGGATAATCATAGTATTGTTTTAACACCCTTCATATTTGTTAATGTTGACTGAACTAAACAGTGTATGTATGTGTTTTTGAAGACATTTTAAAGGGATTCACTTTTCCATGTCCACTATTGCCAAACAAAAAAATCTTGTTTTTTTCAATGTTATGGACAATTTATGATGTTAATTGGTTGTTTTGTAGCTACATGAACTGAAGACAAAACATAATTAAAACATAATCTCTTCTTAAATCTATGTGCCATATTTGACTGGGAAAAGTAATTCACAATTAGAATTACAAGACATAAACAGGTTGCATTTTTATTTTTTGTTGAGCCAGAAAGGTCTCGAGAAGATTGATTCTGCAAGTCACGCATTTTTTTCCCCACAAAGCAATGATTGATTTGATTTATCAAATTATTTCGCTATATTCCCAAGCCCTAATTGTATATTGAACAGTGTATATTGTATTAATTACTGCTTGTCCTTGGACTAGGCCTGGGCAATCTCATAATCTTAGATCATCATCAATCATTATTTGTCATATAATATCCTTTCAGAGGGATTATACAGATATTGTCGTATATGTCAACGTTTTCTACTCAGCTGACATTCATTTTAAATGGCCATTTTTTAGACTACACTCTGATGTGTAGTGAATCTGATTTACTCAGATGGAAGAGTTATACTACTGTGAAAATATTTTTTGATTCTTTCTAAAACTCCATCGGGATAAATTAAGCCAGCACAGTTAGGTAATTAATGAAAAGCAGCAGAGGTATGTACAGAGAAATGTCAAAAAATGCTTACCTCATCTAGGTACTGTCAAAATACTGTAATAATGTTGTCCAAACTGATGCAAAAATGCAGTTCCTAGTCAGTAAACAAGAAAAACAAAGCCATCACACATAGCGTAAACCTCTAGAAACAAGAGGAAACTAGAGAAATGTATAATTTGGTTGTAATTCACCTACACCTACAAGAGAAAATTGTGATTCATCCTCTTAACATTACCGTATTATCTTTTGGCTAGATCACACAGCCCTACCATGCACTATATTCACACCTTATATGTGAAAACCTACACGACAACTCATTCTTATATGCGTTTTCCAGTTTTACATCTCTAAAAGCAAGGTTTACGCATGGTCAGAAGTCTGTCAGAACACTTAAAATGGTTTCCCTGGCTCTTTCCTCCCTCTAGTCCATATTTTAAAGATCTATTCCTGATTCACTTCAAAGAGAATAATGTAAAGGCAATCTGACGATACAGACTCACCAATCAAAGTCAGACCAATCTAATGAAACATTCAGTTTAGTACCAAATCTTCTCATTTTGTGACTCTGTTGGGAGGGGGAAAAAAAATACCCACAGATGTGAAAAGTTTGGAAGATATCCTTCAATGCATAGTAACAAATATGAAGTGGTGTGAATGGGCATTCACACATCTGTAAGTGAAAATGAGAGGGTGATAGATGCCATTGCAACATTTTCTCACTGCAGTAAGAAAAAAAAAAAAAACTTGAGTGATGCGGTCAAACAGGACGGCAAACTAGTTTGAATTGTTGTAACGATCATCGCCAGTCTACATCTGCAACTCTTCCCACCAGTCAACAAATATCTGCTTGTGAAGCAGAAACGAATGTTTTCTGGGTTTGTAACACCACAGAAAAATGTGTTTTTAACCATACAGTACATAAATTAGATCACAGAGGACATGACTGATATTATCTGCTCTAAATGGCTAAAGGTGCTGAAACCATTTAAAAGGTGCAGTCGATATCAGTGTCAAATACCAAGTTTAAAAAAATGGAAGTTGTACTTTATCAGACAGATGTAGTTACGAATACTTGAGCCACCAGATCCAGAATCCAGTTCAGAGCCAGGAGACAGTGACTACAGCTGCTCCTAATGACTATTCCCACTGTCCATTAATTAGTTGATTATCTTCTCACTTAGCTGATTAGTTGTTTGGTCTATAAAAGGTCAGAAACAGAAATCAATGTTTCGACAAAGTCATAGATGAGGTTAAATGTCTTCCAAAAACCAATGACATCCAGTTTAATGCACAGAGGAACAAATACATTTGAGTCTTTTTACGTGAGAAAATATTTAATTACTGCAAGAAATTGAATATAAAAGTTGCTTATTTACTAGTTAATTAAAATTGCAACTCTAACGTGATCAATGCAAAATTGTCATTGATGCTGTGTTCGCAACAAAATAAATGCTTTTTTTCTTCCATTTATGCATAGTGGTCATATGCATCACTAATGAAATCGAGTTTTATGGCGTCACTGTGTTGGGGGAGGGGTCCTGATAAATGTTGCTCCAGTGCATCATCACCAATGCACCAGCTCTACATAATTTCACTCTCCAGTTTGGGTGTGAAGTTCACACTAAAAGATACGGTGACACTACTTAGTTTAACACTACAGCTGTTTTTATGTTCGATCGGACAAGTGAGATGTCAGGTTCATCTTACCAACTCTGCTGCAAAGTCCAAATTAACCAAAATACTGTTGAGAATAATGAAATTTTAGCTTCCTGTCACCAGTTAGTTATTCATAATACAGTATTTGTTATACCTTGCTGTGCTATATTTAAGGGACTGATGGCTAAACACTCAATAATAACAAAAAGTGTGCATTTAACACAACAAGGCACTATGATTAGTTCATTATACAACCTTAATGTAAAGATAGAGTAAGACTGAGTAGTGAAATCATCAATTATACATTTATTCTACATATATTAACATAATGGCGGCTTATTGGATAGATGAAAATGCAATACCATAACAAAAATGTAAAGATAGCTCCCACTGAAACTGGATGATGCCTCCTATTTGCTTGTCAACACTATAGCATTAGCAACAAATATCAAATTTAGTCAATTACCAGCTACGCTAATCCTACCTGATAGTGTAATGCTGTACTGATGTTAGTTTGTGTACTGTTATAAAGGGATTTGTCTGTCTCATGCTGTGAGTCTGTTGCCAGCAGGTAGTAATATGGGTAATCCTCTGTATCTTTGCTCATGGAAAACGAAAGCACAAGTATAAATCATAAACGTCATTGTAAATGTCTAAAGGGCATGTAATTTATCACAGAAAACGCTTTGCTGGTATAAACGGCCATATATATAAATTGCTCATCATCCTCAAAGCTATCCCACCTTCATAACGATACTCAACACGAACCACTACATAGCTTTTACATCAAACTAAGTAAGGTATAAGTTTTAGCTGTAAACTAAAGCCATTTCAGTTTGTGCAACGCATAAAATGCTCAAAGTATATAGTCTATATCCAAACTAGCCTACCTGTGAAGTTACAACTGCTACAACACAGAAGTAAACTCAAAAATGCAGAAACAATTCCACAGTTCAGCTCAGTTCCTTCAGTTTCAGTGGTTGTTTTCATAGTGTTTAGAAACAAACCACCGTTCCTGAAACCTCATGCTCTTTTCTACACAAAACCTCAGCCCTGTGGCAATTGTGTTAAGTTTTCCCTCCAGTCTTGACCCTCCACGTCCAGGCTTTCCTGTGGGATTGTTGTTAGGCCAGACGGAAAAAATGAAAACGCCAGTGGACTGCACATGGGGCCTCCCCAAACCACATCTCAACACTTTGCCGAGTGGCCAGCTTGAAAACAAATCACAAGTTGTAACACAATCCAGCATATTAGGCACAACTCTGAAAATCTGAGCCTCACTTATCAGTGCCATGAATGACGTCAGCATCGACACTTTACTGCCCGAAAACAACCACCCAATACCACTATGACAATTCATATTTTAATTAATCTAGATTGCGTAAAAGGTAACAATATCACATTTAATATCAGAGAAGGAATTTTTTTTAAAAATTAGTGAAATGGCTGCTTTTGTGAAGTTTACTTTACAATTAATGGGTGAACTAATACTTGATGTTAACTGTTTGCATTGTATTGGAAACAAAATACATAAAGTAGTTCGTGTATAAGAGGTAAATCTGTTTAATGGCCATCTATGACTCTAGCAATTAAAATAAGTGTTTTAAACATTTGTGATCTTTTTTAGTAAACATTACACAAAAATGAGCAATTAATGGCATACATGTAAAAGCCAAGACTGAGCAGATGGTGGCATTTACACTTTTAATTTACATTTATTTTTATACTCCTTTTTTAAAATTGCATTGGTACAGCAGAGGGTGACTTTTACACTTTTGATTTACGTGCAAGTATGATGTTTTTATGCTATTTCTTCCATTCAATTTCAATGGGAAATAGCTGTAGTATAAAATTGATGTTAACGTATTATGCAAAGCTCTTTGTGGATGAAATGTACTGTATAAATACCTCTGGCTTCACAGCACTGCTTGACTTCATCATATATCATTCATTAGCTGCAACTCCAAGACACCAGCTCTAAACAATTACCGCATTAAGAAGTGTAGAAATATCCCACTGTTCAGGAGAAAAATTATTAAAAACCGCTCTCCCCTGCTGACTATACTATCTTTCCCACTGTCTGGCTACGACATTAGCTTGGTTTGCTTTGAATTGACCAGAAAGTGGCTACATTGTGAGGCTTCTGTCTGGCCTCGCTCTCCCTGAATGCCCTCTTGCATGGTTGCCCCCTCATTACTGTAATTGACACGTTCATCCCTCCTCTTTCCCCTTAAGGCGCTGATGGCTCAATTAGGAACTGGCCGGAGGACTGATTGGACGCCAAGATAATGAGGTCGCCGCTTGGCTAAAACCGAGCCCCGCATCCAAGCAAAGCGAGCTCGATGTGTGACATACGGGAGCCAGGAGAAGCAAAAAGAAGACGCGATGTACAGGTTGACGTGAAGGAACACTAGGAGACACTAGACAGATGGAAATGATGGTGATGAATGAACGACTCAGCCCTGGTATAGGTTTGCCTCATTATGTTAAACGGGCAGGGATTCGACCACTGGTAAAAAACGCAGAGGTTATACGAATCATCCAAGTAATGGTTATGCAACGCTTGAATATTCTTCTGTAGGAAAAACCAATCACGCTCAAAGTAGGCATCCGTCTGTTTTGGAGAAGTGTAATTAGTGGCAGTGACCTTTAGCGGATTATGCGCTAGCCAATGAAATGTGACAAAGCTCTGAGATAAATGGTCACAGCCTCAAACGTGACTTGCAGAGGGGTTTGCCCGTCCCCGGCTCTCAGACAGGGGTTTATGGTGGTCTTAATGGCTCAATCTCTGCTCCCAAAAGATCGACTGGGTTGATTTAGACTCACATACTCTCGTGACTTTGCATCAAATCTTACACCTGACAATTAACACGACCATGGGGTGATGAAGACAGATCTCCTCATTTCACCTCTACGCTGTGCACACTGAGGACAGCGACAAACTAGTGTTTTCTATTTCAACACCCATTTATGCCATATAGTAAACACAAAACTGCATCTATTTCAACCAATTTAACGGTACCTATTTGCATTTTCTGTATAATGTATTTCTCTATTTCTTTAATAACCAACCCTAATATCCTATGATATTGGAAAAAGAGGAGAGTGTCAATTATTTGAACAAAAATACCAAAATTTTACAAGTTGCAGCATCTCAGATATGAAGATTTTATGCTGTTCTTTTAACTGTAAACTGATTTTCTTTCATTTCTGTATTGCAGGTTGAATAGAAGCCAGTCTGAATTTTCTGTTAGAGCTGTTGCAAATATTAGATTAGTGCTTCCAAGAGGTGTGGAAATTTTTCAAAGATGCGCTGTGATGCAGACATCATAATCCAATCGAATCGTGAAGTCAGTGAATCTTCATATGTCTACTTTCAATACCCTGCAGAACAATTTATGTTGTGTTTGTGTAATGTTTACTCACTGCAGTGGGTTTCAGAGACTCTGGCATTGAAAAGATGCAGCTAGTCTTATTATAGTTGACTGATTTTTCTGAGTTTTCAGAGCTATTTCTACGTAAAAGGGAGTTCACATTCCTTTTGCTGCTTGTATCAACTGATAAAAAGTAAATGTGTAGAATTATGTGAAATAGAGGATATATTATGTTAAGATGGATTGAAAGTTGTTGTGCAGTTCATTTGCTGACTTTTGTAACAATGGATCTGAAAGACACCAGAAGATTAACACCTCTTGTATTTCCAAGCACATTTTTACAAATTAAACATTTTTCATGATTAAACTTGCATGTGACTATTCACATTTAGAGAAAAATGACAAAGTATAGGAACTTTGAGCCCCACAGTCTTGTGAACATCCTATCTTGTAATGTTTTGACAAATCTAGACAATATCAAGTGCTGAACCTGTCCCTACCCTTTAGAGGTTTGTCCTTGACTCATGACCCTTCCACCAATTTCCATGAAAATCAATATAGTAGTTTTTGTGAAATCAAATACATAAATACCATGATGGATGCACTGAAAAAGCCACGCTCTGGAAAAATTACTAAATAATATTTACATATTTTCAGTTTAAACACCATTTTACTGAACATTCAAAATATTTTCTGATGCTCACCTCTTATAGTACATCATCACATCAACAACAACGATTCAATGTCTTGCACAAGGTTGTACATTTGCCAAATACATGCCATTGAATAAAAGTCACTCAGATTTACACTGCAAATAATTTGGTTCTTACCAAGACAAAAAAAATCAGATTTAGAAGTGTCAGATAATGTATCTTATTTTAAGAGTTAATTTCTTATTTAAGTACTCATACATGTAGTCATGCTTATTTCTAGATTAACAATCTTAATTCAAGAATCTTGTCAAGTGAAATTATCTTGATGCATGGACAGATAACCTTTTTCCTCAGATTTAGTATTTTTAGACACCTTTTTTACAGTGTACATGTTGAACTGTCCTCTTAAAACCACTCCAAGTAAATTCAATGTCAGATTTATAAAACTCAAAATTCCTAGACAAATCAAAATCGGACTGAAATATGCACCTCACTGCATTTCCGTTGCTGTAACTTTAAAGATCCAGGTGCTTTGTGTAATAAGCTTTGCCAAGGGGGTTATGTTTTCGTTACCATCTGACTGTCTCTCAACAAGATTACGCAAATACCTCCAAGCTGATTTCCATGAAACTTGGTGGTGAGGTAGGATCTGGCCAACAAGAAATTTTGCGATTCTGGAAGTTTTGCCACCCGTTAAAATATACATTAGCAGCTAGTTTCCTTTCTGATTTTTTCTCAAATTCCTTTTTTTTTTTTTAAATTCCACAAATTCATGATCTTTTTGCTCTTTTTTCTTGACATTCCTTCAATTTTATCTGAGACAAATGTGACAAAAATCACATCCTTTAAAAGATACTAACATGAACCTCTATTCATCTTGGCACACCACTGTTAATTCCCTGTACTACCCACAGAAAAACACATTCAGACATGTTAAGAATTTTAATAAAATACTTTTTCAGGTGGTTGTAAGGTTTTTGCGCCAGTACAAGTGCAGCCAATGTGTTGAACCTGCTCCCAGTTCAGATTTAGAAATCAGTGCAATTCAAACCATCAGCAGCCATTTGTGGGAATTGCAGGATTTGCTTGAGCTTATGAACACACATGGTTTCCAATGCATCCGAACGCACAAGCAGCACACCAAAGAAGCCAAAGTAGAGAAGTGACTTGTTAAATGTGTCATCTTTTTACCCAGATGTTGACAGGACTCCATCTGCAGGGACGTTTCACAGCAGAGGATCACTCTATCAAACTGGCCTACTTATAGCCTTTGGTGTCTATGGCACAGAAAACCACATCTGCTGATTTCCAGTGCACAAGCCAGAAAAATATAGATATATACAAACCATAAGCAGTGCCCTATATTGTTTGAGTCTGACTGCACTCCCCATAATGTTAAAAAAAATACAAACAGCAAAACTACAATTACAGTAAAAAAAAAAGCAGCGCAAATGCCCTTTGCTTTTCAGTAATGGCACAGATTGGCATTTGTGTACTACTCCAAATCACTCTCAAGTCAACGCACATACATTAACTTAAAGCAGCAGGAAAATATCATTGTTCTCGTCAAAGTGAAGCTTCAAGAGACAGAAAAAAGCGGCTGCAAAACAGTTGTGAACAAAAGCGCTTATGGATGTGTTTTTTTCTTTAATACTGTTGCATTATTTAGCATGTTACATCCAGTATGAGGCCTTTTCGTGTGAAATTCGCTGTGAAGTGGGAGCATAGCTGTAGCCTATAAACATTATGACAGATGGAGACTAAGTAGGCCCACGGACAGGTAGCCTATAGGATCTAATTTGACAAACAGGGAGCTGTAGCTGTTATCACATCGTGTGTCCCGAATATAATAGTGCAAATTTAAGATTTCAAGGCATGTCAAACGGACTAGACTTACGGGGCAGAGGACGAGCTACTCTATACAGGCCATTTCACAATTTTCTAGTTACGACTCCGACCGACAGCCATTACCTTCCTTACACTCTCCATGTAATTCGGCTTGTCGAGACGGAGCACGAAACACTTTAAACCGCATTTCACATTCAAATCAAGTCTCTCCTTCTATGTAATATAATTTACAAGAGTGTTGCTTATCACTTCGGTATATTTAAATAATAAAGCAAGCAGTTCTGCTCCTGTGCGAGGAAAAAAGACGCAGGAAGGAAATGTATCACTCCACTTACCCTGAAATATTGCTGATAAAAACCGAAAATAGGCCTGCCACCACCCGCTCCAGAGACAACCTGTCTTAATTAACACGCAACGATTAATTACGCTAAAGCGACGTCTCTATTTATACGAATCCGCGGCATTTTATTCCATTTAATGTAGAAGTAACTATACTGTCCACCCAGGCGATACAGTGAACCAGTGTACGATCAACGTCATTGACATTAGCCCGTGATTGACCTGTCAGTAAACCAATAACATGCTGACGTGCGAAGCTCTTGTCCAATCAAAGAGCAGTGTCAGTGAAGTGGGCAGGTCTGTGAGAGAGGACATGACGGAGGTGACGGCCATGTTCTGCAATAGTGTTTGTATCCCTCCGCCTCAGTATTTACCTTTTGCATGATTTTGCATGTGGGGAAAATGTCACTGTAGGCTTACTGTGCCCTGCCTGCTTTCCATAACCCGCCAGGCCATTTGTTTTTCTCATCTGAAGCCACCGCAACGTTGCAAGCGGTAAATAACTGTACCCTTAGATTTATTAGGACTCAAAAAAGATAAACATATTAAGTGCTTCAAGGTGGTTGTTGTCTAAAGTGTGACCGTAGACCTCATTTTATCGTGCCTTCAGACGTTATGGCATCGCGACATATCCTGCCGATTAGGTCCAAAGATGTTTTTCACGCCACAAATTTGCATATGTAGAGTAATTACAAGGACATACAGAAAAATAAACATTGCAATATAAAATAGTTTTACTCTGCTATATTCGCATCAAATATTGTGCAGTTACATACATTTCATTATAGTGGATAAATCCACACAGGCTATATATATATATATATATACATACATATATACACACACACACACACACACACACATACATACATAAACCTATTACTGGATGCTGTGTTATCAGTTTATCTTTAGGCATTAATGCAGTTCAGACTCATTGTCCCTCCAGCAAGGCTTAAAAACATGGAAAATACAGGATTAACCTTGATGACCTTTACATTTGAATGCCGCCTAAGTTTTGCACTAGGGTCAATGTAAATATATGTAGTTAAAGTGTGCTGTCAAAATTTCAGCTCAAGAGAAAATGACAGATGGACACAATTTAAAAAGTGATAATTCTTTTAGATTTTTTCCAGTTTTTCCAGTATTATATGCATGAAACTCCAAATTTGCTCAAAATTACAAAAAAGAATGATGTTTGTTAATTAAATAATGGTTTAAGTGAAATCACAAATTTTAGGTTTTAATAGATTTTAGAAAATGACTCAAACTAGGTTTGTACTTAACATCTAACCTCCCTTTGAAGATATTCATTTAATCATAACACAAACTGCAAAAAAACCCAAAAAACTTTCACAGACAATTTATGATAATGTTCCATTTAATTAATGGCTCTGCAGGCATCGAGCTTGGCTTCTGGTTGTTCATTTAGTAACATTTCCAATTTTTTATGAAAATCCTGACAGGGACTCTAAAAGACTCCCTCACAGTGTGTCCAGTTAAGGCCTGCAGAATATTAAAAAAAACACAGCAACCTTGTTAAGTTAAGCAAACTTGGTAAGACTTGGTGTTACACTAACCTTAAACTAATCTTGCACTGGCCCCAAACTGACATCAGTTGATCTGAGGGTAACTGATCTGACCATCTAATCAACCAAATGGTGTGAATGCACGGTGAGGTATCCAGGCTGCATCTCACAGGTCAGATGTTAACATTGTGAATTCATAGCACATGTAAATTGCCTCTCTTATTTAGTATGTGTCAGGTAGCTTTTTGCAATATATTTCACACATGAAAATGAAATTGCAATTTACTGGTAAACACTGCTGTCAAGAGTGTGAAGAGAAAAATTACTAATAACTAGAGAATGTACTACTTATGTCAAGAACTGTTGTCTGTTTCTGGCATGTATTTCTTCAGGATTGTGAAATCCTCTTCTGCTATGCCTTTTTTATAATACAACAGTTTTTTTTTTCTCTTAGACGCTAAGGCTGGATCATCATTTGTCCAGATGCTCCAGAGCCTAGAGCTAAAAAAAAAAAAAAGTCTAAACTTCACATCTTTTAAAAATAATATTTCAACTAAACTTTTTTTTTCAGTTCATATGTAATGAAATGTGAGGTATGGATAAGAAATTTTACTTAATACCACGTTGTAAAACAAATACTGTGACAATTAAATTTCTGCATTTCTCTGTATTTCTACTTTCAAATACAATGTATATTATAAATAATATGCAAAGTTCTGTCAAAAACACCAATGTATAAGATTACAGAGATAGGAACTGAATTTATTCACATCAATGGGCCGAGAGACTTATGTGACCCATGGTGAGGAAAACTAACACTACAGGGCCTCTGACCAAAGTGTCAGAAAGCGACCAGATGGGATGAGAACCATTAAGAAACAACTTTTAGAGTCAAAGAAAGTGACAAAGTGATAGAAGCTAGAATCACTGTTGTTTTCACCACTGGACACAGCTCTAAATAAAAAGAATGGACTTTGCATGGTTGAGTTTCATTCTGAGTTTTATAAAGGTATGAAGTTATTATGGGATGTTACTATCTTTGCTAAGTTGCCATTTGTTGATCCACGGTTCAGACTAAACGGTGTCAGTTCTGACCTTGTTTGGACGATTCCAAACAGATCTTTAGTGCAGCTACTGACAACACAGCTATGATGTAAACTATCAGCTGATGCAGCACGTGAGGATTATAAGACAGTGTTATCTAGAGCGACTGTCAAAATACGAGTTTGAGCTTTAGTTTGTAGAAGAAAACTTGATGATACCATAATACAGATGTGTGTAAACAATTAGCTGTATATTTTATCCGGTGAGCAACACAGTCTGTGGATACGCAGCATTTATTTGCTGGTGGTTTTGGTAGAACTAAGTGTGTTCTGGTACATGTGTGCCCCCTTTTGGTAAGAGTTTGTAATATCAGAACAACATAGAACCACTTTAAGTAAAACAGGACAGGGCCTTTACCGCTGTGTAACACCCCCTCTTCTTTTAACAACAGCCTATAAACATCTGTGAACTGAGGAGACTGGGTGATGTAGTTTTTGGGGAGGAATGTGGTCCCATTCTTGTCAGATTGTGGAAGTTTCCTACTTAAGGTTCCTGGATCTTCTCTATTGTATTTTTCACGGCGTGATTAACCAAATGTTTTCAACTGGTGAAAGGTGTCACCATAGAATTGTTGTTGTGAAATGCACTGAAATATGTAAATATACTATATATAGTATCATATGATGTTCTTCATTCATTGTACTGCTGTGTTAATGTGTACATTACATTTTACCACTTTACATGTTAAATGTTGAGCTCATTTTATTATTTTATGTAATTTCATATTCCATAAGATCAACATACTGTATATGTTTGTAGCATCACTGTCCTGTGTGAAAAACACATATCTACTAGTCAACTTTTCATGACCTCAGAAAACAATTTAACTTTTTGTGTCATTTTCCAGCAAGTACAAGAGAATTAACAAGTCTCTGGGATGTCAAATGTTTTAATTCACTAATACTATTAATTCCATGTGTTGTCACTGTGTTCTATGTTTTTAACTTGTGTTTTGTTATTCTATGTACACGTTGGAGCCATGTATGATATTTGCCTCTTAGGTGTTGAGAAGTAGAAGACAATAAAAAAGCAGGAAAAGAAAATAAGTGATGAAATCCCCAAAAACTGAGAGTAACATTATTTCTCTGCCCTTTCTGGTTGGTTTCTGGGTGACACGTAGAAGACTCTGTAGACACTGCCAATAAACAGACAAGTTTAGGAGGATGGAAGTCATTATTAACAAAATGTTCACATCCAGGTCCATTAAAATATCTAAATGATGTTTGGTTTTCATATAAGCCAGGGGTCAGCAATCTTTACAATCTTTGAGAGCCATTTTTGTGCCAAAATAGGAATATTTTCTTGTGTTTGGAGCCAAAAGAATACATTAAACGCCTTCTACCACTACCCTGTGTATTCTACTTATGATTATTTATGACTGTAACTTTGCATTTCTATTACAGTAATGCTGGGTTTGGTGCATTTATGATATTAGACAACCATTATATCAATTGAGATTTTTATTATTTTCACGGGAGACACTATCTCCAATAAACAAAATGGATTCATTGTGTAAAAGAGAATAAAAACCCACTGGCAGTAGAACTATGAACACATGCAAATAGAGTTCAGCTAACAAAGATCCAACATATCAGATGTGCAGTTGTGGATTGTTTTAAGCAGGTTTTAAATAATCAGCTTTATATCATCCAAAAATATTTGATATGTGTATGTATGAGTGTGTAAGTGTGGATGTCTATATGAGCATTACCATTGGTGTGTATGTGGTAAAATTTTATCATATATGTTTGCTATAATTCCTGGTCAGTTACTCAATTTTTGTTCTTTTGTTTTAATTATCTTTTTCATGTCTACAGCACGTTAGAACCATGTGTTTAAAAAGTGCCATACAAATAAAGACTTCCTTACTTACATATATGAATTTACTTAACTATATTAACATTTATTTATACCTGCATAGACTTAATTAATTATATTTAATTACATGTATTTACATACTTATACCTACTTGCACTTACTTCAACATACTTATACTAGCTTACTTGTATGTACGTACTTCGTTACGCTTAATTACGTATACTTAAACTTTCTCATACGTACATATTTCTACTTGCTTACACTTACTTATATGTATGTACTTATACTTACTTATTTTTACTTATATATACACATAGTTATTTATACTTATTCTTACTTACATATACTTACTCATGTCATTACTTATACTTAATTAATGCTGATAGCAATGATAGCAAAATGTACAAAACTAATTGTTATTCATATACTGTATGTTCCATTATGTTTTTGGACAAAGCCATAGGAGCCACTGGACAGAGGCTAAAGAGCCACATTCAGCTCAGGATCCGTGGGTTGCATGTTATATATTCTAACCAGTTATAAATCAGAGGGCCCAGTTCACTCAGATCATTTTTAGGTTAAAGCAGTGATGTAATCTCCAGCAAGTACAAGACTGCTTCGGAAAACACTACTTTTCCACGTAACACAACGCTGCCTACATTATTCTTTCTGCTGGTTTGGAGGCAGACTTGTGTCCTAGTTTATCAGACCCAGTGCTGGGGACAACTGGGAATAGAGAGGCTGACAGAGAAAAAAAAACACATGACATCTTGGAAAAATGCCTCATAAGGGACATCTTGGATTAGAAACACAATATCAAAAGCTGGCTTGATATGTTGGATTCAAGCTCATCAGCTACAAATAGACATAAAGATGAGTCACAGACCAATCTCATAAGAACCGGCTCAGATACGGATGTTAAACACCAACCAGGAAAAAGACAGGATGAGGTCTGCTCTAGTGGACTGGAGATACAAACTTAAATGCTTAATGAAAAGTGCTGCATGAACCATGTGTTGACCTGTAAGTTTTGAGGAGTTCATAAAGTCATGTGAATGAGGTCCGGTGGTAAACAGAAACTCCAACGTCTGCAGCGTAACAGTACCCAGAGGCAGCCACGCACAATAAAACACACTCTGCACAAAGGGCAGGAAGATCAGGCAGCAAAGCTCAACTGAAGAAAGTGAAGAGAGACACGGCCTCAGGGTTTGTGTGAGCAGAGTGGGCAACTGTACAACATCTTATGGAAGCTCAGGAACTGCTTGGACGATGTGGTGTAGAGGCTGTAGATGGATCCAGCAGGTTAATTACAAGACGGTTCATCTGACCCTTGGAGTTAAACTTCAGACCTGGTCAATACACATATTATTTTCTGTATATTTATTTTGTTTTTGCTTTTATTTTCCTCCCTTTTTGCCTATAAAATCTAAAAAATAGTCTCTGTCTCTCTCTCTCTCTCTCTCTCTCTCTCTCTCTCTCTCTTAACGGTTTTAATGTCTTTCAGCCCTTCTTTATATTATTCATTCAAATCTGTGAAAGAAACATTTATATAACAACAGATAAGCTGTATATTGCACATTGCCATCAGTGAAATGAAATAGTATTTGTCGATTCCGATACTGCCTGATATGTCAGTGCATCCCCATGTTTCTCTACAGTCAACCTTCCCTCAATGATTTATCATCATTTATTATGTTAGTATCCTCTTCATTTTACAATTTTACATGAAAATCAGGTATTTTCCTATATCTAATTTAGTGACCATGTAGATATTCCTCAAAACTCCAACATCAAAACAGAGAAAATGGAAGAAAAAGCAAGTTATGTCATTAACTGAACATAAAAAACAAAAGTCTGCAGCCGCTGTCATGTGTTAAACTACATGGGTTTTACTGGTTTCAGAAGATGATGGTGTCTCCACGTTCACAACAGAGCCTCTGAACATCCAAATGGATCATATCTGATGCTGCTGAAAAGCTGAGAAACTGCATTTTACACTAATTATTTACATGTATTGATAGAATTAGTGGTTGAAAGGTTATTAAACATTTTAAAATCAGTAGATGCTTTTGGACACTGGTGGATGTTTAGGTCTTTGAGGATTATTTATACACAGAGTAATGAAGAAAATTCATTTATTGGCATTTATCACTGGAAAATATATGTAAAAATGACATCTCTGTTGCTCTTTAGGCTTTATAGAAGTTGGATAGTGCAAATTTAACACAAATAACCTTTAGTGATAAACAAATTACTGATAATGATGAGAATTAACAGAGGTGAACTGCATGATGGGTGGAAAATAAGATGGAAAAGGGGAACATGTTTGGCTAAAATCCTTGCAATAAGATGATAATAGTATTGTAAGAGTCCAAACTGAATGATGAACAATGGTGGAACATACATTACCAGCACAGTAGGTTGTTATATCATCTTTTTCCACTGTATGTGGAAGCTGGAACATGGCAGTATGTGTATTGTTTGACGAATATCTTTCTATCCTAAAGCCTGATCCCACTTGAAGGATCATCGTATCCTAGTGTACATGTGTTTCACTCTCTGCTTCATGACAAAAACAATCCACAGTGCTCTTCATGTAGGTTTACCCACTCTGCTGCCCACACACACTCCTCACCTCCACCCACTCGCTCCACTCTACCATCCCGTTACTCTTTTATGATCTCATTTGAAAGCAGAGATGGAGCTTCTTATTACTCATGAGGGGATTTTCAAGCTCTGGCCAATTTGGATGACGATTAATAGTTCTCTTTTCTGTTAAGAGAAATGATCAAATACCGTGAAAACATCCAGTGACTGCCTTGTGTTTATTCCAACTTTATCCTCACCTTTGGAGATGACAGTACTTAGAGATTTTAACTTCAAATAGTCATCATATACAGAAAAATATCAGTTTTTTCAGTGGCCCCTGACTTAAATCTGCTGATATGAGACCTGAGAACTGATGATGCAATTTCATCAGCATTTTTATGATGTTAATTAATTGTCAACTTCTAAATTAGGCGTGAATGTTAGAAATTCTTATTTGGAGTTTGACAAAACAATTCCAACCAACTGGGCTTTTGGATGTTTTCTGTTTGTTCAGTTTGTTTCATTTCCCTAATATTCAATCAATCAATCAATCAAATTTAGTCAAATCATAACAAAAGTTATCTCATGACACTTTACATTTAGAGCCAATTCACAGACATCCAACAGAATCCTCAAGGAGCAGAGCAAGCACTTAAATATTCCTACTATTCTTTAAATAGTAGAGTGTAATTATTATATTTCACATGTTAAACACTATTTAATGTGCATTTACTTTAATGTTCATGTGCATTACTGACAAACAACCTTGCACCTTACTATTGGGCTGATGTAACTATTTTAAAGGAACTATATGTAGTATTTCTATTAAAAATGGCCTAAACGTTTTATTAGAGGGTTTTCAATACAGAGTTCTGGTGTTAAATGAACAGAATGCATTCAGACACAGACCTGGTGTTTACTGTTAACGTTTGTGTCCACTGGAGGGAGTAGTGAGACACTCTGCTGGACTCCCACAGTGAGGACAACACATGCCAAGGTCAAGTTGAGGATGAGAACTGCTCGGAAACAGAGTCAGATAACGTGACAAACTGATCAAAGCTGGAAGCACTGTGGTTGTTTACACAACTTCATTTATACTGATGTGTATAAATAGGAATAAATAGAGGAATGTGTCTATAAAAGAAAATGATCCCCTAGTATAAATGCCATCATACAGGTTGTTTGCATTTATTTTAGACAAAAACTGATGGATACAAGTTTTCAAGCGACAGAATAACCAATATTATGTGTACTGAGGTTAATCAAACACTTATCTATAGATCTATAGAGTGTTAGTGTGTATTCATTATTCGGCCACTAGGGGCAGCAGATAACAGGGTATAGAATAACCCCTGTTAGTGTGACTGCAGTGCACAAACCGTCCACATGATGACAGCACTAGAACAGAAAACAAACCAGGCTGTGACTCCGTTTTCAGCCTGATGTCATCCTGCTGCAACAGCTCAGCCGCTGCTCCATGATGCCAGTTTTATTATCCTTTATGTCACCTCTGTTTGTCCTTATTCATCGAAAATGTGTTCAGCTCACACATGTGTTAAATATCTGACAGAACAGTTCGTATAAAGGGGCAGAGGACTGAGTATGAAGTCATTTATCCGCATGAATGTACGTTTCAATACGGTTTTGATATAAATGATGATTTTCTTGTTATATACTAAGCTTTTTAACACATTATACTGCACACTTACAAGTACTATACAAGTCTATTCTGTTTTCAACCCAGTTTGTCCTTCAATTAAGACCTGAATTGAAGTCTCAATTATAACTGAACTGAAGGTTTATTATTACATTTACAGCAATTTTATCTATTTATCGAACTACAGCCACTGAAAGCACGACTCAGAACCATCTAAATGTGGTTTAGTTCTATTCCAGTTAAATATAAAGCACCGGAAGAGACACAGTTTCTCTTTGAAGTCATGATAAATCTGTACGGATAGACAACTTTTTTATTTCCAAAATGGTCAAATTATTAAAATAACCTACAAAAGGTTATATAAATGTATTTTTCTAACAGTGGTATGAAATAAAGAGCAAACAAAAAATGACCTGGAAACAAGTCAGATTTACGAAACAGTCAACAGATGAATTTAAGATAGAGAAGCGAGCACACAAAATGGACCGACCAGAAAATATAAACTCATCTTATTTCAGCCAGAATGTGCATAAAGAGATGATTATTTAACGAAAACAGTGAAAAAAAATATTTTGATCGTTGTGGAACACTCAACTGAAAATAATTCAGAAGACCCAGTACATGTTGGTTGGAAATGAGCGAATTTTTAAATTTTTATTTATTTATTTTTTGGCGTTTAAGTGTGAGGAAAAGTAGTGCACAAGGGCACGAATAAAATCTATGTTGGTAAAAGTTAAAATGTCGGTTCTTTCAGAGAAGTTCAATTCATCCGCAAATGTCTAAACTATTGAACTTTAATACACAGAGTGCGTAAAGTGCGTTTTGAGCATAAACCAAACCCGATCGATTAAAATAACTTACTAGTTACGTCAATAACTAAATCAGTGAGGTTTTTATTTTTTTATTATAAACAAAGGACGTCAGTTTTAATCCATCTGTTACTAATGTGAGGTTAAAAGGTAAACCATTTAAACCTGTTGAATCTTAACTTGCGACAAAGTGGAATTTTCATTTCATCCACTTCTAATATTTCCGTCGATATGGATTTCTATATGAAGCTTATTTTGAGTCGGTAACAGACAACTTAGACAGTATTTCGCTGTAGAAATATTATTGATATATTATCGCATTTTTCCTCTACTACAAAACCTTGACTGTGTCCGAAAACTCGATTCGTTTTAACATCTATGTGAATATATTCTTCTTTTGTTTTCATTTATCTTTCTTTTTTATTTGTTGGATTGTTCAAATTTGTTGCAAATCATATTCTTGCATTTTATAGAATCGCCTTTTCTTCACCATGTACGTTTGTAAATGTCAAAAACTATCAGACATGTGTTTAATCATTAATAAACTTCCTCTGACCTGGTAAATTCCGTGTCTTGATAACTGTACAGCTGCATAATGTGACTAAATCTTACTGAAACATCCACTTAAATTACGTTTATGTGGCGTAGAGGACGGATTATTTTGTCCTTTTTACTTTTAGAACTTTTTACGTTGTTTTTCAAGTAATTATTCCATTAAATATGTTCACACTGGTCCCTTTCCACCATGAAAATCCAATCTAAAACTGAGACAATCCATGTACAGAAACACCAGTGAGTATGTGATATGCAAAGACAAAACCTGCATTTCATTATATATAAATCACCCTATTACGCCCTTTCTGTTTTATACATAATAATAATAATAATACGTTCGTTATTTTGTTGTATTCCACATTATAATAGGTTCCCTTCTGTATATAGAACCTCTTTTACTGTAGAATATAAGAAAGTTCCTAGTGTGGACACCCAGTGAAGCAGGAAACACACTTCTTAGGATGCAAGACAGTTCAGAAAAAATACAAATGAGTAAAACAAAGAGCAATCAAAAAGGTTTTCACTGCCGTGTGTAACTACATAAGTCAAAGTATAACCCATCTTCATTTAACTGCCCCTTCCTGTAATTAAAAACTATCAACTCCCTTCATTATGGAGTTTTCTTGCACGCGCGCGTTGAGACCTGTCCCTGTTCAATCCCCTCCATCAAGGTCACGTTGAATCTGCAAAGAATGAAGCGTTTTTGCTGCTTAATAGAATAATCTCCTCACCGATCCTCCTGCAAAAATACATCATTTAGGACCATGGTTGCAAGTTGCAGAGTGATTGTATTTAACAATCATTGGTTATTTTCCATACTTTCATGACAATACTTTAAGAAAACCGTTTGTTTATGCGCTTGTTTGTGCACAGAGGAAACTGCACCCTATTAAAGGGTATTTTAATTTGGAATAAAAAACCAGAACCGCAACTCTGATATCTACAAGTTGTTTATATGTGTGAAACAACTCCAGTAATTCTGCAGCATGCCTTCAATCTCATGAAGTTCAGCCACGTTCATTTATTATACACCACCAAGTCTCATTAAGCCTCCATTCAAGTCGGAGGATCCACATTTGAATATTGGCGCGACGTGGGGGTGGAGGGATGCCAGGTTCTGAGTCCGCGACGTGAGCATGGGCACAAACACGCACAGAGTCCTTGTGGTCAGGAAAAAGCATTACAGCTCCCACCTCGACTGTCTAAATGTTTCCTTGTTCGGTTTTTTCCTGCGCTGTGTGGGACTCTTCACGTGGCTCGTATGCGTGCGTAAAAGCAGGTTTTGTCACCATGTATAGGCCGCCGCCGCCTCTCTGTTCACTGAAGCGCTATATGGTGTCTGGACTGGCAGCAGTAAAACAATAGGGTGATGCTGAGGGTGGTTTACTGCTGTCGAAAAGTCTGAGACAGACTGTGACCCACCAGCCAAAAGACCGTCTGCTTCTCACGGCCCAGAAGTAACGCGTTACCAATAGTAACGGGATACTGATGTGATGGCACAGGTTGGATTCTGTTGTGCAGGAAAAAAAATTAAAAAAAAATAAAAAAATCACCAAATACATTTTAAACACTGCATTTAGTGCTGATTTGTCCCTCTCGGTCTGTAGACTTTATTTAAGTTACTATTAAACACAGTCTCTAAATTTAAGTTTCACATTTCAGACGGAAGTCAAGGCCTGCACACATGTCACTCCAAAAGCTCCCAAAGCTGCTGTAATAGATCTGAGCGTTGAAAACGGTTCCCAAAGATGTGTTTTAGGAACATGATAACGCAGCTCCCAAAACTGCTTTAACGGGTATAATTTAATATTATAGTTTATTCATTATTTAACATAACATGACAGTTGAGCCTTTTTAATTAATGTTTGAGAAATTACTGCAAACTTTTACTGTCATAAAATGCAAAAAAAGAAGGCTTCATTCAGTGCAACGTCACAAAACGTACTTTCGTCACAATAATATCTTTATCTTTTTTTTTTTAATTTAAGATTTCAGACTTTACAGTGAGATGACTTTTTAGGTTTTATTATAAGATACACGTTTTTTGTTTTTTTTTAGAGCTAGATAACTTACTTATCAAGTCAAAATTGCACTGAGATCAACTTTTCTCTGGCGTTTAATAAATAAGAACACAGTTTTTTCAGAAGTGGCATCCATTTTTGGGATTTTTCACTGATTTGAGAGTCATGCTTGACTAGGTGATGTTGTGAAGATTGTTGAATATTTGTTGAATAATGTGTGTGTATGATCGAGCCAGGGCATGGGGTGGGGGTGAG